>CM042410.1:29644074-30008635 GCA_023634145.1 Thymallus thymallus | reverse complement strand
TGTGTTCAGGATAGTCCCCTTTTGTACCATCTTTCTACTTTTAGATGTACATTATTATGATTATGGACTTTAACATATGTCTGCTCTATAACATATTTCTGCTCTATAACATATTTCTGCTCTATAACATATTTCTGCGTGATAACATATTTCTGCTTGATAACATATTTCTGCTCTATAACATATTTCTGCTCTATAACATATGTCTGCTCTATAACATATTTCTGCTCTATAACATATTTCTGCTCTATAACATATTTCTGCTTGATAACATATTTCTTCTCTATAACATATGTCTGCTCTATAACATATGTCTGCTCTATAACATATTTCTGCTCTATAACATATGTCTGCTCTATAACATATTTCTGCTCTATAACATATTTCTGCTCTATAACATATTTCTGCTCTATAACATATGTCTGCTCTATAACATATTTCTGCTCTATAATATATGTCTGCTCTATAACATATTTCTGCTCTATAACATATGTCTGCTCTATAACATATGTCTGCTCTATAACATATTTCTGCTCTATAACATATTTCTGCTCTATAACATATGTCTGCTCTATAACATATGTCTGCTCTATAACATATTTCTGCTCTATAACATATTTCTGCTCTATAAAATTGTTCTGCTTTATGCTGTACATATTGACCTATGATTCTAGATCTCTGATCATCACCTTCCCCATTACTCCAGTCTGTGCTATCTGTCTGTGTTATCCAACCATGCTTTGTCTGTATAGCCAGCCATTTCCCACAGGCACCACACAAAGGCTATGCCTTAAGCACATTCAGCATCAGTAACACCTTCTACTGTAGTGCAGGTCACCTTGGAAGGCAGCAGACTTCTTACCCTAAGACCAGAGACTCCATGTGTGTGATCAATCAGGAGTCCTTTCTCAAAGGATCTGGGCTGTCCTTGATGTGCCCAAGGATAGCCTGATTCCAACAGAAATGGGTTACAAGTCTTGTTATGGAAAATAAATCACATTTCTGCTGTACTTAAGTCATGTTGGGGGTGTTCTGAACTTTTCATTTCAAACCAACCATAGATGGAAACAATTATGAACAGGTCAAAAGGTTTATGGAAAAAGTGAGTGTAAGGCCCAAACTCCTGACTGAACTTCCCTCGTCTTTGTGTTGAAGACAGACTCTGATCCCTGCCTGGCTTCCTGTATGTGTCTAGTGCAGTCAGTGTGGTGTGGGCTCTCAGGCTCTCACCCCTCTGTGAACTGTCTCTAATGACCTCAGCTCTCCTCAAGGCGCTACCCCAAGACTGACTATGGTGCATGGTGTTTACATGAGGCCAGTCAGAGCTGAGTGTGTGTGTGTGTGTGTGTGTGTGTGTGTGTGTGTGTGTGTGTGTGCGTGCGTGCGTGCGTGCGTGCGTGCGTGCGTGCGTGCGTGCGTGCGTGCACGTGCGTGGATGAAGTCAGATTAGCATAAGCGGTTGAGGTCAGACTAATTTGCCAGTTCCTCCCCGTCCTTCAAGCTAACAAGTAAATAAAAAAATATAAAAATACCAGCAAGTCCCATGTATGTAGTAGTGTGTTAACTATTTACTGAAATGCAGAAGCACATGCACAAACTTGCCATGCTCATGGGCTGCCTGTATCAGCTCTGTGGAATACATTAGAATAAGTTGTGTGGTGATTGTGATGCTTTTATTGCAGTTCTCATTAAATTAATAAATAAAAAGTATAGAAATAACTATAAAGACAGTATTATTGTACCATATAGCCTCAAGCTTCAATGGCCTTTTTACTATGAATCCTCAGCTACTACACGTACATGGAAATGCAAAACAGCCTTGGTGAACAGAACACACAATCTATTGCATGCAAATGCTTTAGCGACATCAAACCCTCCTTCCTCCCATGGCATGCTGGGAGGACAGGATGAGGCTTGAGATGTCCATGCAGGCTAACCTTCTGCTCTCTCTCTCTCTCTCTCTTTCAGAGCACAAAGAGGGGGCATCATGGAGGAAGGCGGTGCCCAGCTACACCCAGTCCAGCAGTGCAATGGACTTCCGTACGTGGAGCTCTCTGCCCCGCGACAACAGCCTGGAACCCTTGCCTCTCAACTGGGAGATGGCCTACACTGAGACGGGCATGGTCTACTTCATAGAGTAAGTCCTGCAACAGTACCTGTATATCCACTCAGGGACAAAGAGACCTGGTTGGTTACACTCTGCTACACAGTGAGTTCAAGGCTCCTCTCAACAAATGCTGAGTTTCTGCTTAATAGAGTTTCATGCTAAATAATTAAACAAAATGTCAGAAATGTAGATCATGTTTTTTTTATGACATAAGACATTTACTTCTGCTCTGGACTTAATGTTGAATGTTACGTTACAGGTTATGCAATAGATGGCTATATCTTATGAGCATCGTGCAAAGTATCATGAAATTGTTGATAAGATTAGTGAAGCACATAGCACACGTGTTACATAAGCCATGCTGAACAGACAGAGGATTTAAGTTAGTTAGCTAAACAAGCCAAGGCTTGGACTGGTGTGGGTCTTTTTAAAATCCACTCAATGTTTACTCCAAAACTGACAGCCCTAGCCTACATGATTGTTTCAAAAGTGTTTCTAGTCCAAGCTCATTTATTTGGTGGTTTCTCTTCAAGAATACTTCAGCAGTTTTCCTGACCAATCAGTACTGTGTTTTAGGAACGATTGAGTAAATAAAGCTCTCCCAGAGGCCCTTGAGTTGTTTGAAAACAGGCTTCCAGCTGCTCTTGTCTGAAGTCGCCACATATCATAATGAATACTGTGTTTCAGTTTTTCCCTCATTTAAATACAAAACAGGATGAATTAATTGGTCAAGCAGTTATTTGTAACTTGTGTAGCTTTCAAAAAAGCATAACATAGGATATACTGTAGTGTTGGTGGGTACATGACTGTCTACCTTTCCACTGATACAAATACCAGTTTCAGTAGCTGGCTCTGGTTTTTGAATGTTTCTCTTATCTACCCTTTACAGTCACAACAGCAAGACCACCACTTGGCTGGACCCCCGCCTCGCCAAGAAAGCCAAGCCCCCAGAGAAGTGTGAGGATGGAGGTAAGGCTTCAGGACCTTAGTGGACCATACATACACTGGGGGTCAAAAGTTTGGAATATGACTCAAAGAAGGTTTTTCTTTATTTGCACTATTTTTTATATTGTAGAATAAAAGTGAAGACATCAAAACTATGACATAACACATATGGAATCATGTAGTAACCAAAAAAGTGTTAAACAAATCAGAATATATTTTATATTTGAGATTCTTCAAAGTAGCCACCCTTTGCATTGATGACAGCTTTGCACACTCATTTGTTTAACAATATTTGGCCCCCAGTGTACAAAAAGCTCTTACAGCTACCAGTACTACTGCTACTACTACTACTACTACTACTACTACTGTACTAGTACACACAGTTTTACACATGGGTATGCCCCACAGCCCCTGCCTTACAGCATACTGTGCATTATTTCACACATACAGACAACTCATCAAATATAAATGACTATGTTTCTATACAGACAGGATTGTCTGCGTCCTCTGACATGATGACACTTTCCTTAATAAATGCCTCCAGCTCAGGGTCATGTGTGCTGCTTATACAATGCCCTCAGAAAGTATTAACACTTTTTCCACATTTTGTTGTGTTACAGCCTGAATAAGTTCAGGAGTACAACTTTGCTTAACAACTTACATAATAAGTTACATGGACTCACTCTGTGTGCAATAATTGTGTTTAACATGATATTTGATGACTACCTCAGCTTTGTACCCCACACATACAATTATCTGTAAGGTCCCTCAGTCGAGCAATGAATTTCAAACACAGATCCAACAACAATGACCAGGGAGGTTTTCCAATGCCTCGCAAAGAAGGGCACCTTTTGGTAGAAAAAAAAGCAGACATTGAATATCCCTTTGAGGATGTTGAAGTTATTAATTATACTTTGGATGATGTATCAATACACCCAATTTACAGAAAATGTACAGGTGTCCTTCCTAACTCAGTTGCCGGAGAGGAAGGAAACCGCTCAGGGATTTAACCATGAGGCCAATGGTGACTTTAAAACAGTTACAGGGTTTAATGACTGTCATAAGAGAAAACTGAGGATGGATCAACAGCATTGTATTTACTCCACAATACTAACCGAGTGAAAAAATAGTGAAAAGAAGGAAGTCTGTACAGAATCAAAAATATTCCAAAACATGCACCCTGTTTGCAACAAGCCACTAAACTAATACTGCAAAAAATGTGGCAAAGCAATTAACTTTTTGTCCTGAATACAAAGTGTTATGTTTAGGGTAAATCCAATACAATACATTACTGAGTACCACTCTCCATATTTTCAAGCATAGTGGTGGCTGCATCATGTTATGGGTATGCTTGTAATCGCTAAGGACTGGAGTTTTTCAGGATAAAAAAGAAATGGAATGGAGCTAAGCACAGGCAAAATCCTAGAGGAAAACCTGGTTCAGTCTGCTTTCCTCTAAACACTAGGAGATTAATTCACCTTTCAGCAGGACAATAACCTAAAACACAAGGCCAGATCTACACAGGAGTTGCTTACCAATAAGACAGTGAATGATCCTGAGTGGCTGAGCTACAGTTTTGACTTAAATCTAATAGAAAATCTATGGCAAGACCTGAAATGGTTGTCTAGCAATGATTAACCACCAATTTGACAGAGCTTGGAGAATTTTGAAAAGAATAATGGGCAAATGTTGCACAATCCAGGTGTGGAAAGCTCTTAGAGACTTACCCAGAAAGACTCACAGCTGTAATTGCTGCCAAAGGTGCTTCTACAGAGTATTGAATAAGAGGTTTGAATACTTATGTAAATTAGATATTTTTAATTTTCTATAAATTTGCCAAGAATTCTAAAAGCATGTTTTCACTTCGTCATTATGGGGTATTGTGTGTAGATGGGTGAGAAAAAAATATATGTAATCCATTTTGAATTCAGGCTGTAACACAACAAAATGTGGAATAAGTCAAGGTGTATGAATTCTTTCTTAAGGCACTATATGTATACGTTTTCTTCTTCAACATGGAATGAAAGCTTGTTTGCATCACTTGAATGCAGGAGTACCAGGAGTGCCCACTCGTTTGCTCGTCCATTCCCATGGTGTGTGACTGTGATGTGGGCTAAGTGTAGGGGGAGAGTGGGGGGTATAGGGGAGACACAGGGCCCTGGTCGGTTGTAGTCTAATGGATTTTTAAAGGCAGGCAGAATGCTAGTTGGTGTGCTGCGTCTGAAAAGCAACTCCAAAGCTCTCTCTTGCGTGAAGATCGTTTATTATTTTTTGCCTCATGTGCTCACCAGGGCATGACGTACAGTAGAGCAGCCATTCCAGCCAGGCTGCCTGCGAAAACTGCAAAATGTCAGTGGGGGCTTTTTCTCATGCTTAACTTCCCTGGTAGGAAGAAAACAAAGCCAACTTGTTATTCGTCTTATACCTGGAAACCTCAGTGAAATGGTTATGTTGCCCAACTGTAATGTGTGCATAAGCATTGTGTCTAGTGTCTGCTGGTCTCTTCTCATCACTATGTCCGGTTATCCTGCAGTGCTGTACATTTGTATGTTTTGTGTGATAGTAGTTGAACACAATGCGTCTCTTCCTGTATCCACAGAGCTTCCGTATGGCTGGGAGGAGATAGAGGACCCACAGTATGGAACATATTATGTAGAGTAAGTCTGTTCACTCTGCCACCACATGTATATCTGAGAGATACTATACCACATATTCCCCAGCAATACCATAGATAATAAACTAACCCTAGGTACAGTATACATTATATATAGATATACCATAGATCATAAACTAACCATAGGTACAGTATACATTATATATAGATAGCAGCGATTCCATGTGTTACTAGACATGTGGTCTACTGCTAGAGAACCATCAATTTGAGAGCAATACTATTCCATGATCAAGAGTCTTGTATTGTTTTTTCAGTGGGTGGTACTGTTGGTAACATCACATTCACTTGGGTGAAAACACAGCAGTGAGTGTGAGTGTCTGTGTACAGAAGGTGTGTGTGTTCTGAGTGCACCAGCAGGACATCGCTGAAGCCCAGCCATTATAGCAGCAGTGGAGATAGGAGGAGGGTTGTGAGAGTTATCAAGGAGAGAAGTAGATGGAAAGGAGAGGTAGAGCAGGCTGTTGTGATGACCAGGAAATGAAACGCTTCCTTTGTTTTATTACTGGTATTGCATATTGTCCCTCCTAGGTAGAGGCTGTTGGTGAGAGAGAGGAACTCATACTGTTTGTTTCAAAGGCAAATGGACGGGGACTTTTTGCCACCGGTGTTCCAGTTCAAAATGAGCTCTCTGTAAAACAATGGCTTTTTTATGCCAGAGGGACAGACTATTTACATTGTTAAAGAAAATAAAAAGTAGTCAGGAGTTCATCTCTAGTTTTATTCAATTGGTAACATGGCATCACTGGTCCCTTTAATAGTGGAACACTAGTCACTTTAATAATATGTACATACTGTTTTACTAATTTCATATGTATATACTGTATTCTACTGTATTTTAGTCAATGCCACTCCGACATTGCTCGTCCTAATATTTATTTATTTATTCATTCCATTCTTTTACTTTTAGATTTGAGTGTATTGTTAGATATTACTGCACTGTTGGAGCTAGGAACACAAGCCTTTAGCTACCCCCGCAATAACGTCTGCGAAATACTGTATGTGTATGTGACCAAAACAATTGGATTAGATTGATTTGAACAGCCCAACCATTAGGCATAGACATGAAGAGGACACTAACCCCCTTGTCTCTGTATAGACTTGTAATCAACAGCTCACAGAAGAAACACTGGGAAAGCTAATGAGTATTAATTTAGAGTGCCTTCTATCACCCCAGTGCATTCCAATACATGCTATAACCATTCATAACAGTGCTTTCATCATTAATTATTTTATTAAATTTTATTTAACCTTTATTTAACTAGGCAAGTCAGTTAAGATCACATTCTTATTTACAATGACGGCCTACCAAAAGGCAAAAGACCTCCTGCGGGGACAGGGGCTGAGATTAAAAATAGAAATAATTACAAATAAATAAAATATAAATATAGGACCAAACACACATCAAGAGAGACAAAACAACACTACCTAAAGAGATACCTAAGACAACAATATAGCAAGGCAGCAACACGACAACATAGCATGGTAGCAACGTAACATGACAACAATTTGGTAGCAACACAACATGGTAGCAGCACAAAACATGGTTCACTCACAGGTGGTCTGCAGAATTACACACAGATGGTTCATGGGATCTTGTCTGTGTCAGTAAATTGGTGTCTACAATTTAGATTGTTTCTGTTTCAGTCACATCAACCAGAGAACCCAGTTTGAGAACCCAGTCCTGGAGGCTAAGAGGAAGCTGAGCCAGGAGACTACTGCCTCTATCCAGCAGGGGGCACCACCACCCCCAGGTAAACATTACTCACCTCACTTTGTCTTCGCCTCACTCCTTCTTCAGCTCTGGATAGCTTTTTTAAGGCTGTCATATCTAAACTGAGACTGAAATAAACTTCCATGATTGCATGTTGACCTCCTACATCTCAGTCGTTCTGTGTTGTGTTGAATAGGTTTGCAGGGGTGGAAAATGTAGCAGCCATGTCCTCGCTCAAGGTTGTAGCAGAGATGTCGTGTCAAGTGTCATCATGCATGTATAGCCGTTTAAAAGTAGCCTTGTATGATCGACTCTGTGTCCAAGGGAAGAATCTATACTCACGCCAAGGTTGGCATGGAAGACAAGCCACTCTTCTGCCATAATAAACAATCTAAATTAAATATGCTTTCATTACAGTGGATGTATAATACATGACAGCGCAGGGAGTACAGATAGACATTCATGTTCTGCTGCTGAGGAGTTCACAAATGGGTTGGTGGAGAGGAGAAGGGAAGGGGAGCGGCTGTGACAGCTGTTGGAACAGCACATCTTAATTAGGGCCAAGCATAACAAGAAATCTCTCAAATAGTTAACTTGCTACTACTAGCCAGGTGGGGAGGGACTGAGACAGCCATCTCCCCTGTGATTGCACCATGTTGGGGGTTGTCAGACGGTTACTATGATGTAACCAAAACAATGGCAGTTGCACCTCAGGCTAGTTAGAGATTTCCAAGCCCACAGATTCCCAGTGCAACTAATGCAAGGCTCGTCCGCAGTGTTTACCAAGAATTGGAGTGGAGACCATCAGACCTCAACTTGGATTGACCTTTTAGAAATTCCTAAAGGTCCCTTACTTCCCCTACCAACAGTCATCTTCAACAACATGATCTTAACCTACATATTCCCACAGTGTAATACTACACCTTCTGGACCTAATGACCATTGGCTATTACTTAGAGTCTGCAAGAAAGGCATTTCACTGTATTTTTGCATGTGACATTAAAACTTGAATTTGAAACTATGTATCAGGCTGTTTAGGGATATTGTTGATGGTAGGGCTGGCAAAATTACCATACTGTATAATCGTGTAACCGACGGTTATGGATGAAAACCGTCATGAAAATAGAATGTGTGTGTGTGTGTGTGTGTGTGTGTGTGTGTGTGTGTGTGTGTGTGTGTGTGTGTGTAACGAACTGCTGACTGAAAGAAGGATGGCCGGGCATTTGTGCTGTTGAGTCTGTCTCTGCCATTAAATGGACTTCTAACAACGTGATTAAACTTTTTTGCTCCTTACTGAAACAAGCAAACAAGTCTTCGGTTGCCTAGGCAGCAGCAGCAGCACACATAGAATTCCAGCACATGCAGTCAGGAACGGAGGAGATGAGAACATTTTCTAAAAATATACGCTATTTGAACAGTTATTACGGTAACGCTGTCAATTACCATCATACAACATTCCATGATTGTCACTTCCCTAGTTGCTGGTTCATTTGAACTGAAGGCCTATGAGATGCTCTTTAAGCAGTGTTTTGACAAGGCTCCACACTCCAACCTGCCTAGAGAACCCACACTAGAGCCCTGGTAATCCCTCAGTATTTCAACTAGACTGACACTGACAAGCCTTATATGGCTATTATTCAGTCTCCACCCTTTTAACCACTACCAGCAGCTTCATTTGAATCACATAAACAAGACTGTCAGTTTTGATGTTGACTGATGTCTGTGGTGAATGATACCAAATTATACACATCATGGCTGTTGAGGAGGATTTGGGTTCCTCTGTTCTGGCCTTGAAATGCTGTCAACATGTTATCACAGAGAGATCTCTGGAGTCTAATACACACATGCATGCACGCACACACACATAAACACACACACACACACACACATATGTTAGACATATGCAAAATGACAGATTGGTTATCACTCACAGTTTAAAAAGCGAGATCCCCATGAGTTCATTAAGCAATTTGAATGTGATTATGTAAGTGAGATTCTCTTGATCCATTGAACAGGACAGAGTCCGTCCACACTGTATTAAATCCCCCTCAGCTCTGAGCTGCTCTATGGGCCATACAGTACCATACAGTCACCACAGCGCTGCTTTGCTCTATCATATACAGTAGGACTGGAATGTATCGCAATGCCACCTGAGACAGTGAAGCGAGTTGAAAAGATGGTGTGCTTCTGCTATAAAATACTGATAAAGCCAATGAGGTAAAGCTCAGTTGGCCCATTTAATGCAGTATAACCCTGACAGCCTGTTATTTACTGGACTGTGTGTCCACAGTCATACAAGGGGATATTTATGCTGCCAATTACCTTATGTTGTTCCTTACTAAAGTTATAAAAGGGCTCCCCTGACAAACCTCTTTTTCATACTCACCGGCTCTTTAGGGAGAAAATTTAAAAGGACCTCATGCCTAGCTGAACATTTCCGAGGTGTTATGTCACTGTTTGAAACAACAGCATGTTAATGAATTCCACAATTCACATCAAATGATTAAGCTACTAAAGCTGTCATTTAATATTTTGTCTGTTAATGTTTTAGTTATCATACAGGGCAGTGTTTTAGTCAAATGTGACTATTGATTAGAAAACAGGGCATATTGCTGTGTTTACCTCACAGGAAAGTTCTTGTTCTTGTTGCAGTGTGGTTAATTGTTGACAAAAATACATCAGGATGTTCAAAGAGCTTTTAGTTATACTGTAGTGAGTAATATTGTACCTTACTTGAGAGAACTATTTTTGTTAACGTTTTAAATGTTGTCTTGAGGTTGTTACTTTGTTACTATGTTGTTGTTTGTCACAACTTATTTAGCTATGCAAACTGGGTTCTCACTCTCCCACTGTTACACACTTACGTTGCAGGTGAGCAGGTTGCATCAGGCTTCACCCAGGACCCATCCCAGCTGCAGGGAGAGATGTTCCACACTGCTCTGAGGAAGAGCTCCCAGGGCTTTGGCTTCACCATCATCGGGGGCGACCGCCATGACGAGTTCCTGCAGGTGAAAAATGTCCTCAGTGACGGCCCTGCCGCCAATGATAAAAAGATTACCTCCGGTGAGTAGTACACTGCTGCGCTGAGCTGTGGAGAGCCACACACTTTCACCAACTCAAAAGACAGCTGGTTAACCTAATGAAAGGCATGTTGGTCCCTATAGAGGGACGGCACTTACCATAACACTTCCTTAAGAGATGCAATAGAAAGAAAGAGCGAGAAATCTGTCCGTTTCATTTTCAAAGGGGTCATTCTAGAGCAGGACAGGTTATGGTGGATTTTGTGTGTAGCCTTGTATCTCTGTTGCACGCTCTTATCTTCCTTTGAGGCTGTCTGGGGCTTTGCATCCTCAGCAGCTTTGCTTGTGTGAGCTGAGAGACCAACATGCCTTTCCTGTTTGATGACGGTTGCTGTTCTCTGAGCTGGCTGTCAGGGTGAGATGTAAAGGAAACATACACAGCTCTCTCCTAATGATAAGCCTAGAAGCGCCGCAAGTTGAGGTCTGTTAGAACAATGGAGAGAGGGAGCAGAGGAGGGAAGGAGGAAAGTGGCAGGAAGAAGGGAGGTAAGTAGGACATGAGATGAAAGGGGTGGGGAGAGATGGGAGGACGAAGAAACGTGGAGAAGCAGGGGTGGTACCTGTTTGACAAAAATAATTCAGTCCGTTACAAACAAGAGAGTCACCTAGCTGACAAGCTACTATTGTATATTAACATAACAACCATTACATCTCCGATGGGTAAGTCTGTATATTTTTACTCTTTACTAAGGCTAGTTTCCTCTCTTTCCTCTCCCTATCTCTCTCTCCTTTCCCTCTCTCCTCTCCCTCTCTCTCTCTCCATTCCCTCTCTCTCCTCTCCCTCTCTCTCTCTCCATTCCCTCTCTCTTCTCTCCCTCTCTGGTCTCCCCCCGCCAGGCGATGTGATCGTGGAGATCAACGGGACGTGTGTGCTGGGGAAGACCCACCCTGACGTGGTGCAGATGTTCCAGTCCATCCCAGTGAGTCAGTATGTTGACATGGTACTGTGCCGTGGCTACCCGCTGCCCCCAGACGTGGAGCCAGACAGTGAGGACCCCCCTACCCCGCCTTCTCAGCCCCTGCAGGGGGGCGAGGTGGTGACAGCCGTGCCCCTCATCAACGGCCAGCCCCTGCTGGTGAAGGGCGACGTGTTGCACGGCTCCTCACAGGAGCTTCACTACGTCACCACCGACGCCAGCGGACGGCCCGTGGTGGCTGCCCTGCCCAACGGGAGGCGTCCTGAGCAGGGGGGAACAGGCCTGCTGCAGCCCGAACTTGTGAGCGTTCACCTGGTGAAGGGCCCAGGCGGGTTTGGGTTTGCCATCGCAGACTGCCCCCTGGGCCAGAAGGTGAAGATGATTCTGGACGCCCAGTGGTGCCGCGGCCTGCTGAAGGGAGACGTGATCAAGGAGATCAACCGTCAGAACGTCCAGACACTGAGCCACGCCCAGGTGGTGGACATCCTCAAAGACCTGCAGGTGGGGAGCGAGGTCAACGTGCTGGTGCTCAGAGGAGGTGAGTCTTATTAAAGCTGCCTTGTGTTACATAACACTAACACTGTGACTGTACTGCTGCTGCAACATTACTGTTGCCATGGCATTAATGTGATACAGTGATATCACTGTCAATGTGACCTCAACAGTGTCCCTGTGGATGGGGTGTCAATGTGCTGATACTGACAGGAGGTGAGAGAGTGGCTCAACTACCACTCACTCACTCACACACACACACACACACACACACACACACTATACTATACTATGGAATCTTGGTGATGTCGCTGTGTCTGCTGTAGGTGAACTGTTGCTTCTTTGGCTTAAACAATCACGTAGTAATGACAAATGTAGAGACCCCTATGCAAACCATCCCACTCTTCACATATACACTACATGACCAAAAGTATGTGGGCATCCCCAAACTGTTGTCACAAAGTTGGAAGCATAGAATCGTCTAGAATGTCTAGAATGAATTAAGATTTCCCTTCACTGGAACTAAGGGTCCAAGCCCGAACCATGAAAAACAGCCCCAGTGTCAGGCTCTGGCCATAGAGAAGCTTTGCTTCTCTATATTTCTATGGTCAGAGTCTGGCAGATCTATTATTTCTACGTCTGTGTGGTGTTGTGTGTGGGATCCCTAATTAGAGGCAGCTGCATTGCATTACCTCTAATTAGGGATCTTACTTTTATGTCTGTGTTCCACTCCGTTGGCGTGGTTCATTGTTATGTTGTCTCGTGTTCGTGCTACGTGTGTCATCTTTATTATTATCATTTGTTATTTTGTATGGTTCGTCATTTAATTAAATAAATATGTCGAACTATCGTTACGCTGCGCCTTGGTCTCTCTACACACCCGAACGTGACAGAATGAACCACCACCCGACCAAGCAGCGTTATACTGGAGCTAAGGAGAAGAGAGGGAAAAGGCGTAATCGTGGAAACGGAGCCCGTAGTCAACCCCAGGAAAATTTCGGGGGGGGCTATGGGGGTGGTCTGGGTTTGAGGAGGACGCGCCAGTACCACTCTCCATGTGGGATACACTGTGCCCTAAATATAAATGGGGGGCACAAAGCGCAGAAGAAGAGGAGTATTTGGAGAGACATTTTGGAGACGTTTTGGAGAAGATGTGGGAGATAGCGGAGGAGGTTGAACAGGAAATGTCGGAGTGGAATTATCCGTGTCCAGTCGCCTACTCCAATCCCGTGAAAGAGCAGTCCGCTTTACCGGTGCCCAGTCGGGGTCCGGCCGTCTGCTCTACTCCAGTGCCAGAGCAGTCCGCTCCACCGGTGCCCAGTCTGGGTCCGGCCGTCTGCTACACTCCAGTGCGCCTCTCCAGTCCGGTACGTCATGTGCCTACTCCTCGCACTCGCCCTGAGGTGCGTGTCACCAGTCCGGTTCCTCCAGTTCCGGCTCCACGCACCAGGCCTCCAGTGCGCCTCTCCAGTCCGGTACGTCATGTGCCTGTTCCCCGCACTAGCCCTGAGGTGCGTGTTATTAGTCCTGTGCCACATGTGCCGACTCCACGCACCAGGCTTCCAGTGCGCGTCTCCAGTCAGGTACGTCCTGTGCCTGTTCCCCGCACTAGCCCTGAGGTGCGTGTTATTAGTCCTGTGCCACATGTGCCGACTCCACGCACCAGGCTTCCAGTACGCGTCTCCAGTCAGGTACGTCCCGTGCCGACTCCCCGCACTCGCCCTGAGGTGCGTGTTAGTAGTCCAGTGCCACCAGTGCCGACTCCACGCATCAGGCTTCCAGTGCGCGTCTCTAGTCCGGTACGTCCCGTGCCGACTCCCCGCACTCGACCTCCAGTGCGTGTGCCCAGCCAGGTTCCTCCAGTGCCGGCTCCACGCACCAGGCCTCCAGTGCGCTTCTCCAGTCCGGTACGTCCCGTGCCGACTCCCCGCACTCGACCTCCAGTGCGTGTGCCCAGCCAGGTTCCTCCAGTACCGGCTCCACGCACCAGGCCTCCAGTGCGCCTCTCCAGTCTGGTACGTCCCGTGCCGACTCCCCGCACTCGACCTCCAGTGCGTGTGCCCAGCCAGGTACCTCCAGTGCCGGCTCCACGCACCAGACCGTCGGTGCGCCTCATCAGCCCGGAGACTCCCGTGATAGTCGACAGCCCGGAGACTCCTGTGATGATCGACAGCCCGGAGCCTCTCGTGATGGTCGACAGCCCGGAGCCTCTCGTGATGGTCGACAGCCCGGAGCCTCCCGTGATGGTCGACAGCCCGGAGCCTCCCGTGACGGTCGACAGCCCGGAGCCTCCCGTGACGCTCCACAGCCCGGAGCCTCCCGTGACGCTCCACAGCCCGGAGCCTCCCGTGACGCTCGACAGCCCGGAGCCTCCCGTGACGCTCGACAGCCCGGAGCCTCCCGTGACGCTCGACAGCCCGGAACCTCCCGTGACGCTCGACAGCCCGGAACCTCCCGTGACGCTCGACAGCCCGGAACCTCCCGTGACGCTCGACAGCCAGGAACCTCCCGTGATAATTATATGGCCGGAGTCGCCTGCCACACCGGTGCTCAGTCCTGGCCCGGTTATTTGCCCCGCTCCATGGCCTGAACCTTTTTCCCCACCATTGTTGTTTTCAGGACCGGTGGGTTGCCCCTTTATATGGCCGGAGTCGCCTGCCACACCGGTGCTCAGTCCTGGCCCGGTTATTTGCCCCGCTCCATGGCCTGAGATTTTTTCCCCACCATTATTGTTTCCAGGACCGGTGGGTTGCCCCTTTAAATGGCCTGAATCGCCAGCCACACTGGGGCCCAGTCCGGGCCCAGTAGAAATAAGGAGGAGGACATCCACTTCGCCAGGGCCGGAACCGCCACCGGCGATGGTTTATGTTTGATGTTTTTCCCTCCCTGACCCTTCCCTCATGTTTTTGTGTTTGTTTTTCTTGCGGCCGGGTGTCCGCGCCTTTGGGGGGGGGGGGTACTGTCAGGCTCTGGCCATAGAGAAGCTTTGCTTCTCTATATTTCTATGGTCAGAGTCTGGCAGATCTATTATTTCTACGTCTGTGTGGTGTTGTGTGTGGGATCCCTAATTAGAGGCAGCTGCATTGCATTACCTCTAATTAGGGATCTTACTTTTATGTCTGTGTTCCACTCCGTTGGCGTGGTTCATTGTTATGTTGTCTCGTGTTCGTGCTACGTGTGTCATCTTTATTATTATCTTTTGTTATTTTGTATGGTTCGTCATTTAATTAAATAAATATGTCAAACTATCGATACGCTGCGCCTTGGTCTCTCTACACACCCGAACGTGACACCCAGACCATTATTCCTCCTCCACCAAACTTTACAGTTGGCACTATGCATTGGGGCAGGTAGTGTTCTCCTGGTATCCGCCAAACCCAGATTCTTCTGTTGGACTGCCAGATGGTGAAGCGTGATTCACCACTCCATAGAACGCGGTTCCACTGCTCCAGAGTCCAATGGCGACGAGCTTTACACCACTCCAGCCGACGAACTGACTTGTTGGAAAGGTGGCATCCTATGACGGTGCCGCGTTGAAAGTCACTGAGCTCTTCAGAAAAGGCCATTCTACTGCCAATGTTTGTCTATGGAGATTGCATGGCGGTGTGCTCGATATTATACACCTGTCAGCAACAGGTGTGGCTGAAATAGCCAAATCCACAAATTTGAAGGGGTGTGCACATACTTTTGTATATACTGTAGAGTGTACCTTTCACATATTGCCCTAAACACATCTCTGAATGCACAGATCTCTACCACATCTCCCTGTACAGGATATATACTGTATCTCTTCAGGCTGCTTCACAGCTCTCTTTGTCAGGCGTTCATGCTGCAGTCTGTTGCAGGCCTAGGAAGGGAAGTTACATAAGCACGGGGCTCTGCTCTGCCTGCTCTGCTCCTGGTGAGAGGGAGGGAAAGCACCCTTCAAACGTCTCCCACATCCATCTCCCGCCATCCTGGGAAAATGGTACACAAGTCGATGAGCCGGATTGTCTTTGATCATCATCAGAGGCGCAGAGGATTTCTGCATGGCTCTAAATCCGTGGCCCTTAAAGAGCCAGAGCTAATCGCTGTATGGCACTGGGAGTGGGAGGCCCCAGGGGTCTCCTCCTCACGGTCCTCCTCTCTTTCTCTCTCTTCCTCTCCACCCTTACACTCCCACCCTCCACCCCCTCAATCATGTCCCTTCCACCCCACACACACAGAGCATGACCCTGCAGTCGGAATAGCCTCCGCCTTATTCAGGCAGTTCAGCGGAAGAGCTAATGTCAGATTTAACCCTCATTAGAGATAGGCCCTTGGCTGAGAGGCAAAGGCCTGAGAGAGAGCGGGGTAGTAATACCGATAGAGGAAAAGAGAGAGAAAGAGAGAGAGAGAGAGAGAGAGAGAGAGCATACTGCATTAATGTCTTTCATGTCCTTGATTCTTAGCAATGGAGCTGGATTTCTTAGTTACACCAGGGTCCATTAACCCTTTAACGCTTATCAGACGAACAGTCGTTCCCTGTAGGCTTCCAGAGAAGTGCATGCTGGTGAATCCATTTAATGCTGGAGCCACATTAAGTGTGGGAACAATCTGAGTGCGAGAGATGGAACGAGTGGGTGTACTGTACAGTTGACAGTAGAAAGCATTATTGGTCATTGGATTTCATGCATGACTCTCTCTCTCTCTCTGTCTCTCTCGCTAACTCTCTATGCTATACTATTCCTCTCTCATTTAGGTCCCCTCTCTCTCACATGTACATATCTCCTATTTATCTTTAATAACACAGTGATATCATGCTCCTTGATGTGTGCTACAGCACTGTTTTATACCTCCCGAGTCTCTAGACTATTTAAACCGTTATTCCTTCACCGTTCTCGTTCTCTGTTATGGAGGCAGTGCCATCTACTGGTTGATAGGTACAAGCTTTCCTAAACATTCTCATGACTCATCCTTGTGTTTCTTACAGGTCAGACGTCTCCTGTGAAGAGCCTGAAGCCTGTGAGTAAAAGCAGACACGGTGCTATAACACTCTGTTTTACTATTGTGTGCCCTGGCACTTATCCCTCATTTTTGTATTAAAGCCTTTTGTCCTTGAGCTAAACCAGCAAGCCCCGTTGCATCACATTAAATGATAACTACCAGTATAAATTTGAATATTGATTATGTTTCACACGGCCTCCTTTTGTTTGCTTTGAAAACGGTCTTAATTACTTCTATTCAGCATTAATTTTCTCAGCCTTTTGCCTGGGGATTTCAATGGTAATGAAGCACAGAGCCTCTTTAGATAAGATTGTATATTCGTATGACAGCTTTAGATGAAGCTGGCCTTTTCCACAGAATAAGCCTGTCAGCGCCATAGGGAAATCTTCTTACGCCTGTGGATGGTAAATTACATTCAAATCCCATCAGCCATCGGTTTACCATCAAGCTAGCGGGGGTAATGTGAAGGCAATGTGGGAGCCTGCAGTAGAATGACCTTTCACTACTTTAGTATTCAATCACCATTACATCCTGTGCTGTGTGTCTGGGTGATGAGGTATATATAGACTGTTGTCTTTAATTTGCTCTAACTGCTGTGGCTGTGTCTGTGGCTCTGTGACTCGTCAGAGGCAGGAGATGACAGCTAGCACAGAGACTCTGGACTGTGTCACAGACTCTGTCTCCCAGGCCCTCCCCTACCACTCCAACACCTCAACCATGCGCAACGACTCGCCCAAACGGGACGCCACAGAGATGTACCTCAAGTCCAAGGCCCTGCTGGAGAGCAAGCGTGAGTCCACATCCACAGACAGAGTCTGGTTGTAGAGGAGGTCTAGTAGCCTTATGCTCAGTTATATTCCATCCATAGCTCTGTAGTAGTAAATAGATGCCAGTATTTCATTTGTATGTTCATGAACCCTACATTTGTGGATCTAGTATCAATGTGAGCTATAAGATAAGCCTGTAAGTTCACCCTGCTGACTGGATGATTGAGTGGTGTTCACCTTCTGATACCCTATCTAACCCATGTGAACTGTCCACAGAGCCTCACACCAAGGACCTGGATGTGTTCATCAAGAGGGACCAGGAGACTGGCTTTGGCTTCCGTGTTCTGGGAGGAGAAGGTCCAGAGCAGCCAGTGAGTACCGAAGTATGAACTTCCTCCATGTTAAATGATCTTTGTACTTTTTTAACACTAGGGACAGTGTGTCTTCAGTGTTTCTGACTCAGAGTGTGACTCTCTCTTTGATAGGTGTATATTGGTGCCATCGTGCCCCTGGGTGCAGCTGAGAAGGATGGGCATCTGAGGGCTGGTGATGAGCTCATAGGCATTGATGGAATCATGGTCAAGGGTCGTTCCCACAAGCAGGTTCTGGACCTGATGACCAATGCTGCCCGCAACGGTCAGGTCATGTTGACTGTGCGTAGGAAAGTAATCTACAGAGGTGAGCACTCACTGACTGGAACCTATACACCTTGGTCACTAACACACACGCACTTGCATAAACACTTGCACACACACACGCACGTGTTTGATACATCTCTTCATTCTAAACTCTCCATGTGTTTTTCAGATATGACTGAGGAGGAAGCAGGGCTCCACATGGCTCCAGTGTTGGTGAACGGCTCCCCAAGACTCCCTCGTATCCAGATGCCCAGCGTGCTGGACCACAAGTCCTTCGACATCACCCTCCACCGCAAGGACAGTGAGGGCTTCGGCTTCGTCATCCTCACCTCCAAGAGCAAGCCCCCGCTAGGAGGTGAGAATGGACCCGATGCCAAGCACCACTGCTTATCTCAGACACAACCAAACACACACCAGTGTCCTCTAGTTCAAGCTAGACCAAGCCATTACAAATAATACAGCATCATATCACCCAGAGTTTGAAGGATGACTGTGAAAAGATTATTACTCCTTTACTAATGAGTCATTTAGTCCCTCACAGACCTATTGTATACACCTGACTGAATCCATCAGGTGGGATTGGTGTGTTCTCATCAGACATCTCTCTGTTTGCAGTGATCCCTCATAAGATCGGACGCATCATCGAAGGCAGCCCCACTGACCGCTGTGGCCTGCTGAACGTGGGCGACCGCATCTCAGCGGTCAACGGACGGTCCATCGTGGGGCTATCTCACAATGACATTGTTCAGCTAATCAAGGATGCTGGCAACGCTGTCACCCTCACTGTGGTCCCTGAGGATGGTAAGCTTCACTAGTAGCATCACCCATGAGATGGGACTCTGTTGGTCTCCCTGGTATTCACAGTCATATACCAGTGACTACTGTGTAGGATGGTTGGTTTGTGTTCGCGTTATCATAATGGTGTGATTTGTATTTGTGTGTTCCAGAATACAAGGGCCCTCCCTCTGGAGCCAGCTCAGCCAAGCAGAGCCCCGCGCTTCAGCACAGAGCTATGGGTCAGAGGTCAGCCATGCAGGAAGAGCGGTAAGGCCCTGATCTAACTCATTAGTACACCAAGACATGGAATAAACCCTGCTTCAGGATTTAGCTGAACAAACCAGAGACTTATGTCTGACACAACAGCTTGATGATTGATTAAAATTGCTTTGTTCTCTGTGCCCCCCAGCAGAGACACTCCTGTGCATTGTTGAAGATATACATATAGTACAGTCGTGGCCAAAAGTTTTGAGAATGACACAAGTATTGGTCTCCACAAAGTTTGCTGCCTCAGTGTTGATATACTCCAGAATGTCATGAAGAGTGATCAGATGAATTGCAATTAATTGCAAAGTCCCTCTTTGCCATGAAAATGAACTTAATCCCCAAAAAACATTTCCACTGCAAT
Source organism: Thymallus thymallus (assembly GCA_023634145.1). Taxonomy (NCBI): domain Eukaryota; kingdom Metazoa; phylum Chordata; class Actinopteri; order Salmoniformes; family Salmonidae; genus Thymallus; species Thymallus thymallus. The sequence goes on along the minus strand of CM042410.1, from coordinate 29,988,934 downwards.
TCAGCCCTGCCACAAAAGGACCGACTGCCATCATGTCAGTGATTGTCTCGTTAACATAGGTGAGAGTGTTGACGAGGACAAGGCTGGAGATCACTCTGTCATGCTGATTGAGTGAGAATAACAGACTGGAAGCTTTAAAAGGAGGGTGGTGCTTGAAATCATTGTTCTTCCTCTGTCAACCATGGTTACCTGCAAGGAAACACGTGCCGTCATCATTGCTTTGAACAAAAAGGGCTTCACAGGGCAAGGATATTGCTGCTAGTAAGATTGCACCTAAATCAACCATTTATCGGATCATCAAGAAATTCAAGGAGAGAGGTTCAATTGTTGTGAAGAAGGCGTCAGGGCGCCCAAGAAAGTCCAGCAAGCGCCAGGACCATCTCCTAAAGTTGATTCAGCTGCGGGATCGTGGCACCACCAGTGCAGAGCTTGCTCAGGAATGGCAGCAGGCAGGTGTGAGTGCATCTGCACGCACAGTGAGGCAAAGACCTTTGGAGGATGGACTGGTGTCAAGAAGGGCAGCAAAGAAGCCACTTCTCTCCAGGAAAAACATCAGGGACAGACTGATAGTCTGCAAAAGGTACAGGGATTGGTCTGCTGAGGACTGGGGTAGAGTCATTTTCTCTGATGAATCCCCTTTCCGATTGTTTGGGCCATCCGGAAAACACCTTGTCCGGAGAAGACAAGGTGAGCGCTACCATCAGTCCTGTGTCATGCCAACAGTAAAGCATCCTGAGACCATTCATGTGTGGGGTTGCTTCTCAGCCAAGGGAGTGGGCTCACTCACAATTTTGCCTAAGAACACAGCCATGAATAAAGAATGGTACCAACACATCCTTCGAGATCATGCCTTTTCCAGCATGATGGAGCACCTTGCCATAAGGCAAAAGTGATAACTAAGTGGCTCGGGGAACAAAACATCAACATTTTGGGTCCATGGCCAGGAAACTCCCCAGACCTTAATCCCATTGAGAACTTGTGGTCGATCCTCAAGAGGCGGGTGAACCAACAAAAACCCACAACTTCTGACAAACTCCAAGCATTGATTATGCAAGAATGGCCTGCCATCAGTCAGGATGTGGCCCATAAGTTAATTGACAGCATGCCAGGGCAGATTGCAGAGGTCTTGAAAAAGAAGGGTTAACACTGCAAATATTGACTCTTTGCATAAACTGAATGTCATTGTCAATGAAAGCCTTTGACACTTATGGAATACTTGTAATAATACTTCAGTGTACCATAGTAACTACTGACATAAAGATCTAAGAACACTGAAGCAGCAAACTTTGTGGAGACCAATACTTGTGTCATTCTCAAAACTTTTGGCCACGACTGTAGTGTGACTGAATGGTGTTGTCTGTTTTAGATATAACTTAGATCTGGAGGAGAAAAGGGAGGGAGTCACCTGGGCCGACTACAAAACTCTGCCTCTGAGCGAACAGGGAACAATGTGTGTTACAGGCCCCAAACAGGCAAGGCTCATATCGTTATTACTGTCATTGTTAGTGTACAGTGTTTAGGGATTTTACATGAATTAAATTGATACGACTAAGAAAAAACATCACTATAAGTTACAGCTTAAGTTATAATATGTGTGTGTGTGTGTGTGTGTGCGTGCGTGCGTGCGTGCGTGTGTATATATGTATGTGTGTGTGTACGCATGTGCCATGCAGGGCTGCATCACAGTGGAGCTGGACCGGGGATCCCGGGGTTTTGGCTTCAGTCTGAGGGGAGGGACTGAGTACAACATGGGCCTGTACATCCTGAGACTGGCTGAGGAAGGGCCTGCTCTGCTGGACGGGAGAATCCACGTAAGTCTGACTCCCGGTGCCATAGGAAATATCCATACACATTACTGTTTGCATTATTCAATATTATCATATCTTATAACAGACTAATTACATGTGTAATAACATGTTTTGAATAATAACATGTCTAATAACATGTCTTGTTGCCATTGGGATTTGATCATCTAAATGTGTGATGTTTGTGTATGTATGTAGAGTAGCAGATTAAGAATGTTGGGCCAGTAAGTAATCGAAAGGTCGCTGGTTCGAATCCCTTAGGCAGCTAGGTGAAAAATCTGTTGATATGCTCGGTAACCATAATGCTCCTGTATGTCGCTTTGGATATGAGCATCTGCTAAATTCCTCAAATGTAATTGTATGTGCAGGTGGGAGATCAGATAGTGGAGATCAATGGAGAGCCGACCCAGGGCATCACTCATACCCGCGCCATCGAGCTGATCCAGGCTGGGGGCAGCAAAGTGCTGCTCCTGTTAAGGCCAGGGCAGGGTCTGGTGCAAGACAACAGTAAGTACACATAAGTCTAGGAGATCTACAAGATACGATTGACCTTTTTTGTGGTATGAGATGTAGAATGTTTGAACATGTTTGTTCATGCGTATTATAACATGTTGGTAGCATTTATCATGGGTGTGCTATTGAACATGAGCTTGATGCAGCAATGCTTTGTACACACATTCATTAAGGATTTAGCTATCCCTGTTAACTACTTCATTCATTTATGTACCCTCTTAGATGTTAAGTCCCCCATATGGTGGACTTTGAGTGGTTCTGGACCAGTTCCGACTGACGTTGTGGTGTACAAAGTGCTCTGTGAATGCAGTAAGGTCCTGTGTCTTATAATGGCAGAAAGCCCCATCTGTCTGCTCTCCCCTTTCAATTCAATTCAATTCAATTCAAAGGGCTTTATTGGCATGGGAAACATATGTTTACATTGCCAAAGCAAGTGAAATAAACAATAAAAATGAACAGTTACAAACATTACACTCAAATGTCATATTATGGCGCTCTCCCTCTCTCTCTCTCTCTCTCTCTCTCTCTCTCTCTCTCGCTCTCTCAATTCAATTCAATTCAATTCAATGGCTTTATTGGCATGGGAAACATACAGTGGGGAGAACAAGTATTTGATACACTGCTGATTTTACAGGTTTTCCCACTTACAAAGCATGTAGAAGTCTGTAATTTTTATCATAGGTACTCTTCAACTGTGAGTGACGGAATCTAAAACAAAATTCCAGAAAATCACATTGTATGATTTTTAAGTAATTAATTTGCATTTTATTGCATGACATAAGTATTTGATACATCTGAAAAGCAGAACTTAATATTTGGTACAGAAACCTTTGTTTGCAATTACAGAGATCATACGTTTCCTGTAGTTCTTGACCAGGTTTGCACACACTGCAGCAGGGATTTTGGCCCACTCCTCCATACAGATCCTTCAGGTTTCGGGGCTGTCGCTGGGCAATACGGACTTTCAGCTCCCTCCAAAGATTTTCTATTGGGTTCAGGTCTGGAGACTGGCTAGGCCACTCCAGGACCTTGATATGCTTCTTACGGAGCCACTCCTTAGTTGCCCTGGCTGTGTGTTTCGGGTCGTTGTCATGCTGGAAGACCCAGCCACGACCCATCTTCAATGCTCTTACTGAGGGAAGGAGGTTGTTGGCCAAGATCTCGCGATACATGGCCCCATCCATCCTCCCCTCAATACGGTGCAGTCGTCCTGTCCCCTTTGCAGAAAAGCATCTCCAAAGAATGATGTTTCCACCTCCATGCTTCATGGTTGGGATGGTGTTCTTGGGGTTGTACTCATCCTTCTTCTTCCTCCAAACACGGCGAGTGGAGTTTAGACCATAAAGCTCTATTTTTGTCTCATCAGACCACATGACCTTCTCCCATTCCTCCTCTGGATCATCCAGATGGTCATTGGCAAACTTTAGACGGGCCTGGACATGCGCTGGCTTGAGCAGGGGGACCTTGCGTGCGCTGCAGGATTTTAATCCATGACGGTGTAGTGTGTTACTAATGGTTTTCTTTGAGACTGTGGTCCCAGCTCTCTTCAGGTCATTGACCAGGTCCTGCCGTGTAGTTCTGGGCTGATCCCTCACCTTCCTCATGATCATTGATGCCCCACGAGGTGAGATCTTGCATGGTGCCCCAGACCGAGGGAGATTGACCGTCATCTTGAACTTCTTCCATTTTCTAATAATTGCGCCAACAGTTGTTGCCTTCTCACCAAGCTGCTTGCCTATTGTCCTGTAGCCCATTCCAGCCTTGTGCAGGTCTACAATTTTATCCCTGATGTCCTTACACAGCTCTCTGGCCTTGGCCATTGTGGAGAGGTTGGGGTCTGTTTGATTGAGTGTGTGGACAGGTGTCTTTTATACAGGTAACGAGTTCAAACAGGCGCAGTTAATACAGGTAATGAGTGGAGAACAGGAGGGCTTCTTAAAGAAAAACTGGTCTGTGATAGCCGGAATTCTTACTGGTTGGTAGGTGATCAAATACTTATGTCATGGAATAAAATGCAAATTAATTATTTAAAAATCATACAATGTGATTTTCTGGATTTCTGTTTTAGATTCCGTCTCTCACAGTTGAAGTGTACCTATGATAAAAATTACAGACCTCTACATGCTTTGTAAGTAGGAAAACCTGCAAAATCGGCAGTGTATCAAATACTTGTTCTCCCCACTGTATGTTAACATTGCCAAAGCAAGTGAAGTAGATAATAAACAAAACTGAAATAAACAATAAAGATTTACAGTAAACATTACACTCACAGAAGTTCCAAAAGAATAAAGACATTTCAAATGTCATATTATGTCTATATACAGTGTTGTAACGATGTGCAAATAGTTAAATAAATAAACAGCTCTCTCTCTCTCTTTAGGACCAATACCTTCCTCCTGTCATTAATCCTCTCTCTCTCTCTCTCTCTCTCTCTCTCTCTCTCTCTCTCTCTCTCTCTCTCTCTCTCTCTTTCCCCCTACTCTCTCTCTCTCTCTCTCTCTTTCCCCCTACTCTCTCTCTCTCTCTCTCTCTCTCTCTCTTTCCCCCTACTCTCTCTCTCTCTCTCTCTCTCTCTCTCTCTCTCTCTCTCTCTCTCTCTCTCTGTGTAAACCCATCTGTCTTTCCCCCTTCTCTCTCTCCACCAAGCATAAGACAAAAATAACCTCTACCCTCCTCCTCCTCACCTTTCACTCTCTTAGTGGAGTTGACTTGAAGTGTCAGGTTTCACACCCCACATTTGCTTAGGGAGCAAATGTGGGGGCCTATACAGACAAATAACCTATTTACTCTTCCTCTGAGCAAGTAGAGCCCAGCCTTTGAGACAGCATATGAATGGTGACAGTCTAGAGGATCCAGCAATTGTGGTTTAATCACGCTGTGATATATAGAGCTCTCAACAATTTTATAAAGAATTTCATAGAATTTTCTCTTGGTCACAGATGGACGAAACACTTCATGCTTAAAGTTGAAGTTGCAACGAGTCTGCACACATTGAAACGGTGTCTCTGCGCCACTTAGTGGACGTGTAGGAGAAAGTTATCTTTCGACTGTTAAATTAATTTGTGCCAATATTGTACTGTCACTAAGTATAATCATATTTATTTTACCGTTGTAAGACATGTGAAATCTTATTTATAATCTCATTTATAATTCAATTTTTTACTATATTTAGTCCAGTCATTTCAAGCCCATTTTCCCCACTTTTGTTGAACAGGGAAAACATTGAATGATTTTTCATATTTGTATAATATTTGTACTATGTATTGGAGCTTTTGTCCTTAAAAGTGAGTACGTCTCAGCAATTTTTAGTGTAAGAGCTGATATTTCTGCCTGTTTTGGTGGGATGGAGTTTTGGCCTACCTGGTGACATTGGGGCGGCTCGGGTATTGTCACCTGGTGACAATACCCGAGCTGACAAGGTGAAAAACCTGTTGATGTGTCCTTGAGCAAGGCACTTAATCCTAATTTGCTCCAGGGGCTGAACCTGTGGGTAGGCCGTCATTGTAAATAAGAATTTGTTCTTAACTGACTTGCCTAGTTAAATAAAGGTTAAATCACCAGGCAGTAAATTAGTTAATAGACCAATAATAAAGAGAGTTTCAAACATTTCTGCCAATAACAGTTAGTTTTTAGTTTTCCCCTCCCTACTCAGACCCCTCCCAGACAGTCCTAGCTAAATTCTTTCTTGAGAAATCTTTTTTTTTACCATTTTAATTTTAAACCATTTTTAAGTTTCAAGTTTTATTAGTAATATGGTATACAACAAAATGCTTACTTGTAACAATACAACAACAATAAGAAATAGTAAAAAATAAGAATATGAACATAAAGTAAATGGCAGAAGAATAGAATAGCCATTTAAATGGCATGTTATAGAAGGGTCCAGACACTTTTTTTGTGATTTCACTTGTTTTTGAAAAACTTACCAGCGATTCACTTCCTCATCCTCCTTGTGCAACCAACCAGCGATTCACTTCCTCATCCTCCTTGTGCAACAAAAACAAACATCAAAAACGTCCTTTTAGAAATGGAAACACTCTCAGTATAGTGATGCAGGTCTTTAGATGTTGTACACATTTAATTGTGTCATTCCGAACTTTATCCGCAACTTTATATTAATAATATAAATCTGGACCCTTCTATAACATTCCATTTACATTCATTTTGGGGGGGGATTTGGTTGTAAAAAAAGCAAATTTTCTGTTAATGTGAAATGTCACCCAAATTGAGTGCCTGTGTTGGGGATGCGTGTTTCATGAATGGAGTCCTCTGCTGTCTATAACTACTTACTCTTGGCACTTCCTCTCTTCCCCCTGCTGCAGGTGATAGCGTCCCCTCTACTATGTGCTACTACTCAAACGAGCACCACCACTAACCCCTTCACTGCTTTTACTGGCCTGTCCTCTTTTACCTTGGTAATTCCATTCTCATTTCCTCCTTGCTTCCTCCTTTCATCTGTCTAGACTAGAGAATCTGAATTCTGCTCTTGTACGTTACTGTTACTATCTGTGAGCCTCTCTCTATATATTTTACATCTTTGTAATAACATATTTTACTTCTAGGTAAGTTGGATCCAACCGTCACATCACCCACAAATTTTCCTAGAGAGGCGCTTTTCTCCGAGACGTCACTCCTCTCTTCTCCATTCTCCACCTGCACCTCCATCTCAGGTTCCTACTCTTTTACCAGTGAGACCCCTGACTGGAACTTCCTGTCCCGACGAACACCCCACCCCCAGACCAGCAGGGGCATTGGCTCAGTGAAGTGGAATGGAGAGCGGGCAGACAGGCAGGCAGACAGGCTCTCTCCCATCACCCCTGAGCAGATCAACCTCTATAAGGTCAAACAAGGTCATACCAGGTCTAAAGGCTCAGAGGAGTCCAGCCGCCAAAAGAAAACAGGTGAAACATTTAAAGAGCGCTTATTCAGTCCCCAAAAGGCTGAGAGGAAGACCCAGGAAGCAGAGACAAGCAAGGACAGGAAGTCTTACCCTCAGAAAGGAAGTCGGTCACCCAGCCCCAGGAAGTTCCCTCGGGAAGGACACGAAGTCTTGAGCCAGCCACACGTAAAGAAAAAGCAGGTACAGCAGAGCACATCAAAGGACCTTTCCAGTAAGGAGCCCTTTGAGGAAAACAAAAACGGCAAAAGGGGGGATTCAAAGGGCAGGAAAAGCACACAGGAGAGAGAGGAGGGAGGGGGAACTACCAAGGCTGCCAATGAGCAGGCCAGTTTTCGAAAGAGCGTCGGGACAGAGGCAGGACATCACAGGCCAACCCCTCTGGAGACAGGGGCAAGGAGAGATATTCTGAGAGACGAGGAAAGGGAAAAGGAAAAAAGACACAGAGGCTTCTTCAACAGAGGAAAATACTAGAAAATACTCTGTTTTATCCCCAACAGAGGAGAGGATCAGAAAAGACACAGGGGCCTCCCCAAATTACATTAAGGAGGATGCTCAGAGCCAAAAGGGTCCCATTAGCCCTGGCCCCTGGAAAGTGCCCAGCTCAGCCAGAATCCTCTCCCAGACTGAGGTGCTGCGCGACCCCACTTACTGATGCAGTATGGATAACACTGTGTTGACACATGATCACACAGACTTGAGCTGTACCACAACATGCTGTATATTGTTGGTCTGTTTTTTTCTCAGATGAGAGGGATGGACGAGGAATCGCAACATTATTGGACGTGTGTCATTTCCAGCTGTGTCCATTAAGAGGTATTTTTTTACCTCTATTGGCCTTTGACATTGTGAATGGCATGTGTCGCCAACGCTGTCATCTCACTTCCTCTCTTCCTGCCCCATGTGTTGCTTCAGACCTCTCTGATCTGGGCTGTATGCATGTTTGGCATGTTCAAGGCCTTGCCACTCAGTGACACTTAACAAATGTGATCATGTGCCAATTCTGGGATGTCTTGTTGAATGAATACTAACCATGCCTCACCCATTAGAATGCAATTAGTATCCCATATGCATCCAAGGAGAAACTCAAAGGGTGGCTGTCAGTAAGAGTTGTATTTTCATGTTGGATATCTACAGCAAGGGCCTTTTGACATGGCACTCTTTTTCCATGGAGTTTGCTCAACTGCATGCAGTCCATATGTTTGTTTTATTGCACGCCTTTTCCACTCCACTGAGGATGATCCTTTCTCCTGATGTGCAAATACTGATGCCGAAGTTCTGACCTGAACACGAAGTAGAGATTTCAGACTTTATTCACAAAGCATTAGCTTTACCAAGGATTCTAGACTGTTCTAAGACATGATTCCTGAATATAAAATACATAATTACAAAAGACCAGAAACTTGTGGTTTGAGATATTGTTTACCATGTTTATGATAATCTATGTGTAACTTATTGAAATTATAGATGAATATATATATATATATATATATATATATATATATATATATATATATATACAGTGGGGAGAACAAGTATTTGAAACACTGCCGATTTTGCAGGTTTTCCTACTTACAAAGCATGTAGAGGTCTGTAATTTTTATCATAGGTACACTTCAACTGTGAGAGATGGAATCTAAAACAAAAATCCAGAAAATCACATTGTAGGATTTTTTTATAATTAATTTGCATTTTATTGCATGACATAAGTATTTGATCACCTACCAACCAAGAATTCCGGCTCTCACAGACCTGTTAGTTTTTCTTTAAGAAGCCCTCCTGTTCTCCACTCATTACCTGTATTAACTGCACCTGTTTGAACTCGTTACCTGTATAAAAGACACCTGTCCACACACTCAATCAAACAGACTCCAACCTCTCCACAATGGCCAAGACCAGAGAGCTGTGTAAGGACATCAGGGATAAAATTGTAGACCTGCACAAGGCTGGGATGGGCTACTGGACAATAGGCAAGCAGCTTGGTGAGAAGGCAACAACTGTTGGCGCAATTATTAGTAAATGGAAGAAGTTCAAGATGACGGTCAATCTCCCTCGGTCTGGGGCACCATGCAAGATCTCACCTCGTGGGGCATCAATGATCATGAGGAAGGTGAGGGATCAGCCCAGAACTACACGGCAGGACCTGGTCAATGACCTGAAGAGAGCTGGGACCACAGTCTCAAAGAAAACCATTAGTAACACACTACGCCGTCATGGATTAAAATCCTGCAGCGCACGCAAGGTCCCCCTGCTCAAGCCAGCGCATGTCCAGGCCCGTCTGAAGTTTGCCAATGACCATCTGGATGATCCAGAGGAGGAATGGGAGAAGGTCATGTGGTCTGATGAGACAAAAATAGAGCTTTTTGGTCTAAACTCCACTCGCCGTGTTTGGAGGAAGAAGAAGGATGAGTACAACCCCAAGAACACCATCCCAACCGTGAAGCATGGAGGTGGAAACATCATTCTTTGGGGATGCTTTTCTGCAAAGGGGACAGGGGGACTGCACCGTATTGAGGGGAGGATGGATGGGGCCATGTATCGCGAGATCTTGGCCAACAACCTCCTTCCCTCAGTAAGAGCATTGAAGATGGGTCGTGGCTGGGTCTTCCAGCATGACAACGACCCGAAACACACAGCCAGGGAAACTAAGGAGTGGCTCCGTAAGAAGCATCTCAAGGTCCTGGAGTGGCCTAGCCAGTCTCCAGACCTGAACCCAATAGAAAATCTTTGGAGGGAGCTGAAAGTCCGTATTGCCCAGCGACAGCCCCGAAACCTGAAGGATCTGGATGGAGGAGTGGGCCAAAATCCCTGCTGCAGTGTGTGCAAACCTGGTCAAGAACTACAGGAAATGTATGATCTCTGTAATTGCAAACAAAGGTTTCTGTACCAAATATTAAGTTCTGCTTTTCTGATGTATCAAATACTTATGTCATGCAATAAAATGCAAATTAATTACTTAAAAATCATACAATGTGATTTTCTGGATTTTTGTTTTAAATTCCGTCACTCACAGTTGAAGTGTACCTATGATAAAAATGAGACTTCTACATGCTTTGTAAGTGGGAAAACCTGCAAAATCGGCAGTGTATCAAATACTTGTTCTCCCCACTGTATATATATATATGTATACTGTATGTAGCCGTACTGAGCCATTCCATGAGTACAAATAGAGTACAAAGGTTCATCCTGAATCATCTTGCACCATCCTTTCTAATGTATTTTAGTGGTAGCAACTGCCATGGGTCGTTCATGAAATATATACAGTACAGTAGCTACTACATGCAGATTGCCATATGTGTCAGAAGTTGCCATTGCTTAAATGTGTTATATTGTGGAAATACTGTATATGTGAACGTACATTTTTTACGGAAACTAACATTGAGGTGTTTACCAGTATGAATTCCATTTCACTACACCTTTACCTGTAGGATTACAATATGACCAAGTTTTGTTTATTTTCTGAGAATCTTGATTCCTTTGAAAATAAACATTTGGGATGCCTAACATTGTTGCCATTTCATTACAGTTCTAATAGTACCGATTTTTATAAATAACTTGCCAAAATTATTTTTTATTGATGAAATGACCAGAACCATGTCCCTTGATGAAATTACTGTTGATGGCCAATATTATAATTTAAAATTGTTGTTTTTCTGCAAATATTTTTGGCCTGTGATTGTGTTAAACACCAGATTAGGCTAGGTATGGTTGCATTCAGACAGAAATGTAATATCCGTCAAAAACTGATTGAGTATATTGTTTTTGTATGGGGGTCATACATTGTCGGACAACGGAGTGGACATAAGTTGTCTGTCCGGGCGCTAAAGTAGTTTGAATCAAGACATGTTTATAACTGAGCTCAGGGAATGCACTAAAGTAGCAAATGATGACGTGTGATAAAGTTAAGATTTCACAGAGCCAGAATTGACCGGATATCAACAGTGCTCTGAATTTGGTCCAGTGTGTGATGATAGAGTGGATTTTCTATACAGTAAACACAGACTCTGAAGTTCCAGGTCACTGATAGAACATACTGTGTACATTATGAGCCAACCAGTTGCGTTTTCTGTGCAATAGATTGTTGGTTGAATAAATTAGCTTTGCTCAACCTCCAGTGTTCCTTGAAGCTGCTAGTACCAAGTACATGTTACAAACCAGAAATAGTTAATTAATGTCTCACTGTACTTATGTATTCTGCACCGTTGTATGCCCCTCATATTAATTTATACCCAGTCTCATGTCTTGTCTCTGTATCATATTGTGGCCTTGCATTGCTTTAATAGAAAAAGGAATCCTTGTGGTCTTTCTACATTATGTGGGTACAGTAGTTGTAAATGTTTATATATTGTACAGCACCTTTATAAATACTCGCTGAGTGCTCTTTCGGGAAGAAAATAGAGATATATAAATTGCTCCATTATTTTTTTATGTAAGAAAAATAAGATTCTAAGTAGTTTAAAATAAAATGACCTTGTCATGGTATTCTGTTTATGCACTGAAAAAATAAAGTTTTACTGAAAACATGTATTGTATACGGACTGGTCCATCCATAGTAACCATTTCACTGCTCTTAGCTCTTTGGTTCTAGAATTGTGATATTTAAGTCTATGCTGTCTGGTGATGGTGTAGCAGCTGCTTTGGCCAGTAAATATCAATAATATGTTAATGTAATTTATCACCCCTGACTAAAACTGTACATCCTACGATTCAGCATACTACTCCGGTTTCACAGGCTGCTGTTACCATGGTGGCAGAGCTCCAGTTGTCATGGCAGCCGACGGCCTTGATGCTGGGACTGGAGAAGAGCTTGGCTGCTTACCTGCCTTGTGCCGGGTAGAGAGATCAGAGGCAGCTCACGCAAGGACTGTGTCCAGTTCATCACCAGGGTTTAGTCTAAAAGGACGCATGCTTCGGAAATCTGATTTTCATGACTATCCGGCCTCACAGAGATTCATACATTACAGAAGAATGGAGCATCAGGATTATTTGTCTCTCTAATACATAATATATAATTAAGGATATATACCGTTTGATTCATGAAGAATATAACTTATAAATGCCTCATGAGCTTAGTTGTTGTTCCCCATCAAAGGGGTATACTACAAAGCAGGATTTATGAGTTAGCCAGATACCTTCAATATAAAAATGTAAATAACTATTGATTTTCTGGTTCATTAAGAAAGCTAAACTTAGATGTGTGTTTTTGGTTTTTGAGTAAATTAGACCATGCCCATGTCAATCTTATCTTTCTAAAAAATAAAAGGTTTTATGAGAATATTTAGGCAAGTTAGATGGCTAACTCCCTGATGCTGCTTTGTAGTATACCCCTCAGAACCCGAAATATAAGATGTTTTACTCCAATGTTTGTAAACAAACACTGTATAGCCTCAAAACATGGTTAAAACTATAATGTTGATATACAGTACCAGTCAAAAGTTTGGGCACACCTACTCATATGAAATAACACATACGGATCATGTAGTAACAAAAAAAGTGTTAAACAAATCAAGATATAGAGGTAGTTAGCAAACAAGGCCAAAGACTCCTTAGAGATACCAATACTCCTTAGCTGGCCCACAAGAATGGAATATGATTATACACTACCGGTCAAAGTTTTAGAACACCTATTAATTCAAGGTGTTTTCTTTATTTTTACTCTTCAAGACATTTGGAAAAGCATTCCTGGTGAAGCTGATTGAGAGAATGCCAAGAGTGTGCAAAGCTGTCATCAAGGCAAAGAGAGGCTATTTGAAGAATCTCAAATGTAAAATATATTTTGATTTGTTTAACACTTTTTTGGTTACCACGTGATTCCATATGTGTTATTTCATAGTTTTGATGTCTTCACTTGTAGAAAATAGTAAAAATAAAGAAAAACCCTTCAGCTTTATAGATTGAACAGAGACCTAGGCATAAGGATTCTAGCTTTAAAGTGGCAATCAGCAGATGAAACAATAACAAGACTCATCGTCTGAGCAGAAGGAAGATGGCGGATGGAGATATGACACGAGGGCAAAAGGTTCAAACCCAAAACGACATCTGTGAAATACAAGGCGAGTACTTTCTCCTTTGTCAAGTACAGGAGACATTATTACATCGACGGATAGTGAGCACTCAGAAAATGAACATGACAGAAGTGAAGAATAACCTGCGCTGACATTTGAGGTGAAGACTTCTGAGCCTCGCCCCAATGATCAGGAAAATGCCAGAGATTACTCTGGCCCAGTGGAAGTACGATTAGTGGAGAAAGTGGATCCATGTCTTTTGGCCGACCCGTTTGTGGTATCAGGCTGGGTGAAGAAAGAGTTGGGTTCTGTCAATTTGGTCAAAGTATCCAGAACTTAACTTGTGTTAATTTTTTGTGTGTCTGCTGCCCAGAGGGAGAAGGCACTGCGCATTGCGCGACTCGAGCTGTGTCCTGCTTTTCTTTCTGGAGCAGAGCACTGCTGAAAGGAGTGATAACTGGGGTGGCATTTATTGTTGAGGTGGATCGACTGAAGTTGAGGTACCCCGGTGTCTGTGATGCATGCCGTTTGGTGCGACGAAGACCTGGTGGCGAACGCGAGACTGAGGAGACCCTGTCTGTCCCTCTGAGTTTTGATGCAAAATGTTTGCCGGATAAAGTAATGCTGGGTACATAAGTTATCCAGTGAGAGCTTTTGTTCTGAACCCACTACAGTGTTTCAGGTGCAAAGTTTATGGTCATGTTGCAGCAGTATTTAGGAGGGAGATTCTGAGGTGTGAGAAGTGTGCAGGAGCATAATACAGAGGAGTGTGTAGTTTCAGTGGAGAATATCCTGTGCGAGTGAGACAGGTTGGAGTTTCCAGGGTAAGAGCAGTGCAGAAAGTGTCATATGCTGAGTGAGGAAAGTAAAGGATAGCGTGACCCGAACAGTTTGTGATTTAGTAAGGTTGGCTTAATGGTGTTTATTGTGATGATCATTCATTTTACTGCACAGATGGAAAGGAAATCCCAGAAGATTTAATTGGTAGTTGCAGCAACAAAGACATTTTGGGTGTCAGAGATATTAGTGCAGAAGAATTACAGGGGGTTTTGAGAGAAGGGGTACCAGCTTCTCAGGGCGATGGCCTGGTGTAGGATCTGTTAGAGCCAAAGTAGTTGGAAGGGGTGGTGGGGTGTGTTGGAGGATAGTGACATAGTATATACAGTGGGGAGAACAAGTATTTGATACACTGCCGATTTTGCAGGTTTTCCCACTTACAAAGCATGTAGAAGTCTGTAATTTGTATCATAGGTACTCTTCAACTGTGAGTGACGGAATCTAAAACAAAAATCCAGAAAATCACATTGTATGATTTTTAAGTAATTAATTTGCATTTTATTGCATGACATAAGTATTTGATACATCAGAAAAGCAGAACTTAATATTTGGTACAGAAACCTTTGTTTGCAATTACAGAGATCATACATTTCCTGTAGTTCTTGACCAGGTTTGCACACACTGCAGCAGGGATTTTGGCCCACTCCTCCATACAGACCTTCTCCAGATCCTTCAGGTTTCGGGGCTGTCTCTGGGCAATACGGACTTTCAGCTCCCTCCAAAGATTTTCTATTGGGTTCAGGTCTGGAGACTGGCTAGGCCACTCCAGGACCTTGAGATGCTTCTTACGGAGCCACTCCTTAGTTGCCCTGGCTGTGTGTTTCGGGTCGTTGTCATGCTGGAAGACCCAGCCACGACCCATCTTCAATGCTCTTACTGAGGGAAGGAGGTTGTTGGCCAAGATCTCGCGATACATGGCCCCATCCATCCTCCCCTCAATACGGTGCAGTCGTCCTGTCCCCTTTGCAGAAAATCATCCCCAAAGAATGATGTTTCCACCTCCATGCTTCACGGTTGGGATGGTGTTCTTGGGGTTGTACTCATCCTTCTTCTTCCTCCAAACACGGCGAGTGGAGTTTAGACCAAAAAGCTCTATTTTTGTCTCATCAGACCACATGACCTTCTCCCATTCCTACTCTGGATCATCCAGATGGTCATTGGCAAACTTCAGACGGGCCTGGACATGCGCTGGCTTGAGCAGGGGGACCTTGCGTGCGCTGCAGGATTTTAATCCATGACGGCGTAGTGTGTTACTAATGGTTTTCTTTGAGACTGTGATCCCAGCTCTCTTCAGGTCATTGACCAGGTCCTGCTGTGTAGTTCTGGGCTGATCCCTCACCTTCCTCATGATCATTGATGCCCCACGAGGTGAGATCTTGCATGGTGCCCCAGACCGAGGGAGATTGACCGTCATCTTGAACTTCTTCCATTTTCTAATAATTGCGCCAACAGTTGTTGCCTTCTCACCAAGCTGCTTGCCTATTGTCCTGTAGCCCATCCCAGCCTTGTGCAGGTCTACAATTTTATCCCTGATGTCCTTACACAGCTCTCTGGTCTTGGCCATTGTGGAGAGGTTGGAGTCTGTTTGATTGAGTGTGTGGACAGGTGTATTTTATACAGGTAACGAGTTCAATCAGGTGCAGTTAATACAGGTAATGAGTGGAGAACAGGAGGGCTTCTTAAAGAAAAACTAACAGGTCTGTGAGAGCCGGAATTCTTACTGGTTGGTAGGTGATCAAATACTTATGTCATGCAATAAAATGCAAATTCATTATTTAAAAATCATACAATGTGTTTTTCTGGATTTTTGTTTTAGATTCCGTCTCTCACAGTTGAAGTGTACCTATGATAAAAATTACAGACCTCTACATGCTTTGTAAGTAGGAAAACCTGCAAAATCGACAGTGTATCAAATACTTGTTCTCCCCACTGTATATATATATACTACCGTTCAAAAGTTTGGGGTCACTTAGAAATGTCCTTTTTAAATTTTTTGGTACCCTTCCCCAGATCTGTGCCTCGACACAATCCTGTCTCGGAGCTCTACGGACAATTCCTTCGACCTCATGGCTTGGTTTTTGCTCTGACATGACTGTGGGACCTTATATAGGCAGGTGTGTGCCTTTCCAAATCATGTCCAATCAATTGAATTTACCACAGGTGGACTCCAATCAAGTTGTAGATGATCAATGAAAACAATATGCAACTGAGCTCAATTTTGAGTCTCTTAGCAAAAGGTCTGAATACTTATGTAAATAAGATATTTATGTTTATTATTTTTTATAAATTTGCTAACATTAAAATTGAAACCCTGTTTTTTAAATATTGTGTGTAGATTGATGAGGATTTTTTTATATACCTTTTAGAATAAGGCTGTAACATAACAAAATGTGGAAAACAATCAAGGGGTCTGAATACTTTCCCAATGCACTCTATAGTGTATATAAAATACAGGAAAAACACGTTTTTGATAGCATTGGGCCTTTAATGTGTTTCATAACTACTTCTATACTATCTCAATATTTAGACAGTTGGGTTTTTAATTAAGATCCTATTCCCCTGGGAATTAGAAAAATAAGGCTTTGCACAAGTGCACAGTTTCACAACTGATGAACTCAGAGGCAGATGATCACAATAATTAACATCTAAATTAATTAGTTCAACTTCAGTCTTGTGATGAGAAAGAGCTGAGTTTGCACATTGCTGACACGGGGAGTGACTTCAATGCCAAGTAGTTTGGTTATCAGTTCTCTAGCAGAGGGAACTTAATGTCACAGTGGAAGGATAGCATAGATTGACGACATCCTCGCTGACTCCTGACACAACCTAAAACAGACCTGAAAGCATTGAGCAATTTTTGTCATGTACAACACACATAATAATATTGTACATAATTTCCTATGGATAAGTTGTTTGAGTATGGAAACTACCAAAATAGCATATGGAACTACCACAGAAAAAAAATGTTTTTTCATTCCAAGACCTTACAAATTATAGAAACCAATTGTTGAGAGATGGCTTAGAATTACATTTAATTGGAATATTCAATGGAAGTGTTTATTTCAAACAGATATTCAACTTATGTATTACTGGCATGCATATTTGGAACAACATTTTATTAATAAAATACTGACACAGTAAGACTACAGTTTCCAATGTTTGACTTTTGTTTAATTCCACCAGATGATACTGTATCTTAAAAAGTTGTCACGGTTGCAATGAGACAGGACCCGAGGCGTAGAGCTGTGATAGAAAGCCATTCCTTTTATTAGGCACAAAAACTAAAAACAAAAGGAGAGAGCACGACCATGAACTGGTGTGCATGTGCACAAGCACAAAAACAAAAACCCACACACACGGGCAGGCAGGCAGCAAACTTAAATGGGATCCCCAGCGCAGCCAACATAGAGTTCTCCAGAGACCTCTCTGAACACTAATCCTGACAAAAGTGAACAATTTAATTGTATTCAAGTGCTGTCATATCCAGTAAATATGAATAGGTCAATGAGCATCAACATCAACAAGATGGTCATAACATAACTGTAGTAAAATATACAGTAGTTCCACAATTGAACTTCCTCATACTGCTTGCAGTTAGGTCCACACATCACATAATGGCATTGCAGCTATTAACAATTGTCATTTTTTTTTACCTTTATTTAACTAGGCAAGTCAGTTAAGAACAAATTCTTATTGACAATGACGGCCTACCTACAGGGTCAGCCCCTGGAGCAAATTAGGGTTGCGTGGACACATCGACAGGTTTTTCACCTTGTCAGCTCGGGTATCCGAACCAGCGACCTTTCAGTTACTGGCCCAACACTCTAACCGCTAGGCTACCTGCTTTTCTGAAACTACCAAAAAGCATGCCTGAGCCTAGGAAATCCTAGATTACTCAAACCATTTGGGCAGATGTGAGTTGAACATTTCAACACCACAGTATCAAAAAGTATTAACAGGCCCTGACCTAAGAGACAGAAAGGGTGGTGACTTTCTAACAGTTCATGAGAATGATATGCACAGGGTGTGTGTTAAGATAAGAGCAGTATGCCAGAGCTCTATAAGGCACAGAATGTCAAGGACTGTTAAAAAACGGACATTTACACAACAATGTACAACAATTTTAAGCAGATGGGGATATAGGGGCTATGAAAAGGTGAAAAAGGCTGTCAGATAGGTTAAAGTATATGGGGAGGGAAAATACTTTATGGTACAATGGAGAGACTGGTACGATGAAGAAGTTATTTCCAATAATGTGGAAAAATATTTAGTATGCTGAAACATTATCTTGACTGTTTTCTGCTGAAATGTTGTAACAGTTCCAAATCACATTTCAATTTCAAGTATATAATGTGGCAGCATGCCTTTGGGGAAGGTTTATCACATTAAGTACTAAGGGAGTGTGCCTAACTTCACATAAAATAGTAAACTATTTTCATGCCAGAACTTCCCTCATGTGAGAGCTATCAACATACTGTACATGTTGCCCAGATTCTGTTGATATCGAGCCATCACAAATACCTCTGGAGTGAATGCCCTTGAACTTACCCAAGAGTATTTGTGGTAGCGAGGGCCGACCCCACTGAGCTGGGCTTGCCCTCATGTTACTGTAAACGATGGAATGTGTCCATGACAATGGAACCCACAGCCTCAGAGACAACATTGGTGGTTGGATGGTGGTTGAGATATATGAACACCATTCTTGTTTAAAGTTTTTACAAGACCCTAGTGTATGTCTTTGTATTCTGAGGCTACCCACTGGGCACAGACGTCAATTCAACGTCTTCTCCACGTTGGTGCAACGTCATTTGGAAACAACGTTGATTCAACCAGTGTGTGCCCATTGGGTAGTACACTGGTCATCAACAAGCCCCCCCCCCCCCCCCCCCACACACACACACACACACACAAAAAGGAACTCAGTCCGGCATTCAACTTACTCTTCAAAGTTGTAGTAGTATAATGCACAAGGTGCAATTTCAAAATTGGGTAGTACATCATGAACAGTGCTTGTGCCCATAGAAATAGCCCAAGCGGAGGGGGCGCGGGATGTTCCCAATGATGGAAGGGGGGCCTGAGTGAAAAAGTTTGGGAACCCCTGATCTAGTTAAAGATGGATAAATGTTGTTCAACTTCATGGTATTGAAATGAATGATGCAGATTTTTGTTAGCCAACCACTTCTTTCAGTTTTCTCATTTTAGAGTGGAGAATGGACAGTGCCAGCCCAATTAGATTTTAAGTGGATGGAAATTAAACAAAATTATTCAGCTATAGAATTCCCCCTCTTTTTTATTTTAGAGTGCTATGGGGACACCCATGGGTATCTCTAATAAATCTGTTTCTGTTTTTAAACACACCTTGTCAGGGATATTTCTTCTAAAGCTACTTACCATGGCAACAGTGCTGTTTTGGAGACATCTCCACCAGTTTAGGGGAGGATACACCCTAGATTTCTCAAACTGTGGAAAAAAGCTCAGCTATTCCTATGCAGGAAATGGAAAATACAACATCATTATCGTTTGATAATTACTTCCGATGAATTTCTGTTACTCAGAACGGAAGTTTGTATACTTGTTCCCATGCCCTTATTTTGAATTATACAATAACCATTATTAATGACCAGTGTAATATGCAAAGTATATAACATAGAGAATATGTTCAAAAAAACAATATGGTGTTTAACAAAGCCTGCCCAAATCCCTGACCTCTATCCTGTGCAGTTTCAAGCGCAGGAAGCACAGTGAGACACGTTGACAGATTGACAGATCAAGTGCATTCTTTATCTTCAGTTGAGCCAACCGAAACTCAAATTCCACAGATCACAAGGCAGAGGAGGATGGAAACTATATATAGTTCGCGTATTGAATTAGCAACTAGACTAGGCTGTAGCATTGAAATCAATACACAGAGGTGTGGTGTCCTGTGTCCAAAGAAATGGAACGAGTAACAAAAATTAACTGGCTCTGGGCGGGGCAGCGCGTGGTGTTGCGGTCCCCACTAGTTACCACAGCCACAAAGTCATGAACCATATCTTCTTCAAATGTGATTTATAACATATCCCTAACCCTAACCTTAACCACACTGCTAACCTTATTCCCAACCCTACACTTAAATTAAGACCAAAAAGCTAAAAAGAATTACGATATGGCTGTGGTGTTGACTTTGTGGCTGTGGTAACTAGTGGAAACTACTGTTACGTGAAGCGATACAGTGTTGCTATGGTTGCTAGAAAGTGACAAGATCAAGCGAGAGTTGGAAGTCGTCCGTGGACTGATTAGCCAGCCAGCTAGAAAGTGACAACAAGATCAGAGAGAAATTGTTAGTTCGAGAGACCGACTTGTCTTCACATAGATTCGACTTTAAAAAGGACTGCCAGTATAATGTTTTATTCAAATTCATGGACCAAGTGCTTGATATGCCTTATCTTTATAACAGGTGGAAATGGTGAGTAAGTTTCTAGCCATGGCAACGTTAACGTGGTACTGTACAGTAACCGTTTGCTAGCTAACGTTGATAAAAGTTTTAGCTGAATGTTTTGGTTACAAATATACACTTTGCTAACTTGATCTGTCCGTGTAACTCTGACTGTGTGACATATTCTACTGTATCATATTCTCACAGCTGAGTGTCCCAAACCTCAAGTAGAGGGACATGTTGTTCTAACGAATGATGCGCTCTTAAAGAACGATTTTCCGGACGGCACGGAAGTCACTTTTGAGTGTGCCAACGGCTACTCGAAAGAGCAAGGATCTGAAAGCATCACCTGTACGAATGGACAATGGAGCACGCTCGAATTAACGTGCAAAAGTAGGCGGCAAAATACTAGGCCTCTTCTCTGTTTCTCTGCCAAGTGCGATTTATATTGAGTGTTTACTGTTGTTTCATTGTTTGGTGCTGCCATTAACTTAGCTCGCTGATTATTCTTTTCAGAGAAGGACTGTGGTGCCCCCAGCGAGATACCACATTTGACATATGAGTTTGGTGAGGAGGGCACACTTTTTGGTGCATCAGTAAGAGCAATCTGTGATAAAGGGTGAGTGTCCTTCATCATGTTTCTAATGTATCATCAGAGTATGTGGGAATTATTTAGCTAAAAGATTAAATGCCAGACAAGTTAGGAAGGGCGCCTGTATCTTTGTAGTGACTGGGTGTATTGATACACCATCCAAAGTTTTTACTCATCTTCCAATTCGCCTTATTCACCTACGTCACCATCTTAAACCAAAACGAGGCTGAGGGGTACGGAAGAAACATTGGACCGCTTGATACCAGCAATGCTACCTCACTGCTGCATTCCCAAATGTACCTCTTCCAAAATAAATACATCTTGTAGAGGTCAAACCTTCCATCGTTTCCCAAAGGATCCTGAACTTTGCCGTGAATGGATTCACAAAATAAGAAGAGATCCTGGTCGCCATTTCAAAGTAAGCTGTAACCCTAATAGCTATGGCTTGATTAGAACTACCGCGCGGCAGTCATTTTGACTGTTTTTATTTTTGCAACTGTCCTTCTCTCGTTTCAACGTATATCGTTAGTAACTATAAAACATTAGTTTTATATCTAATGTTACAGATCCACGTGGACACAAAAGTATGTTCAGATCACTTCACCAAAGAGTCTTTCTTGAATGCCCTGTCTTGCTTTGGTGACACATTGGAAACAAGCTATTTTGATTGATGGTTCCAATACTCTTTCAGCTAGACAAGTTATTTTTAGACGAGCAGGGAAAGGTAAACTGTTGAAATGAACGATCAAAATGAACGTTAGATCATTTAGCAAGCGGATATGTTCTAGCAGTGGCACCACTCTGCAAACTGAGCAGTTTATCCACAATCATGATACCTGAATGTTGTAAGGCGCCTCATTTTTACGCATTAACCGAAAAGACCTAGCTCTCACACTGAGTGTCTCGCTCTTCTTGACTGTTGGTGAAAGAAGCTAATGTTAGCACTCAACAGAAACAGTCTGGTGTGGTTAGATATGCTAACATCGCCTAGCATCAGCTCATAACGTTGTAGTGTCCAGTTATGTTATATTATCTAGTTAACAATCTTAACTTAGTTAATAACTAGCAAAATTTTGAATCCAGCAATCAAATGCGGTCACCGTCTGTGCATTAGTAAGTCTGCTATTAAATGACTAAAATGTAAATGTATTACCTTCCACGTCGTGCACATATCCCTCGATCCAGTTGCTGTAGCCTTTCAGCAAAACAGCCCGGGGAATCTTACAATCATTATTTGCCCACGTTTCAACCTCTTCCAGTGTTAAGTTAGGAAGAGAAGACAGGTTTGTTGTCCACACCCGCACTGCCATGAGAAATTGTTACCTGTTTATGTTGGGGACGTCAGGTTTGGAGCGTACCCTCCAGCCTCGTTTTGGTTTTCAACATGGCCGCGAGGTGAATAAGGTGAATAGGTGCCCTTCTTTGCGAACCCTGGTCTTTGTGGTTGAATCTGTGAAATGACTGAGGGACCTTACAGATAATTGTATGTGTGGGGTAGTCATTTAAAAATCATGTTAAACACTGTTATCAGAGTCCATGCAATTTATCATTTGACTTGTTAAGCTAATTCTTACTCCTGAACTTATTTAAAGGGTTGAATGCTTATTGTCTCAAGACATTTCAACTTTTAGTTTTTAATTAATTTACAAACTTTTCTAAAAACATAATTTCACTTTGACATGATGGGGTATTGTGTGTACAGTGACACAAAATCGAAATGTAATCAATTTTAAATTAAATGTGTAAAAGGTCAAGGGGTGTGAACTTTCTGATACTGTACTGTAGAATTGCATTCATTCATATGGAGGACTGCTCCTACTGGGGAGTGCAAATATGGCTGACCGTAGGCTTCAAAGCCTCTCAGAGGCCAATAGATGGCATTAGCAATCCAGGGTTTATATACATAATTGACCACCTCTCAAATGCTTTTCTAGTTATCAACTTATGGGCCCAAGTTACAGGCAGTGTTATGCCGTCGGTTGGAGTAGAAGACCAAAATGTGAAGGTAAATCTCCCATATTATCCATTGACACACTTGGACATCTATGCATGACTCCCTGTCAAAATAAATGTTAAATACAATTTAAAAAAGGCATTGAACCATGTATGTGTCTTTCTCAGTGGTAACGTGTGAAAAACCTACTGAGATAATGAATGGCACGATCACAAAGAAGCCTGACAAAGAGTTACCAGAGTATGGTGGTGTCATACAGTACTCCTGTGATGAAGGTTACACCCTCATTGGAAACAAATCCATTGAGTGCAATGAAGATGGTGAATACAACTCATTCCCTCCTGAATGTAAAGGTATGGATTCCATTTATGTTTGATAAATTATCTGCCAACTGTTATGGGTTATATGCTTTACAGAGGACACATAATAAACAGTAGAAGGTAATCAATTTGGTGTAGGTCCACCTTCACCCTAGATCTAGACACTGCAGGCATGCGTCAGACTATGATAAGGAACATTGTCATTGAGCCTCCTCTAAATCCCTGTCAGTGTAATATGTAACAGTTGGGTACACATGTTAAAAATGAAAGCACTGCATGAAGGTGCAATACTGAGTAAGCATTGTGCATTTATATTTTATAGATGTCAATGACATTCCCTTGAAACCAACAACAACTATATCAACAACAATATCGACTGTTCCACCCACGATACGAGGTAGAGGAAATCCAAGTAAATCTATCCCTGTGTAATCAAGGGCTTGATAATTTGTTGAATTTGGTATTTGCAGTTTCAGGGAGTAACAGTGGTGTGCCCTTGTTAAAAATGAAAGCACTGCATGAAGGTGCAATACTGAGTAAGCATTGTGCATTTATATTTCATAGATGTCAATGACATGCCCTTGAAACCAAGAACAACTATATCAACAACAATATCGACTGTTCCACCCACGATACGAGGTAGAGTAAATCCAAGTAAATCTATCCCAGTGTAATCAAGGGCTTGATAATTTGTTGAATTTGGTATTTGCAGTTTCAGGGAGTAACAGTGTGTCAGGCTCTAGCCATAGAGAAGCCTATTTGCTTCTCTATGTAACCATGGTCAGAGTCTGACAGGTCTATTCTTTCTGTTTCTGGTGGTGGTTTGTGTTGGATCCCTAATTAGAGGCAGCTGCAGTGCATTGTCTCTAATTAGGGATCCTACATAGGTTTGTATGTTCCACACCGGGGTGTGGGTCATTATTGCGCAAGTCACGGGTAAAGTAAGTGTGCTACGTTTTTTCCACGTTTGTTGCTGTCACGAGAGGGTGCATATACAGACCAAGACGCAGCGCAGGGATTGCAGTTTGACATTTTATTTATACTATGTATAAAAACAACTCAATGCCGAACTAAAATAAACAGAACAATGAATACAACAAACACGATAATACACACGTAACGTAGCACACTTACGTTTCACCGTGACTGGAGAATTAATAACCCACACCCCGGAGTGGAACATACAAACCTATGTAGGATCCCTAATTAGAGACGATGCACTGCAGCTGCCTCTAATTAGGGATCCAACACAAACCACCACCAGAAACAGAAAGAATAGACCTGTCAGACTCTGACCATGGCTACATAGAGAGGCAAATAGGCTTCTCTATGGCCAGAGCCTGACAGTTGCATCGTGTTTGTTTTTTGTGTGTGTAGTTCAGTCATTTTAATTGAATATTCAGTAAATTAAAACAAATGTCGAACGCTGCGTCTTGGTCTGTGTATGCACCCTCTCGTGACACAGTGGTGTGCACTTGTTAAAAATTAAAGCACTGCATGAAGGTGCAATACTGAATAAGCATTGTACATTTATATTTCATAGATGTCAATGACATTCCTTTGAAACCAACAACAACTATATCAACAACAATATCGACTGTTCCACCCACGATACGAGGTAGAGGAAATCCAAGTAAATCTATCCCTGTGTAATCAAGGGCTTGATAATTTGTTGAATTTGGTATTTGCAGTTTCAGGGAGTAACAGTGGTGTGCCCTTGTTAAAAATGAAAGCACTGCATGAAGGTGCAATACTGAGTAAGCATTGTGCATTTATATTTCATAGATGTCAATGACATGCCCTTGAAACCAAGAACAACTATATCAACAACAATATCGACTGTTCCACCCACGATACGAGGTAGAGTAAATCCAAGTAAATCTATCCCAGTGTAATCAAGGGCTTGATAATTTGTTGAATTTGGTATTTGCAGTTTCAGGGAGTAACAGTGTGTCAGGCTCTAGCCATAGAGAAGCCTATTTGCTTCTCTATGTAACCATGGTCAGAGTCTGACAGGTCTATTCTTTCTGTTTCTGGTGGTGGTTTGTGTTGGATCCCTAATTAGAGGCAGCTGCAGTGCATTGTCTCTAATTAGGGATCCTACATAGGTTTGTATGTTCCACACCGGGGTGTGGGTCATTATTGCGCAAGTCACGGGTAAAGTAAGTGTGCTACGTTTTTTCCACGTTTGTTGCTGTCACGAGAGGGTGCATATACAGACCAAGACGCAGCGCAGGGATTGCAGTTTGACATTTTATTTATACTATGTATAAAAACAACTCAATGCCGAACTAAAATAAACAGAACAATGAATACAACAAACACGATAATACACACGTAACGTAGCACACTTACGTTTCACCGTGACTGGAGAATTAATAACCCACACCCCGGAGTGGAACATACAAACCTATGTAGGATCCCTAATTAGAGACGATGCACTGCAGCTGCCTCTAATTAGGGATCCAACACAAACCACCACCAGAAACAGAAAGAATAGACCTGTCAGACTCTGACCATGGCTACATAGAGAGGCAAATAGGCTTCTCTATGGCCAGAGCCTGACAGTTGCATCGTGTTTGTTTTTTGTGTGTGTAGTTCAGTCATTTTAATTGAATATTCAGTAAATTAAAACAAATGTCGAACGCTGCGTCTTGGTCTGTGTATGCACCCTCTCGTGACACAGTGGTGTGCACTTGTTAAAAATTAAAGCACTGCATGAAGGTGCAATACTGAATAAGCATTGTACATTTATATTTCATAGATGTCAATGACATTCCTTTGAAACCAACAACAACTATATCAACAACAACAACATTGACTGTTCCACCAACGATACGAGGTAGAGGAAATCCAAGTAAATCTATCCCAGTGTAATCAAGGGCTTGATAATTAGTTGAATTTGGTATAATTTCAGGGAGGAATAATGGCGTTGGTGAACATGACACCAACACAGCTACTGGTGAGTTAAGTTGATTCAAGTGATTATTATTTGATTATTATTTTTCTAGCTCATATTTGACCAAACAATACTGAATCTCTCTTTTAGGGAATGCAACAATTGTGGGAAGTCTGACCGGCACTGTCATAGGTAAGAAATCCATCATTTGAAACAATCACAAGTGAGAGGGGGGATATTTGTTTCTCATACACTTTTTGACCAAGAAGCTGTTAAGTTCAAGGATATGTTCTAACTAAACTGGATACTTTGTTTATACTGTACTGGGGAAAACATTCCCTTCTGTGGCCCATCAGGAATGTGTTACACTAGTAGGCCTAGTAAAACTGCTGACTTACCAATGTTACCATGTTTATCAGATTTGTGTTACACAGTGGACTCATGATTGATTCCTTATCTTTTGCAGTTACACTTATTGTGCTGTTCACACTATATCGTTGTAATAAGAGGAAAGGGTGAGAACCTACATTTAATAATTTATCTTATTCGAAAATAGTTCATGTTTAAGCACGATTTCACCTACAACTAAATCACAGCTATTATCTTCCTCTTACTAACTATACTGTATGTGCATTAACCACAGCTTATGGCAACTGACTTTACACCGTCATTAAATCAACAAATTATTTGGATAAACTAGCCATACTGCTGGCCAATTAATTGACCTAAACAATATTTGTTAACAAAACTTTACTTACATAACCCATAAACTAACATTCAGTCTGGCAATGGACATTTATACTGTATTCCCTACAGAATCCGTGATGTGCATGATCAAACAACTTGCTGATGGTTGCTTTTCCCTGTTTTGACCAATCTGCTAAAGTTTAAAAATGTTCCTGCTGGGTGTGGAAAAATCAAGGAAGTCAGGAAGTCCTTTGCTTAGGCACTCTCTGACCGACATATTGGCTTTGAAAAAGAGAATATATGTTGTTCTTAAGGGAGGTGGCCTAGTATGCTAGGCCTACCATACACAGTGCTGAGCTGACCAGCTGACTAACTGCCTACCACACTGGAACACACAAGCTACCCAACTAAACGCTACTAAGATACTGCGATTGGCATGCAGAATATATTGCCTTACTGCACTATTATTTTTATGTAAACAATCCTGACAAAATGCCATTGTTTTAAAATGCTACATAGCTCGTACCAGACGGGAGAAGAGTTATTACAATTTCAAAATAAGTAAGTTGAATGCCTACCCAAGGTACCTACAGTTCATACATATCATTATATTGAATCCATTGTTCAAAAATATGTCCCCCATCTTTTAACCAAAATCTCACTCATATGACTATACGGTTTGTGATTGTCTTTGAGCTTGAGTAATCTAAATAGTGGCACTATTGTTAAACTGCTCCATTGAGTCACTGCTTTGTCTAAAATATCTCATTTCTTTCCAGGGCTAGGACTGCTCCTATCTGCTAGTCTGCATCTGTAGCCTTCAAAAGAAATGCCAGTGCCATTGTTTCTCTGACCATTTCCTGGTTGGACAAAGCACCTTAATTTACAGTGCCCCTTAAGTATGTGGCATTACTGAATGGAAGTTATCATTGCACTTTTTTATGAAGTTGTATTAAATCGTTTTTGAAAGTCACTTCTACAGAAATGCATAAAAAAATGTATTTACAGTGCCTTCGGAAATTATTTTGTTACGTTACAGCCTTATTAAAAAATGAATTAAATAGTTTTTTCCCCCTCATCAATCTACACACAATACCCCATAATGACAAAGCAAAAACAGGTTTTTAGAAATGTTTGCTAATTTAAAATAAAATTAAAACAGACATATCACATTTACATAAGTATTCAGACCTTTTACTCAGTACTTTGTTGAAGCATCTTTGGCAGCGATTACAGCCTCGAGTCTGCTTGGGTATTACGCTACAAGCTTGGCACACCTGTATTTGGGGGGTTTCTCGCATTCTTCTCTGCAGATCCTCTCAAGCTCTGTCAGGTTGGATGGGGAGCGTTGCTGCACAACTATTTTCAGGTCTCTCCAGAGATGTTTGATCAGGTTCAAGTCCGGGCTCTGGCTGGGCCACTCAAGGACATTCAGAGACTTTTTCCGAAACCACTCCTGCATTGTCCTGTTGGTAGGTAAACCTTTGCCCCAGTCTGAGGTCCTGAGCACTCTGGAGCAGGTTTTCATCAAGGATCTCTCTGTACTTTTCTCCGTTCATCTTTCCATCAATCCTGACTAGTCTCCCAGTCCCTGCTACTGAAAAACATCCCCACAGCCTGATGCTGCCACCAACATGCTTCACCATAGAGATGGTGCAAAGTTTCCTCCAGATGTGACGCTTGACATTCAGGCCAAAAAGAGTTCAATCTTGGTTTCATCAGACCAGAGAATCTTGTTTCTCATGGCCTGAGAGTCTTTAGGGGCCGTTTGGCAAACTCCATGCGGGTTGTCATGTGCCTTTTACTGAGGAGTGGCTTCTGTCTGGCCACTCTACCATAAAGGTCTGATGTGTGGAGTGCTGCAGAGATGGTTGTCCTTCTGGATGGTTCTCCCATCTCCTCAGAGGAACTCTAGATCTCTGTCAAAGTGACCATTGGGTTCATGGTCACCTCCCTCACCAAGGCCCTTCTCCCCCGATTGCTCAGTTTGCCCGGGTGGCCAGCTCTAGGAAGAGTATGGGTGGTTCCAAACTTCTTCCAGTTAAGAATGATGGAGGGTACTGCGTTCTTGGGGACCTTCAATACTGCAGAAATGTTTTGGTACCCTTCCCCAGATCGGTACCTCGACACAATCCTGCCTTGGAGCTCTACAGACAATTCTTTCGATCTCATTGCTTGGTTTTTGCTGTGACATGCACTGTCAACTGTGGGACTTTTTATAGACAGTTGTGTGCCTTTCCAAATGTAATTTACCACAGGAGGACTCCAATAAAGTTGTAGAAACGTCTCAAGGATGATCAATGGAAACAGGATGCACCTGAGCTCAATTTCGAGTCTCATAGCAAAGGGTCTGAATACTTACGTAAATAAGATACCTGTTTTTTATTTTTGATATATTTGCTAAAATAAAAAATAAACAGTTTTTGTGTGTATATTGCTGAGGATTTTTATTTATTTAATACATTTTAGAATAAGGCTGTAACGTAACCAAATGTGGAAAAAGTCAAGGTGTCTGAATATTTTCCGAAGGCACTGTATATAGAAAACTGGAATATGCGTAATTGCCTTTTCAACTACCATATTTGACTACAGGTTGCTAGCTTGCTCTGTTGTGTGGGCAGAAGCCCCTGTAATAATATGAATGCGCTAAACAAAATGTATGATTGAGGATAATCACTGACCATTTTTAAATGCGTGCTTACTGATCGTGGCTCACAGGAAAATAAAAATAACATTAAGGGACGGTTTCCTGGGCCCAGGTTAAGCCTACTCTATTCCTTTTCAAGTAGGCTTAATCTGATTCCAGGAAACCAGCTCTCATGTTAATTTCCTGCAACCCCAAATGTCACAAAATAAGGTCAATCTTTTATTTAGAGGTTTTGTACTTTGACTTTATAATGTGTATTGTGTGATTTAAGAGATCAAATAATTTTATTATAACTGCCTTTTCTCCTTCTTTGAGACACATTTGTGTAAATATTAATGTATGGTCATTGTCTAATAATCAGGGTTGGGTAGATTATTTTGTAAATGTAATCTGCAACAGTTACTATACTATATCCCAGAAATGTTCCATATGCACAAAAATATTATTTCTCTCAAATGTTGTGCTTGAATTTGTTTACATCCTGTTAGTGAGCATTTCTCCTTAGCCAGATAATCCATCCACCTGACAGGTGTGGCATATCAATAAAATGATTAAACAGCATGATCATTACACAGGTGCACCTTGTGCTGGGGCTTGCAATTCGCATGTTGACTGCAGGAATGTCCAACAGAGCTGTTGCCAGAGAATTTTATGTTCATTTCTCTACCATAAGCCACCTCCAACATGGTTTTAGAGAATTTGGAGTACATCCAACCGGCCTCACAACTGCAGACCCTGTGTAACCACGCCAGTCTTGGACCTCCACACCCGGCTCCTTTCACCTGCGGGATCGTCTGATGAGGGGGAGTGGGGGTGCTGAGGAGTATTTATGTCTGTAATAAAGCCCTTTTGTGGGGATAAACTCATTCTGATTGGCTGGGCCTGTCTCCCCAGTGGGTGGACCTATGCCCTCCCAGGCCCACACATGGCTGCGCCCCTGCCCAGTCATGTGAAATCCATAGATTAAAGCCTAATGCATTTATTTAAATTGACTGATTTCCTTCTATGAACTGTAACTCAGTCAAATCTTTGAAATTGTTGCACGTTGTGTTTATAGTTACCTGTCCAAAATTGTAATCAGTAATTTAACTTTTGGATTACCCAAACTCAGTAACGTAATCTGATTACTTTCCCTTTAAGAGGTGCAGGTTAGCGTGAATCTTGTTCTGGAGGCAGCTCTGCAGAGTGGTCACTATCTGGCACAGGCACAACGTCATAAAATCTGATGATTTTAAACCTAACTAACCTTAATCACACCGTTAACCCTAATGCCTAACCCAAACCTTAAATGAAAGCACATTTTTGTTTTCATACATTTTTACAACAGCCAATTTCGATTTTGCGGCTGGCCCATCTATCGGAATTCGCTCAGTTCTGCCTCAAGGACAAGACTCGTCAACCTGCTCAAGAGGCATTAAAAGAAGACATAAATGAATATTACCAGTTGAACGACATGCATTGCAGCTGTCCATAAACGGATGTTGCATTTTACTTTATGGGTTGGATATCTAGGCTTCTACTACAGATAATATAATGATTAGGCTATATCTTTACATAAAACAAAAAAATAGTCTTGTCAGATTTCCAGTCACTGCAATTAATTTACTACCCCTTGATTTTCAAGAATAGGACTTGGAAATATGGAAATATAGATTAGCCAATGGGCATAACTTTATTTTAGCTGTTTATGATTATGTTGTCATGTAGGGCTGATTGGGCTCATTGCTTCGAGTTGAAAAATAAATGCTGCTTTCGGAATGGCATGCTTTGAGCACTACCGAAAAGTGCTATTTGCATGTGAAAAACATATGCCATATTCTGCATTTACTATAGCCCTATTGTTTACATTTTGGTTGGTGACACTTTGATATCTTGATAATTTGCAATTGTTTTTTTTTCATCTATCAAAATTGTGCGAGTTTGTGCATGTGTCCGTTAGACCTATGGACATCTTTTTTTAATCATCATGATTTAGATTGAGCAATACAAGTCCTACTCGTGGCCTATTCCTGCTCTTTTCCCGCGATCCATCAAACGCGTTTGGTATCATAGTGGTCTCTGATTATTGGCACCTTTTAATTTTTTGTATATCATGTACAATATCTTCAGAAATAAATGGAAATGTAACAACTTTGTATTATCAGAATATTTTAATAGGATGCCCAAAGTTATTCAACAAAACAAGATGCCTTTTCAACTTACATGTAGTGATTTCAAAGAAGAAACATAAAATACGACCTGGACAGCATTAAAGGAACCCTTCCCTAATATTTGGTTGCACAACCTTTGGCAACAATGACAGCCTCCAAACGTTTCTTGTAGCTGTCTATAAGCTTCTTGCACCTGTCTGCTGGTAGTTTCTCCCATTCTTCCATTGCAATTTGTTCAAGCTCTTGAATGTTTGCCGGATTCCTTTTTCCAATGGCAGATTTCAGCTCTCTCCAAAGATGTTCAATTGGATTGAGAGCAGGTCTCATTGCTGGCCAGTTTAAAACAGTAAATTTTGCCCTTTTCAACCATTTTGGATGTGTGCATTGGTTCCTTATCCTGCTGGAGGACCCATGATCTTCGACCCTTTTTAGTAAGAGGGAAGAGGTTTTTCCACCACACTCATAGCCATGTCACATTTTACAACAATGATGGGTATTGAAGTGGTGTAATGCGTAATGTAAGTACAAAACCAGACAGGAAATGGGTAGGGTGTCCTCCGCAATCATGCTAAAAAAATAAATACTTTCCCCTTTCCTGTAACTCAAAATGTGGATTATATTCCCTCACCTTGATGTAGACTGGTCATATGTGCAGGCTTTGTTGACTGCAATTATAGGGCTAGATGCAAGAGGAGCTCAAACGGCACAGATAAACCTGCAGGTTTATGCAACACAACAATAAGGCAACAAGTGACAGTGATAACTATGGCCATGGGGTTTTACTGCTAGGCCACCACAGATATGACAATGTGAGACTTTTTTTCATGAATATATTTTATTTCATAATATCAAATCAAATGTTATTTGTCACATGCGCTGAATACAACAGGTGTAGACCTTAACATGAAATGCTTAATTGCAAGCCCTTGACCAACAATGCTGAGTTTTTTTTAAGTAAGAAAATATTTACAAAAAAACCCAATTTGAATAACACAATAAAATAATAATAACGAGGCTTTATACAGGGGTTACTGAGTCAATGTGCGGGGGTACAGGTTAGTTGAGGTAATTGAGGTAATATGTAGTACATGTAGGTAGGAGTAAAGTGACTATGCATAGATAATAACAGCGAGTAGCAGCAGTGTAAAAAAGGGGGTCAATATAAATAGTCCAGGTAGCCATTTGATTAACTGTACAGCAGTCTTATGGCTTGTGGCTAGAAGCTGTTAAGGAGCCTTTTTGCACCTAGACTTGGGGCTCCGGTATTGCTTGCTTGTGCTCAAACAAAATTAAAATTGTATCAAATAAACTTTTATCAAAATTTAACTTTTATCAGTTAAAATATCAACAATTACCTATTTATAAGTCTGGAGAATACGTCTAAGGATAACCACACAAATGTTGATGAATGCAGATGCTTCTGAGGCAAAAATGTGTTGGTATGTGGGAAGAGGCTTACTTTCGGGAACAGTTAAAGACAAGGACACTGAATCTCTTCGAGGTAAGTACTACATACAGCGGGTGAAATAAGTATTGAACACGTCACCATTTTTCTCAGTAAATATATTTCCAAAGGTGCTATTGACATGAAATTTTCACCAGATGTTGGTAACAACCCAAGTAATCCATACATACAAACCAAAACAAATAAGTCCAGAAATTAAGTTATGTGTAATAATGTGAAATGACACAGGGAAAAAGTATTGAACACATGAAGAAAGGGAGGTGCAAAAAGGCATGGAAAGCCAAGACAACAGCTGAAAACTATCAGTAGTTAAAAAGCAATCCAGCCCCCTGTCAGTGCAAATTAATATCAGCTGGTTCAGTCCCAACTGATGGCCTCCAACAGATACCCAAAAAAACTACTTATTTTTACTTAAGTACTTTACACCACTGCATAAAAGGAAGGCCCTTGGACCTTAAGGAGTAACGGTACATCTTGGGCTAGACTTTCCCATTACCAAACTGTAGTCGATGATGGACTATGATACAACAAAGTGCATGAATTGCCTGTCTTTTCACAGTGAAAGGCTGCCACCTTGTGGTATTTCTTAGTAGCACTGGTTAGTAGTGATGCAAACTGCACTACATGTTTCCAGTGTTCAAACCGATTCACACCCTAACCAAATTCTACTTCAATTTTTTTCCCACTCTAGAAGCAAACGTAAGCTTTTGGGTTCACAATCTGTTTGACAAAATAATTTTCATAGTTACAAATCAGGCAGAGCCCCACCTGTTTAGCAAAATATATACAAAATCCATGGGTAGAGCAAAAAAATTCAAGCCATTCACATGCAACACCATGGGCCAGAAAATGTTGAGTACGTTGGCTATGCTGTCAATCCAGCATGACTTCTGCTGTGTTCAAAGCAACTGGAAACTCGGAACTGGGAAATCTCAGACATCAGTGAGTTCAAGACAACTAGGAACTCTGAAGAAAACAAGCTCCGACTGTAATGACGTTCTGAACGGTCATCCAACTCGGAATTCCAGTTTGTACGTCTCAACTGTCAGTAGAAACCGCATTTGTTTAAGCATGGCAGTAAATGAAGCTGAATGAACCGTTTCACTGCCAGACAAGGCTCCACTGATAGCCAGGTGTAGCATTTTTACATTTTAGTCATTTAGCAGATGTTCTTATCCAGAGTGACTTACAGTTAGTTAGTGCGTACATGTTCATACTTTTTTCATACTGGTCCCTCGTGGGAATCAAACCCACAACCCTGGCATTGCAAGCACCATGCTCTACCATCTGAGCTACACGTTAGCAATGGTAAGAACTCACTCCATGGTGTTGAAAATAAATCTTTAACAGTTAAAAAAACAGTTCCAAAAAAAGTGTTAAACAAATCAAGATATAGAGGTAGTTAGCAAACAAGGCCAAAGACTCCTTAGAGATACCAATACTCCTTAGCTGGCCCACAAGAATGGAATATGATTATACACTACCGGTCAAAGTTTTAGAACACCTATTAATTCAAGGTGTTTTCTTTATTTTTACTCTTCAAGACATTTGGAAAAGCATTCCTGGTGAAGCTGATTGAGAGAATGCCAAGAGTGTGCAAAGCTGTCATCAAGGCAAAGAGAGGCTATTTGAAGAATCTCAAATGTAAAATATATTTTGATTTGTTTAACACTTTTTTGGTTACCACGTGATTCCATATGTGTTATTTCATAGTTTTGATGTCTTCACTTGTAGAAAATAGTAAAAATAAAGAAAAACCCTTCAGCTTTATAGATTGAACAGAGACCTAGGCATAAGGATTCTAGCTTTAAAGTGGCAATCAGCAGATGAAACAATAACAAGACTCATCGTCTGAGCAGAAGGAAGATGGCGGATGGAGATATGACACGAGGGCAAAAGGTTCAAACCCAAAACGACATCTGTGAAATACAAGGCGAGTACTTTCTCCTTTGTCAAGTACAGGAGACATTATTACATCGACGGATAGTGAGCACTCAGAAAATGAACATGACAGAAGTGAAGAATAACCTGCGCTGACATTTGAGGTGAAGACTTCTGAGCCTCGCCCCAATGATCAGGAAAATGCCAGAGATTACTCTGGCCCAGTGGAAGTACGATTAGTGGAGAAAGTGGATCCATGTCTTTTGGCCGACCCGTTTGTGGTATCAGGCTGGGTGAAGAAAGAGTTGGGTTCTGTCAATTTGGTCAAAGTATCCAGAACTTAACTTGTGTTAATTTTTTGTGTGTCTGCTGCCCAGAGGGAGAAGGCACTGCGCATTGCGCGACTCGAGCTGTGTCCTGCTTTTCTTTCTGGAGCAGAGCACTGCTGAAAGGAGTGATAACTGGGGTGGCATTTATTGTTGAGGTGGATCGACTGAAGTTGAGGTACCCCGGTGTCTGTGATGCATGCCGTTTGGTGCGACGAAGACCTGGTGGCGAACGCGAGACTGAGGAGACCCTGTCTGTCCCTCTGAGTTTTGATGCAAAATGTTTGCCGGATAAAGTAATGCTGGGTACATAAGTTATCCAGTGAGAGCTTTTGTTCTGAACCCACTACAGTGTTTCAGGTGCAAAGTTTATGGTCATGTTGCAGCAGTATTTAGGAGGGAGATTCTGAGGTGTGAGAAGTGTGCAGGAGCATAATACAGAGGAGTGTGTAGTTTCAGTGGAGAATATCCTGTGCGAGTGAGACAGGTTGGAGTTTCCAGGGTAAGAGCAGTGCAGAAAGTGTCATATGCTGAGTGAGGAAAGTAAAGGATAGCGTGACCCGAACAGTTTGTGATTTAGTAAGGTTGGCTTAATGGTGTTTATTGTGATGATCATTCATTTTACTGCACAGATGGAAAGGAAATCCCAGAAGATTTAATTGGTAGTTGCAGCAACAAAGACATTTTGGGTGTCAGAGATATTAGTGCAGAAGAATTACAGGGGGTTTTGAGAGAAGGGGTACCAGCTTCTCAGGGCGATGGCCTGGTGTAGGATCTGTTAGAGCCAAAGTAGTTGGAAGGGGTGGTGGGGTGTGTTGGAGGATAGTGACATAGTATATACAGTGGGGAGAACAAGTATTTGATACACTGCCGATTTTGCAGGTTTTCCCACTTACAAAGCATGTAGAAGTCTGTAATTTGTATCATAGGTACTCTTCAACTGTGAGTGACGGAATCTAAAACAAAAATCCAGAAAATCACATTGTATGATTTTTAAGTAATTAATTTGCATTTTATTGCATGACATAAGTATTTGATACATCAGAAAAGCAGAACTTAATATTTGGTACAGAAACCTTTGTTTGCAATTACAGAGATCATACATTTCCTGTAGTTCTTGACCAGGTTTGCACACACTGCAGCAGGGATTTTGGCCCACTCCTCCATACAGACCTTCTCCAGATCCTTCAGGTTTCGGGGCTGTCTCTGGGCAATACGGACTTTCAGCTCCCTCCAAAGATTTTCTATTGGGTTCAGGTCTGGAGACTGGCTAGGCCACTCCAGGACCTTGAGATGCTTCTTACGGAGCCACTCCTTAGTTGCCCTGGCTGTGTGTTTCGGGTCGTTGTCATGCTGGAAGACCCAGCCACGACCCATCTTCAATGCTCTTACTGAGGGAAGGAGGTTGTTGGCCAAGATCTCGCGATACATGGCCCCATCCATCCTCCCCTCAATACGGTGCAGTCGTCCTGTCCCCTTTGCAGAAAATCATCCCCAAAGAATGATGTTTCCACCTCCATGCTTCACGGTTGGGATGGTGTTCTTGGGGTTGTACTCATCCTTCTTCTTCCTCCAAACACGGCGAGTGGAGTTTAGACCAAAAAGCTCTATTTTTGTCTCATCAGACCACATGACCTTCTCCCATTCCTACTCTGGATCATCCAGATGGTCATTGGCAAACTTCAGACGGGCCTGGACATGCGCTGGCTTGAGCAGGGGGACCTTGCGTGCGCTGCAGGATTTTAATCCATGACGGCGTAGTGTGTTACTAATGGTTTTCTTTGAGACTGTGATCCCAGCTCTCTTCAGGTCATTGACCAGGTCCTGCTGTGTAGTTCTGGGCTGATCCCTCACCTTCCTCATGATCATTGATGCCCCACGAGGTGAGATCTTGCATGGTGCCCCAGACCGAGGGAGATTGACCGTCATCTTGAACTTCTTCCATTTTCTAATAATTGCGCCAACAGTTGTTGCCTTCTCACCAAGCTGCTTGCCTATTGTCCTGTAGCCCATCCCAGCCTTGTGCAGGTCTACAATTTTATCCCTGATGTCCTTACACAGCTCTCTGGTCTTGGCCATTGTGGAGAGGTTGGAGTCTGTTTGATTGAGTGTGTGGACAGGTGTATTTTATACAGGTAACGAGTTCAATCAGGTGCAGTTAATACAGGTAATGAGTGGAGAACAGGAGGGCTTCTTAAAGAAAAACTAACAGGTCTGTGAGAGCCGGAATTCTTACTGGTTGGTAGGTGATCAAATACTTATGTCATGCAATAAAATGCAAATTCATTATTTAAAAATCATACAATGTGTTTTTCTGGATTTCTCTCACAGTTGAAGTGTACCTATGATAAAAATTACAGACCTCTACATGCTTTGTAAGTAGGAAAACCTGCAAAATCGACAGTGTATCAAATACTTGTTCTCCCCACTGTATATATATATACTACCGTTCAAAAGTTTGGGGTCACTTAGAAATGTCCTTTTTAAATTTTTTGGTACCCTTCCCCAGATCTGTGCCTCGACACAATCCTGTCTCGGAGCTCTACGGACAATTCCTTCGACCTCATGGCTTGGTTTTTGCTCTGACATGACTGTGGGACCTTATATAGGCAGGTGTGTGCCTTTCCAAATCATGTCCAATCAATTGAATTTACCACAGGTGGACTCCAATCAAGTTGTAGATGATCAATGAAAACAATATGCAACTGAGCTCAATTTTGAGTCTCTTAGCAAAAGGTCTGAATACTTATGTAAATAAGATATTTATGTTTATTATTTTTTATAAATTTGCTAACATTAAAATTGAAACCCTGTTTTTTAAATATTGTGTGTAGATTGATGAGGATTTTTTTATATACCTTTTAGAATAAGGCTGTAACATAACAAAATGTGGAAAACAATCAAGGGGTCTGAATACTTTCCCAATGCACTCTATAGTGTATATAAAATACAGGAAAAACACGTTTTTGATAGCATTGGGCCTTTAATGTGTTTCATAACTACTTCTATACTATCTCAATATTTAGACAGTTGGGTTTTTAATTAAGATCCTATTCCCCTGGGAATTAGAAAAATAAGGCTTTGCACAAGTGCACAGTTTCACAACTGATGAACTCAGAGGCAGATGATCACAATAATTAACATCTAAATTAATTAGTTCAACTTCAGTCTTGTGATGAGAAAGAGCTGAGTTTGCACATTGCTGACACGGGGAGTGACTTCAATGCCAAGTAGTTTGGTTATCAGTTCTCTAGCAGAGGGAACTTAATGTCACAGTGGAAGGATAGCATAGATTGACGACATCCTCGCTGACTCCTGACACAACCTAAAACAGGCCTGAAAGCATTGAGCAATTTTTGTCATGTACAACACACATAATAATATTGTACATAATTTCCTATGGATAAGTTGTTTGAGTATGGAAACTACCAAAATAGCATATGGAACTACCACAGAAAAAAAATGTTTTTTCATTCCAAGACCTTACAAATTATAGAAACCAATTGTTGAGAGATGGCTTAGAATTACATTTAATTGGAATATTCAATGGAAGTGTTTATTTCAAACAGATATTCAACTTATGTATTACTGGCATGCATATTTGGAACAACATTTTATTAATAAAATACTGACACAGTAAGACTACAGTTTCCAATGTTTGACTTTTGTTTAATTCCACCAGATGATACTGTATCTTAAAAAGTTGTCACGGTTGCAATGAGACAGGACCCGAGGCGTAGAGCTGTGATAGAAAGCCATTCCTTTTATTAGGCACAAAAACTAAAAACAAAAGGAGAGAGCACGACCATGAACTGGTGTGCATGTGCACAAGCACAAAAACAAAAACCCACACACACGGGCAGGCAGGCAGCAAACTTAAATGGGATCCCCAGCGCAGCCAACATAGAGTTCTCCAGAGACCTCTCTGAACACTAATCCTGACAAAAGTGAACAATTTAATTGTATTCAAGTGCTGTCATATCCAGTAAATATGAATAGGTCAATGAGCATCAACATCAACAAGATGGTCATAACATAACTGTAGTAAAATATACAGTAGTTCCACAATTGAACTTCCTCATACTGCTTGCAGTTAGGTCCACACATCACATAATGGCATTGCAGCTATTAACAATTGTCATTTTTTTTTACCTTTATTTAACTAGGCAAGTCAGTTAAGAACAAATTCTTATTGACAATGACGGCCTACCTACAGGGTCAGCCCCTGGAGCAAATTAGGGTTGCGTGGACACATCGACAGGTTTTTCACCTTGTCAGCTCGGGTATCCGAACCAGCGACCTTTCAGTTACTGGCCCAACACTCTAACCGCTAGGCTACCTGCTTTTCTGAAACTACCAAAAAGCATGCCTGAGCCTAGGAAATCCTAGATTACTCAAACCATTTGGGCAGATGTGAGTTGAACATTTCAACACCACAGTATCAAAAAGTATTAACAGGCCCTGACCTAAGAGACAGAAAGGGTGGTGACTTTCTAACAGTTCATGAGAATGATATGCACAGGGTGTGTGTTAAGATAAGAGCAGTATGCCAGAGCTCTATAAGGCACAGAATGTCAAGGACTGTTAAAAAACGGACATTTACACAACAATGTACAACAATTTTAAGCAGATGGGGATATAGGGGCTATGAAAAGGTGAAAAAGGCTGTCAGATAGGTTAAAGTATATGGGGAGGGAAAATACTTTATGGTACAATGGAGAGACTGGTACGATGAAGAAGTTATTTCCAATAATGTGGAAAAATATTTAGTATGCTGAAACATTATCTTGACTGTTTTCTGCTGAAATGTTGTAACAGTTCCAAATCACATTTCAATTTCAAGTATATAATGTGGCAGCATGCCTTTGGGGAAGGTTTATCACATTAAGTACTAAGGGAGTGTGCCTAACTTCACATAAAATAGTAAACTATTTTCATGCCAGAACTTCCCTCATGTGAGAGCTATCAACATACTGTACATGTTGCCCAGATTCTGTTGATATCGAGCCATCACAAATACCTCTGGAGTGAATGCCCTTGAACTTACCCAAGAGTATTTGTGGTAGCGAGGGCCGACCCCACTGAGCTGGGCTTGCCCTCATGTTACTGTAAACGATGGAATGTGTCCATGACAATGGAACCCACAGCCTCAGAGACAACATTGGTGGTTGGATGGTGGTTGAGATATATGAACACCATTCTTGTTTAAAGTTTTTACAAGACCCTAGTGTATGTCTTTGTATTCTGAGGCTACCCACTGGGCACAGACGTCAATTCAACGTCTTCTCCACGTTGGTGCAACGTCATTTGGAAACAACGTTGATTCAACCAGTGTGTGCCCATTGGGTAGTACACTGGTCATCAACAAGCCCCCCCCCCCCCCCCCCCCACACACACACACACACACACAAAAAGGAACTCAGTCCGGCATTCAACTTACTCTTCAAAGTTGTAGTAGTATAATGCACAAGGTGCAATTTCAAAATTGGGTAGTACATCATGAACAGTGCTTGTGCCCATAGAAATAGCCCAAGCGGAGGGGGCGCGGGATGTTCCCAATGATGGAAGGGGGGCCTGAGTGAAAAAGTTTGGGAACCCCTGATCTAGTTAAAGATGGATAAATGTTGTTCAACTTCATGGTATTGAAATGAATGATGCAGATTTTTGTTAGCCAACCACTTCTTTCAGTTTTCTCATTTTAGAGTGGAGAATGGACAGTGCCAGCCCAATTAGATTTTAAGTGGATGGAAATTAAACAAAATTATTCAGCTATAGAATTCCCCCTCTTTTTTATTTTAGAGTGCTATGGGGACACCCATGGGTATCTCTAATAAATCTGTTTCTGTTTTTAAACACACCTTGTCAGGGATATTTCTTCTAAAGCTACTTACCATGGCAACAGTGCTGTTTTGGAGACATCTCCACCAGTTTAGGGGAGGATACACCCTAGATTTCTCAAACTGTGGAAAAAAGCTCAGCTATTCCTATGCAGGAAATGGAAAATACAACATCATTATCGTTTGATAATTACTTCCGATGAATTTCTGTTACTCAGAACGGAAGTTTGTATACTTGTTCCCATGCCCTTATTTTGAATTATACAATAACCATTATTAATGACCAGTGTAATATGCAAAGTATATAACATAGAGAATATGTTCAAAAAAACAATATGGTGTTTAACAAAGCCTGCCCAAATCCCTGACCTCTATCCTGTGCAGTTTCAAGCGCAGGAAGCACAGTGAGACACGTTGACAGATTGACAGATCAAGTGCATTCTTTATCTTCAGTTGAGCCAACCGAAACTCAAATTCCACAGATCACAAGGCAGAGGAGGATGGAAACTATATATAGTTCGCGTATTGAATTAGCAACTAGACTAGGCTGTAGCATTGAAATCAATACACAGAGGTGTGGTGTCCTGTGTCCAAAGAAATGGAACGAGTAACAAAAATTAACTGGCTCTGGGCGGGGCAGCGCGTGGTGTTGCGGTCCCCACTAGTTACCACAGCCACAAAGTCATGAACCATATCTTCTTCAAATGTGATT
This sequence comes from Thymallus thymallus, assembly GCA_023634145.1. Classification (NCBI taxonomy): domain Eukaryota; kingdom Metazoa; phylum Chordata; class Actinopteri; order Salmoniformes; family Salmonidae; genus Thymallus; species Thymallus thymallus. The sequence goes on along the minus strand of CM042410.1, from coordinate 29,946,992 downwards.
TATAACATATCCCTAACCCTAACCTTAACCACACTGCTAACCTTATTCCCAACCCTACACTTAAATTAAGACCAAAAAGCTAAAAAGAATTACGATATGGCTGTGGTGTTGACTTTGTGGCTGTGGTAACTAGTGGAAACTACTGTTACGTGAAGCGATACAGTGTTGCTATGGTTGCTAGAAAGTGACAAGATCAAGCGAGAGTTGGAAGTCGTCCGTGGACTGATTAGCCAGCCAGCTAGAAAGTGACAACAAGATCAGAGAGAAATTGTTAGTTCGAGAGACCGACTTGTCTTCACATAGATTCGACTTTAAAAAGGACTGCCAGTATAATGTTTTATTCAAATTCATGGACCAAGTGCTTGATATGCCTTATCTTTATAACAGGTGGAAATGGTGAGTAAGTTTCTAGCCATGGCAACGTTAACGTGGTACTGTACAGTAACCGTTTGCTAGCTAACGTTGATAAAAGTTTTAGCTGAATGTTTTGGTTACAAATATACACTTTGCTAACTTGATCTGTCCGTGTAACTCTGACTGTGTGACATATTCTACTGTATCATATTCTCACAGCTGAGTGTCCCAAACCTCAAGTAGAGGGACATGTTGTTCTAACGAATGATGCGCTCTTAAAGAACGATTTTCCGGACGGCACGGAAGTCACTTTTGAGTGTGCCAACGGCTACTCGAAAGAGCAAGGATCTGAAAGCATCACCTGTACGAATGGACAATGGAGCACGCTCGAATTAACGTGCAAAAGTAGGCGGCAAAATACTAGGCCTCTTCTCTGTTTCTCTGCCAAGTGCGATTTATATTGCGTGTTTACTGTTGTTTCATTGTTTGCTGCTGCCATTAACTTAGCTCGCTGATTATTCTTTTCAGAGAAGGACTGTGGTGCCCCCAGCGAGATACCACATTTGACATATGAGTTTGGTGAGGAGGGCACACTTTTTGGTGCATCAGTAAGAGCAATCTGTGATAAAGGGTGAGTGTCCTTCATCATGTTTCTAATGTATCATCAGAGTATGTGGGAATTATTTAGCTAAAAGATTAAATGCCAGACAAGTTAGGAAGGGCGCCTGTATCTTTGTAGTGACTGGGTGTATTGATACACCATCCAAAGTTTTTACTCATCTTCCAATTCGCCTTATTCACCTACGTCACCATCTTAAACCAAAACGAGGCTGAGGGGTACGGAAGAAACATTGGACCGCTTGATACCAGCAATGCTACCTCACTGCTGCATTCCCAAATGTACCTCTTCCAAAATAAATACATCTTGTAGAGGTCAAACCTTCCATCGTTTCCCAAAGGATCCTGAACTTTGCCGTGAATGGATTCACAAAATAAGAAGAGATCCTGGTCGCCATTTCAAAGTAAGCTGTAACCCTAATAGCTATGGCTTGATTAGAACTACCGCGCGGCAGTCATTTTGACTGTTTTTATTTTTGCAACTGTCCTTCTCTCGTTTCAACGTATATCGTTAGTAACTATAAAACATTAGTTTTATATCTAATGTTACAGATCCACGTGGACACAAAAGTATGTTCAGATCACTTCACCAAAGAGTCTTTCTTGAATGCCCTGTCTTGCTTTGGTGACACATTGGAAACAAGCTATTTTGATTGATGGTTCCAATACTCTTTCAGCTAGACAAGTTATTTTTAGACGAGCAGGGAAAGGTAAACTGTTGAAATGAACGATCAAAATGAACGTTAGATCATTTAGCAAGCGGATATGTTCTAGCAGTGGCACCACTCTGCAAACTGAGCAGTTTATCCACAATCATGATACCTGAATGTTGTAAGGCGCCTCATTTTTACGCATTAACCGAAAAGACCTAGCTCTCACACTGAGTGTCTCGCTCTTCTTGACTGTTGGTGAAAGAAGCTAATGTTAGCACTCAACAGAAACAGTCTGGTGTGGTTAGATATGCTAACATCGCCTAGCATCAGCTCATAACGTTGTAGTGTCCAGTTATGTTATATTATCTAGTTAACAATCTTAACTTAGTTAATAACTAGCAAAATTTTGAATCCAGCAATCAAATGCGGTCACCGTCTGTGCATTAGTAAGTCTGCTATTAAATGACTAAAATGTAAATGTATTACCTTCCACGTCGTGCACATATCCCTCGATCCAGTTGCTGTAGCCTTTCAGCAAAACAGCCCGGGGAATCTTACAATCATTATTTGCCCACGTTTCAACCTCTTCCAGTGTTAAGTTAGGAAGAGAAGACAGGTTTGTTGTCCACACCCGCACTGCCATGAGAAATTGTTACCTGTTTATGTTGGGGACGTCAGGTTTGGAGCGTACCCTCCAGCCTCGTTTTGGTTTTCAACATGGCCGCGAGGTGAATAAGGTGAATAGGTGCCCTTCTTTGCGAACCCTGGTCTTTGTGGTTGAATCTGTGAAATGACTGAGGGACCTTACAGATAATTGTATGTGTGGGGTAGTCATTTAAAAATCATGTTAAACACTGTTATCAGAGTCCATGCAATTTATCATTTGACTTGTTAAGCTAATTCTTACTCCTGAACTTATTTAAAGGGTTGAATGCTTATTGTCTCAAGACATTTCAACTTTTAGTTTTTAATTAATTTACAAACTTTTCTAAAAACATAATTTCACTTTGACATGATGGGGTATTGTGTGTACAGTGACACAAAATCGAAATGTAATCAATTTTAAATTAAATGTGTAAAAGGTCAAGGGGTGTGAACTTTCTGATACTGTACTGTAGAATTGCATTCATTCATATGGAGGACTGCTCCTACTGGGGAGTGCAAATATGGCTGACCGTAGGCTTCAAAGCCTCTCAGAGGCCAATAGATGGCATTAGCAATCCAGGGTTTATATACATAATTGACCACCTCTCAAATGCTTTTCTAGTTATCAACTTATGGGCCCAAGTTACAGGCAGTGTTATGCCGTCGGTTGGAGTAGAAGACCAAAATGTGAAGGTAAATCTCCCATATTATCCATTGACACACTTGGACATCTATGCATGACTCCCTGTCAAAATAAATGTTAAATACAATTTAAAAAAGGCATTGAACCATGTATGTGTCTTTCTCAGTGGTAACGTGTGAAAAACCTACTGAGATAATGAATGGCACGATCACAAAGAAGCCTGACAAAGAGTTACCAGAGTATGGTGGTGTCATACAGTACTCCTGTGATGAAGGTTACACCCTCATTGGAAACAAATCCATTGAGTGCAATGAAGATGGTGAATACAACTCATTCCCTCCTGAATGTAAAGGTATGGATTCCATTTATGTTTGATAAATTATCTGCCAACTGTTATGGGTTATATGCTTTACAGAGGACACATAATAAACAGTAGAAGGTAATCAATTTGGTGTAGGTCCACCTTCACCCTAGATCTAGACACTGCAGGCATGCGTCAGACTATGATAAGGAACATTGTCATTGAGCCTCCTCTAAATCCCTGTCAGTGTAATATGTAACAGTTGGGTACACATGTTAAAAATGAAAGCACTGCATGAAGGTGCAATACTGAGTAAGCATTGTGCATTTATATTTTATAGATGTCAATGACATTCCCTTGAAACCAACAACAACTATATCAACAACAATATCGACTGTTCCACCCACGATACGAGGTAGAGGAAATCCAAGTAAATCTATCCCTGTGTAATCAAGGGCTTGATAATTTGTTGAATTTGGTATTTGCAGTTTCAGGGAGTAACAGTGGTGTGCCCTTGTTAAAAATGAAAGCACTGCATGAAGGTGCAATACTGAGTAAGCATTGTGCATTTATATTTCATAGATGTCAATGACATGCCCTTGAAACCAAGAACAACTATATCAACAACAATATCGACTGTTCCACCCACGATACGAGGTAGAGTAAATCCAAGTAAATCTATCCCAGTGTAATCAAGGGCTTGATAATTTGTTGAATTTGGTATTTGCAGTTTCAGGGAGTAACAGTGTGTCAGGCTCTAGCCATAGAGAAGCCTATTTGCTTCTCTATGTAACCATGGTCAGAGTCTGACAGGTCTATTCTTTCTGTTTCTGGTGGTGGTTTGTGTTGGATCCCTAATTAGAGGCAGCTGCAGTGCATTGTCTCTAATTAGGGATCCTACATAGGTTTGTATGTTCCACACCGGGGTGTGGGTCATTATTGCGCAAGTCACGGGTAAAGTAAGTGTGCTACGTTTTTTCCACGTTTGTTGCTGTCACGAGAGGGTGCATATACAGACCAAGACGCAGCGCAGGGATTGCAGTTTGACATTTTATTTATACTATGTATAAAAACAACTCAATGCCGAACTAAAATAAACAGAACAATGAATACAACAAACACGATAATACACACGTAACGTAGCACACTTACGTTTCACCGTGACTGGAGAATTAATAACCCACACCCCGGAGTGGAACATACAAACCTATGTAGGATCCCTAATTAGAGACGATGCACTGCAGCTGCCTCTAATTAGGGATCCAACACAAACCACCACCAGAAACAGAAAGAATAGACCTGTCAGACTCTGACCATGGCTACATAGAGAGGCAAATAGGCTTCTCTATGGCCAGAGCCTGACAGTTGCATCGTGTTTGTTTTTTGTGTGTGTAGTTCAGTCATTTTAATTGAATATTCAGTAAATTAAAACAAATGTCGAACGCTGCGTCTTGGTCTGTGTATGCACCCTCTCGTGACACAGTGGTGTGCACTTGTTAAAAATTAAAGCACTGCATGAAGGTGCAATACTGAATAAGCATTGTACATTTATATTTCATAGATGTCAATGACATTCCTTTGAAACCAACAACAACTATATCAACAACAATATCGACTGTTCCACCCACGATACGAGGTAGAGGAAATCCAAGTAAATCTATCCCTGTGTAATCAAGGGCTTGATAATTTGTTGAATTTGGTATTTGCAGTTTCAGGGAGTAACAGTGGTGTGCCCTTGTTAAAAATGAAAGCACTGCATGAAGGTGCAATACTGAGTAAGCATTGTGCATTTATATTTCATAGATGTCAATGACATGCCCTTGAAACCAAGAACAACTATATCAACAACAATATCGACTGTTCCACCCACGATACGAGGTAGAGTAAATCCAAGTAAATCTATCCCAGTGTAATCAAGGGCTTGATAATTTGTTGAATTTGGTATTTGCAGTTTCAGGGAGTAACAGTGTGTCAGGCTCTAGCCATAGAGAAGCCTATTTGCTTCTCTATGTAACCATGGTCAGAGTCTGACAGGTCTATTCTTTCTGTTTCTGGTGGTGGTTTGTGTTGGATCCCTAATTAGAGGCAGCTGCAGTGCATTGTCTCTAATTAGGGATCCTACATAGGTTTGTATGTTCCACACCGGGGTGTGGGTCATTATTGCGCAAGTCACGGGTAAAGTAAGTGTGCTACGTTTTTTCCACGTTTGTTGCTGTCACGAGAGGGTGCATATACAGACCAAGACGCAGCGCAGGGATTGCAGTTTGACATTTTATTTATACTATGTATAAAAACAACTCAATGCCGAACTAAAATAAACAGAACAATGAATACAACAAACACGATAATACACACGTAACGTAGCACACTTACGTTTCACCGTGACTGGAGAATTAATAACCCACACCCCGGAGTGGAACATACAAACCTATGTAGGATCCCTAATTAGAGACGATGCACTGCAGCTGCCTCTAATTAGGGATCCAACACAAACCACCACCAGAAACAGAAAGAATAGACCTGTCAGACTCTGACCATGGCTACATAGAGAGGCAAATAGGCTTCTCTATGGCCAGAGCCTGACAGTTGCATCGTGTTTGTTTTTTGTGTGTGTAGTTCAGTCATTTTAATTGAATATTCAGTAAATTAAAACAAATGTCGAACGCTGCGTCTTGGTCTGTGTATGCACCCTCTCGTGACACAGTGGTGTGCACTTGTTAAAAATTAAAGCACTGCATGAAGGTGCAATACTGAATAAGCATTGTACATTTATATTTCATAGATGTCAATGACATTCCTTTGAAACCAACAACAACTATATCAACAACAACAACATTGACTGTTCCACCAACGATACGAGGTAGAGGAAATCCAAGTAAATCTATCCCAGTGTAATCAAGGGCTTGATAATTAGTTGAATTTGGTATAATTTCAGGGAGGAATAATGGCGTTGGTGAACATGACACCAACACAGCTACTGGTGAGTTAAGTTGATTCAAGTGATTATTATTTGATTATTATTTTTCTAGCTCATATTTGACCAAACAATACTGAATCTCTCTTTTAGGGAATGCAACAATTGTGGGAAGTCTGACCGGCACTGTCATAGGTAAGAAATCCATCATTTGAAACAATCACAAGTGAGAGGGGGGATATTTGTTTCTCATACACTTTTTGACCAAGAAGCTGTTAAGTTCAAGGATATGTTCTAACTAAACTGGATACTTTGTTTATACTGTACTGGGGAAAACATTCCCTTCTGTGGCCCATCAGGAATGTGTTACACTAGTAGGCCTAGTAAAACTGCTGACTTACCAATGTTACCATGTTTATCAGATTTGTGTTACACAGTGGACTCATGATTGATTCCTTATCTTTTGCAGTTACACTTATTGTGCTGTTCACACTATATCGTTGTAATAAGAGGAAAGGGTGAGAACCTACATTTAATAATTTATCTTATTCGAAAATAGTTCATGTTTAAGCACGATTTCACCTACAACTAAATCACAGCTATTATCTTCCTCTTACTAACTATACTGTATGTGCATTAACCACAGCTTATGGCAACTGACTTTACACCGTCATTAAATCAACAAATTATTTGGATAAACTAGCCATACTGCTGGCCAATTAATTGACCTAAACAATATTTGTTAACAAAACTTTACTTACATAACCCATAAACTAACATTCAGTCTGGCAATGGACATTTATACTGTATTCCCTACAGAATCCGTGATGTGCATGATCAAACAACTTGCTGATGGTTGCTTTTCCCTGTTTTGACCAATCTGCTAAAGTTTAAAAATGTTCCTGCTGGGTGTGGAAAAATCAAGGAAGTCAGGAAGTCCTTTGCTTAGGCACTCTCTGACCGACATATTGGCTTTGAAAAAGAGAATATATGTTGTTCTTAAGGGAGGTGGCCTAGTATGCTAGGCCTACCATACACAGTGCTGAGCTGACCAGCTGACTAACTGCCTACCACACTGGAACACACAAGCTACCCAACTAAACGCTACTAAGATACTGCGATTGGCATGCAGAATATATTGCCTTACTGCACTATTATTTTTATGTAAACAATCCTGACAAAATGCCATTGTTTTAAAATGCTACATAGCTCGTACCAGACGGGAGAAGAGTTATTACAATTTCAAAATAAGTAAGTTGAATGCCTACCCAAGGTACCTACAGTTCATACATATCATTATATTGAATCCATTGTTCAAAAATATGTCCCCCATCTTTTAACCAAAATCTCACTCATATGACTATACGGTTTGTGATTGTCTTTGAGCTTGAGTAATCTAAATAGTGGCACTATTGTTAAACTGCTCCATTGAGTCACTGCTTTGTCTAAAATATCTCATTTCTTTCCAGGGCTAGGACTGCTCCTATCTGCTAGTCTGCATCTGTAGCCTTCAAAAGAAATGCCAGTGCCATTGTTTCTCTGACCATTTCCTGGTTGGACAAAGCACCTTAATTTACAGTGCCCCTTAAGTATGTGGCATTACTGAATGGAAGTTATCATTGCACTTTTTTATGAAGTTGTATTAAATCGTTTTTGAAAGTCACTTCTACAGAAATGCATAAAAAAATGTATTTACAGTGCCTTCGGAAATTATTTTGTTACGTTACAGCCTTATTAAAAAATGAATTAAATAGTTTTTTCCCCCTCATCAATCTACACACAATACCCCATAATGACAAAGCAAAAACAGGTTTTTAGAAATGTTTGCTAATTTAAAATAAAATTAAAACAGACATATCACATTTACATAAGTATTCAGACCTTTTACTCAGTACTTTGTTGAAGCATCTTTGGCAGCGATTACAGCCTCGAGTCTGCTTGGGTATTACGCTACAAGCTTGGCACACCTGTATTTGGGGGGTTTCTCGCATTCTTCTCTGCAGATCCTCTCAAGCTCTGTCAGGTTGGATGGGGAGCGTTGCTGCACAACTATTTTCAGGTCTCTCCAGAGATGTTTGATCAGGTTCAAGTCCGGGCTCTGGCTGGGCCACTCAAGGACATTCAGAGACTTTTTCCGAAACCACTCCTGCATTGTCCTGTTGGTAGGTAAACCTTTGCCCCAGTCTGAGGTCCTGAGCACTCTGGAGCAGGTTTTCATCAAGGATCTCTCTGTACTTTTCTCCGTTCATCTTTCCATCAATCCTGACTAGTCTCCCAGTCCCTGCTACTGAAAAACATCCCCACAGCCTGATGCTGCCACCAACATGCTTCACCATAGAGATGGTGCAAAGTTTCCTCCAGATGTGACGCTTGACATTCAGGCCAAAAAGAGTTCAATCTTGGTTTCATCAGACCAGAGAATCTTGTTTCTCATGGCCTGAGAGTCTTTAGGGGCCGTTTGGCAAACTCCATGCGGGTTGTCATGTGCCTTTTACTGAGGAGTGGCTTCTGTCTGGCCACTCTACCATAAAGGTCTGATGTGTGGAGTGCTGCAGAGATGGTTGTCCTTCTGGATGGTTCTCCCATCTCCTCAGAGGAACTCTAGATCTCTGTCAAAGTGACCATTGGGTTCATGGTCACCTCCCTCACCAAGGCCCTTCTCCCCCGATTGCTCAGTTTGCCCGGGTGGCCAGCTCTAGGAAGAGTATGGGTGGTTCCAAACTTCTTCCAGTTAAGAATGATGGAGGGTACTGCGTTCTTGGGGACCTTCAATACTGCAGAAATGTTTTGGTACCCTTCCCCAGATCGGTACCTCGACACAATCCTGCCTTGGAGCTCTACAGACAATTCTTTCGATCTCATTGCTTGGTTTTTGCTGTGACATGCACTGTCAACTGTGGGACTTTTTATAGACAGTTGTGTGCCTTTCCAAATGTAATTTACCACAGGAGGACTCCAATAAAGTTGTAGAAACGTCTCAAGGATGATCAATGGAAACAGGATGCACCTGAGCTCAATTTCGAGTCTCATAGCAAAGGGTCTGAATACTTACGTAAATAAGATACCTGTTTTTTATTTTTGATATATTTGCTAAAATAAAAAATAAACAGTTTTTGTGTGTATATTGCTGAGGATTTTTATTTATTTAATACATTTTAGAATAAGGCTGTAACGTAACCAAATGTGGAAAAAGTCAAGGTGTCTGAATATTTTCCGAAGGCACTGTATATAGAAAACTGGAATATGCGTAATTGCCTTTTCAACTACCATATTTGACTACAGGTTGCTAGCTTGCTCTGTTGTGTGGGCAGAAGCCCCTGTAATAATATGAATGCGCTAAACAAAATGTATGATTGAGGATAATCACTGACCATTTTTAAATGCGTGCTTACTGATCGTGGCTCACAGGAAAATAAAAATAACATTAAGGGACGGTTTCCTGGGCCCAGGTTAAGCCTACTCTATTCCTTTTCAAGTAGGCTTAATCTGATTCCAGGAAACCAGCTCTCATGTTAATTTCCTGCAACCCCAAATGTCACAAAATAAGGTCAATCTTTTATTTAGAGGTTTTGTACTTTGACTTTATAATGTGTATTGTGTGATTTAAGAGATCAAATAATTTTATTATAACTGCCTTTTCTCCTTCTTTGAGACACATTTGTGTAAATATTAATGTATGGTCATTGTCTAATAATCAGGGTTGGGTAGATTATTTTGTAAATGTAATCTGCAACAGTTACTATACTATATCCCAGAAATGTTCCATATGCACAAAAATATTATTTCTCTCAAATGTTGTGCTTGAATTTGTTTACATCCTGTTAGTGAGCATTTCTCCTTAGCCAGATAATCCATCCACCTGACAGGTGTGGCATATCAATAAAATGATTAAACAGCATGATCATTACACAGGTGCACCTTGTGCTGGGGCTTGCAATTCGCATGTTGACTGCAGGAATGTCCAACAGAGCTGTTGCCAGAGAATTTTATGTTCATTTCTCTACCATAAGCCACCTCCAACATGGTTTTAGAGAATTTGGAGTACATCCAACCGGCCTCACAACTGCAGACCCTGTGTAACCACGCCAGTCTTGGACCTCCACACCCGGCTCCTTTCACCTGCGGGATCGTCTGATGAGGGGGAGTGGGGGTGCTGAGGAGTATTTATGTCTGTAATAAAGCCCTTTTGTGGGGATAAACTCATTCTGATTGGCTGGGCCTGTCTCCCCAGTGGGTGGACCTATGCCCTCCCAGGCCCACACATGGCTGCGCCCCTGCCCAGTCATGTGAAATCCATAGATTAAAGCCTAATGCATTTATTTAAATTGACTGATTTCCTTCTATGAACTGTAACTCAGTCAAATCTTTGAAATTGTTGCACGTTGTGTTTATAGTTACCTGTCCAAAATTGTAATCAGTAATTTAACTTTTGGATTACCCAAACTCAGTAACGTAATCTGATTACTTTCCCTTTAAGAGGTGCAGGTTAGCGTGAATCTTGTTCTGGAGGCAGCTCTGCAGAGTGGTCACTATCTGGCACAGGCACAACGTCATAAAATCTGATGATTTTAAACCTAACTAACCTTAATCACACCGTTAACCCTAATGCCTAACCCAAACCTTAAATGAAAGCACATTTTTGTTTTCATACATTTTTACAACAGCCAATTTCGATTTTGCGGCTGGCCCATCTATCGGAATTCGCTCAGTTCTGCCTCAAGGACAAGACTCGTCAACCTGCTCAAGAGGCATTAAAAGAAGACATAAATGAATATTACCAGTTGAACGACATGCATTGCAGCTGTCCATAAACGGATGTTGCATTTTACTTTATGGGTTGGATATCTAGGCTTCTACTACAGATAATATAATGATTAGGCTATATCTTTACATAAAACAAAAAAATAGTCTTGTCAGATTTCCAGTCACTGCAATTAATTTACTACCCCTTGATTTTCAAGAATAGGACTTGGAAATATGGAAATATAGATTAGCCAATGGGCATAACTTTATTTTAGCTGTTTATGATTATGTTGTCATGTAGGGCTGATTGGGCTCATTGCTTCGAGTTGAAAAATAAATGCTGCTTTCGGAATGGCATGCTTTGAGCACTACCGAAAAGTGCTATTTGCATGTGAAAAACATATGCCATATTCTGCATTTACTATAGCCCTATTGTTTACATTTTGGTTGGTGACACTTTGATATCTTGATAATTTGCAATTGTTTTTTTTTCATCTATCAAAATTGTGCGAGTTTGTGCATGTGTCCGTTAGACCTATGGACATCTTTTTTTAATCATCATGATTTAGATTGAGCAATACAAGTCCTACTCGTGGCCTATTCCTGCTCTTTTCCCGCGATCCATCAAACGCGTTTGGTATCATAGTGGTCTCTGATTATTGGCACCTTTTAATTTTTTGTATATCATGTACAATATCTTCAGAAATAAATGGAAATGTAACAACTTTGTATTATCAGAATATTTTAATAGGATGCCCAAAGTTATTCAACAAAACAAGATGCCTTTTCAACTTACATGTAGTGATTTCAAAGAAGAAACATAAAATACGACCTGGACAGCATTAAAGGAACCCTTCCCTAATATTTGGTTGCACAACCTTTGGCAACAATGACAGCCTCCAAACGTTTCTTGTAGCTGTCTATAAGCTTCTTGCACCTGTCTGCTGGTAGTTTCTCCCATTCTTCCATTGCAATTTGTTCAAGCTCTTGAATGTTTGCCGGATTCCTTTTTCCAATGGCAGATTTCAGCTCTCTCCAAAGATGTTCAATTGGATTGAGAGCAGGTCTCATTGCTGGCCAGTTTAAAACAGTAAATTTTGCCCTTTTCAACCATTTTGGATGTGTGCATTGGTTCCTTATCCTGCTGGAGGACCCATGATCTTCGACCCTTTTTAGTAAGAGGGAAGAGGTTTTTCCACCACACTCATAGCCATGTCACATTTTACAACAATGATGGGTATTGAAGTGGTGTAATGCGTAATGTAAGTACAAAACCAGACAGGAAATGGGTAGGGTGTCCTCCGCAATCATGCTAAAAAAATAAATACTTTCCCCTTTCCTGTAACTCAAAATGTGGATTATATTCCCTCACCTTGATGTAGACTGGTCATATGTGCAGGCTTTGTTGACTGCAATTATAGGGCTAGATGCAAGAGGAGCTCAAACGGCACAGATAAACCTGCAGGTTTATGCAACACAACAATAAGGCAACAAGTGACAGTGATAACTATGGCCATGGGGTTTTACTGCTAGGCCACCACAGATATGACAATGTGAGACTTTTTTTCATGAATATATTTTATTTCATAATATCAAATCAAATGTTATTTGTCACATGCGCTGAATACAACAGGTGTAGACCTTAACATGAAATGCTTAATTGCAAGCCCTTGACCAACAATGCTGAGTTTTTTTTAAGTAAGAAAATATTTACAAAAAAACCCAATTTGAATAACACAATAAAATAATAATAACGAGGCTTTATACAGGGGTTACTGAGTCAATGTGCGGGGGTACAGGTTAGTTGAGGTAATTGAGGTAATATGTAGTACATGTAGGTAGGAGTAAAGTGACTATGCATAGATAATAACAGCGAGTAGCAGCAGTGTAAAAAAGGGGGTCAATATAAATAGTCCAGGTAGCCATTTGATTAACTGTACAGCAGTCTTATGGCTTGTGGCTAGAAGCTGTTAAGGAGCCTTTTTGCACCTAGACTTGGGGCTCCGGTATTGCTTGCTTGTGCTCAAACAAAATTAAAATTGTATCAAATAAACTTTTATCAAAATTTAACTTTTATCAGTTAAAATATCAACAATTACCTATTTATAAGTCTGGAGAATACGTCTAAGGATAACCACACAAATGTTGATGAATGCAGATGCTTCTGAGGCAAAAATGTGTTGGTATGTGGGAAGAGGCTTACTTTCGGGAACAGTTAAAGACAAGGACACTGAATCTCTTCGAGGTAAGTACTACATACAGCGGGTGAAATAAGTATTGAACACGTCACCATTTTTCTCAGTAAATATATTTCCAAAGGTGCTATTGACATGAAATTTTCACCAGATGTTGGTAACAACCCAAGTAATCCATACATACAAACCAAAACAAATAAGTCCAGAAATTAAGTTATGTGTAATAATGTGAAATGACACAGGGAAAAAGTATTGAACACATGAAGAAAGGGAGGTGCAAAAAGGCATGGAAAGCCAAGACAACAGCTGAAAACTATCAGTAGTTAAAAAGCAATCCAGCCCCCTGTCAGTGCAAATTAATATCAGCTGGTTCAGTCCCAACTGATGGCCTCCAACAGATACCCAAAAAAACTACTTATTTTTACTTAAGTACTTTACACCACTGCATAAAAGGAAGGCCCTTGGACCTTAAGGAGTAACGGTACATCTTGGGCTAGACTTTCCCATTACCAAACTGTAGTCGATGATGGACTATGATACAACAAAGTGCATGAATTGCCTGTCTTTTCACAGTGAAAGGCTGCCACCTTGTGGTATTTCTTAGTAGCACTGGTTAGTAGTGATGCAAACTGCACTACATGTTTCCAGTGTTCAAACCGATTCACACCCTAACCAAATTCTACTTCAATTTTTTTCCCACTCTAGAAGCAAACGTAAGCTTTTGGGTTCACAATCTGTTTGACAAAATAATTTTCATATTTACAAATCAGGCAGAGCCCCACCTGTTTAGCAAAATATATACAAAATCCATGGGTAGAGCAAAAAAATTCAAGCCATTCACATGCAACACCATGGGCCAGAAAATGTTGAGTACGTTGGCTATGCTGTCAATCCAGCATGACTTCTGCTGTGTTCAAAGCAACTGGAAACTCGGAACTGGGAAATCTCAGACATCAGTGAGTTCAAGACAACTAGGAACTCTGAAGAAAACAAGCTCCGACTGTAATGACGTTCTGAACGGTCATCCAACTCGGAATTCCAGTTTGTACGTCTCAACTGTCAGTAGAAACCGCATTTGTTTAAGCATGGCAGTAAATGAAGCTGAATGAACCGTTTCACTGCCAGACAAGGCTCCACTGATAGCCAGGTGTAGCATTTTTACATTTTAGTCATTTAGCAGATGTTCTTATCCAGAGTGACTTACAGTTAGTTAGTGCATACATGTTCATACTTTTTTCATACTGGTCCCTCGTGGGAATCAAACCCACAACCCTGGCATTGCAAGCACCATGCTCTACCATCTGAGCTACACGTTAGCAATGGTAAGAACTCACTCCATGGTGTTGAAAATAAATCTTTAACAGTTTCTGGGCACTGATTGTCACTGCTATAGTGCAATTAATGTATTGTTTAGTGTTGTGTAGAGCCTTTGCTAACAGGCAGCCCAATAATAATCTTTTTTTGAAAAGGATCTGATGTGAAAAGATCTGATGTGATTGGTCAAAATACCAATTAGTAGAAAAAATATCAGAATTGGGCTGCCTGTGTGAACGCAGCCATAGCGTCATGACTGATTTCTCATGTCTATTCTCTCACATTATGACTCTTATGTTCTGGTTCTCCCTCCGACCCTTTTCTAGTCATGCTTATTATGGGGCAATGGATCATAGACTGTAAATGAATGGCATAGCAGAGAACCATAAGGGTCATCTTGAGACATTTTATGGAAATAACTCTCCCTGGTGGAAAAGATGAGGATAGCAAAAACCACTTAAACGTTCCTTTACAGTGCATTCGTAAAGAATTCAAACCTCTTAACTTTTTACACATGTTATGTTACAGAATTATTCTAAAATGGATTAAAAATATATATTCCTCATCAATCTACACACAATGCCCCATAATGTCTAAAACTGTTTTTTAGACATTTTTGTAAATGTATTAAAAATACAAATCTGAAATATCATATTTACATAAATATTCTGATACTTTACTCAGTACTTTGTTGAATCACCTTTGGCAAAGATTACTGCCTCGAGTGTTCTTTGGTTTGACGCTACAAGCTTGGCACACCTGTATTTGGGGAGTTTCTCCCATTCTTCTCTGCAGATACTCTCAAGCCCTGACATTTAACCCTAGTGAAAATTCCCTGTCTTAGGTCAGTTAGGATCACCACTTTATTTTAAGAATGTGAAATGTCAGAATAATAGTAGAGAGAATTATTTATTTCAGCTGTTATTTCTTTCATCACATTCCCAGTCGGTCAGAAGTTTACATACACTCAATTAGTATTTGGTAGCATTGCCTTTAAATTGTTTAATTTGGGTCAAACGTTTGCGACCAAACTTCCTGACTGATGTCTTGAGATGTTGCTTCAATATATCGACATAATTTTCCTTCCTCATGATGCCATCTATTTTGTGAAGTGCACCATTCCCTCCTGCAGCAAAGCACCCCCACAACTTGATGCTGCCACTCTCGTGCTTCACGGTTGGGATGGTGTTCTTCGGCTTGCAAGCCTCCCCCTTTTTCCTCCAAACATAACGATGGTCATTATGGCCAAACAGTTCTATTTTTGTTTCATCAGACCAGAGGACATTTCTCCAAAACGTACAATCTTTGTCCCCATGTGCAGCTGTAAACCGTAGTCTGGCATTTTTATGGCGGTTTTGTAGCAGTGGCTTCTTCTTTGCTGAGCGGCCTTTCAGGTTATGTCGATAAAGGAAAGGACTCGTTTTACTGTGGATATAGATTATTTTGTACCTGTTTCCTCCAGCATCTTCACAAGGTCCTTTGTTGTTGTTCTGGGATTGATTTGCACTTTTCGCACCAAAGTACGTTCATCTCTAGGAGACAGAATGCGTCTCCTTCCTGAGCGTTATGATGGCTGCGTGGTCCCATGGTGTTTATACTTGCGTTCTATTGTTTGTACAGATGAACGTGGTACCTTCAGGCATTTGGAAATTGCTCCCAAGGATGAACCAGACTTGTGGAGGTCTACAATTCTTTCAGAGGTCTTGGCTGATTTCCTTAGATTTTGCCATGATGTCGAGCAAAGTTTGAAGGTAGGACTTGAAATACATCCACAGGTACTCCTCCAATTGACTCAAATTATGTAAATTAGCCTATCAGAAGCTATCAGGGAGACTTGTGGATCAGCTGGGTGGAGGGCATGGAGGTACCAAAAATGAGGGAAAGTGGGGCAGCATGACTGCTGTCTCTAAAATCGGTCACTTTGCAAGGTGTCTCCAGTTGTTGTGTGCTCTAGTAGGTTCTCTCTGCATCTCCCTGTGCCCTCTGTGTGTGTCAAGCGTTTGAGGAGCATCTTTTGGATCCAGACTACAGTATAAATGCAGGGAACTGGATTTGGTTGTCTGCCAGTGCCTTCTTCCACCAGTACACATGCATCTTCTGCCCCGTATGCTTCGCACAGACCCTAAAGAGGGACAGTGGAGCCAAGCGGTTGAACCCTATGAGAGGCCTCTTCTCCCACCTTCAACATCTGATCTGAGAGCAGTGGCTAGCATTTCTATACAGAGCAGTCTTGTTCCTAGCAGTAGTTCTTCAGGATGGGGTGGCAGGTAGCCTAGTGGTTAAGAGTGTTGGGCCAGTAACCATAAGGTCGCTGGTTTGAATTCCCGAGCCTACTAGGTGAAAAATGTGTCGATGAAAGACACTTAACCACAATTGCTCCTGTAAGTCGCTCTGATTACTAAAATATAAGACAATCTCTGGTAGAAGAAGCATCAGCTGTGGTGTGCCTGCTTTCCTCCAAAACCTGCTGTAATCCTTGCCAGGGGAGATGAAAAGTATCTCCTGTTGGAGTGTATTCTCATGCCTTTGCAGTAGTCTTAGGTAAAGAGACTGGGATGTAGTTGGACTGAGTGTGTGCACAGACTGTTGGAATCCATTGAATTTCACATGCACTTGTTTTGTTGTATTTTATCTCGTTGTTGTGGAAGGCAAGCTCTGAAGCCGAGGGGTAAACATTGCAGAAATGTTAATTCAACTGTTGTATTTCACCTGCTTTTTACAGGCCTATGTAAGGCAGAGCGCTAAGGGGCTTGAATGTAGGACTTGACAGAGATAAGTATACTGCAGGTGTGACAGCCAGAGCCACATTATTCTTCAATACAGTCTGTATGGCACTGCCATAACAGGAGACCATTCAGGAATTGAGCGATGTTTTTCTCTAGGCAGGCAGTGGTGCAGATGGCTGTCTATTTCGAAGAACCTCACCACTTCACTGTTGGCATGGCAACCAACACTCACTCGCTTCATGACGAACACAGTGCTTCCTGATGCTATGACTCACTGACTCACCTTGAGATCTCTGTACATATTGACTAAGCTAACGACGAAGTGCAAAGAAATGTGGGTGTAAGCGTAATCATGATATTTGCTATAGCTAGCTTCTTCGTATATATTTGGACAGTGAAGCATACAGTACCAGTCAAACATTTGGACACACCTACTCATTCAAGGATTTTTCTTTATTTTTACTATTTTCTACATTGTATAATAATAGTGAAAACATAAAAACTATGAAATAAAACATATGGAATCATGTGTTAAACAAATCAAAACATATTTTATATTTGAGATTCTTCAAAGTAGCCACCATTTGCCTTGATGACAGCTTTGCACATTCATGGAATTCTCTCAACCAGCTTCACCTTGAATGCTTATCAAACAGTCTTGAAGCAGTTCCCACATATGCTGAGCACTTGTTGACTGCTTTTTCTTCACTCTGTGGTCCAACTCATCCCAAACCATCTCATGCTCATCGGATCCTATGATTACTTGGCTACACAGCTGATGCCTGTTGGACTGTTCCGTTACATGGTACTTCATTCTGTTTAACTGCCAGGCCTCAGGTCCTGTGTGTAGCACACCAATTTCTCTATCCGACCCTTTTTGTCCATTCATCACCATTACCCGTCGTTGTCTTTAACTCTCTTAATTAACTGTTTGTTTTATGCCTCTTTCACATTTCAATATGCCTTTCCTGCTGCTGTCTAGGTTAGCTGTTATTATTATTTTATTTCACTGTAGAGCTCCAAGTCCCGCTCAACATGCCTCAGATAGCTCCTTTGTCTCACCCCCCACACATGCGGAGACCTCACCTGGCTTAACTGGTGTCTCCAGATATGCAACCTCTCTCTTCATTACCCAACGCCTAGGTTTACCTATAATGAACTCACATCCTACCATACCCTTGTCTGTACATTATGCCCTGAATCTATTCTACCACGCCCAGAAATCTGCTCCTTTTATTCTCTGTACCCAACGCACTAGACGACCAGTTCTTAATGCCTTTAACCGTGCCCTAATTCTACTCCTCCTCTGTTCCTCTGGTGATGTAGAGGTAAACCCAGGTCCTGTAGCCCCCAGCACTACACCTATTCCCCAGGCGCTCTCATTTGTCGACTTCTGTAACTGTAAAAGCCTTGGTTTCTTGCATGTTAATATCAGAAGCCTCCTCCCTAAGTTCGATTTATTCACTGCTTTGGCACACTCCGCCAATCCGGATGTCCTAGCTGTGTCTGAATCCTGGCTCAGGAAGGCCACCAAAAATTTGGAAATGTCCATCCCGAACTACAATATTTCCAGTCAAGATAGAACTGCCAAAGGTGGCGGAGTTGCAATCTACTACAGAGATAACCTGCAGAGTTCTGTCATACTGACCAGGTCTGTGCCCAAACAGTTTGAGCTTCTACTCTTAAAAATCCACCTTTCCAGAAATAGGTCTCTCACTGTTGTCGCCTGTTACAGACCCCCCTCAGCCCCCAGCTGTGTCCTGGACTCCATATGTGAATTGATTGCCCCCCATCTATCTTCAGAGTTTGTACTGTTAGGTGACTTAAACTGGGATATGCTTAACACCCCGGCTGTCCTTCAATCTAAGATAGATGCCCTCAATCTCACACAAATTATCAAGGAACCCACCAGGTACAACCCTAAATCCGTAAACATGGGTACCATCATAGATATCATCCTGACTAACTTGCCCTCCAAATACACCTCCTCTGTTTTCAACCAAGATCTCAGCGATCACTGCCTCATTGCCTGCGTTCGTAATGGGTCAGCAGTCAAACGACTACCCCTTATCACTGTCAAACGCTCCCTAAAACACTTTTGCGAGCAGGCCTTTCTAATCGACCTGGCCCAGGTATCCTGGAAGGATATTGACCTCATCCCGTCAGTAGAGGATGCCTGGTTGTTCTTTAAAAGTGCTTTCCTCATCATCCTAAATAAGCATGCCCCTTTCAAAAAACTTAGAACTAAGAACAGATATAGCCCT
Organism: Thymallus thymallus; assembly: GCA_023634145.1. Lineage (NCBI taxonomy): Eukaryota > Metazoa > Chordata > Actinopteri > Salmoniformes > Salmonidae > Thymallus > Thymallus thymallus. The sequence continues at coordinate 29,927,622 of CM042410.1, read as the reverse complement.
TGGTTCACCCGAGACTTGACTGCACTAGACCAACACAAAAACATCCTGTGGCGCACTGCATTAGCATCGAACAGCCCCCGCGATATGCAACTTTTCAGGGAAACCAGGAACAAATATACACAGTCAGTTAGAAAAGCAATGGCCAGCTTTTTCAAACAGAAATTTGCATCCTGTAGTACTAATTCCAAAAAGTTCTGGGACACTGTAAAGTCCATGGAGAATAAGAGCATCTCCTCCCAGTTGCCCACTGCATTGAGGCTAGGAAACACTGTCACCACTGATAAATTCCCGATTATCGAAAATTTCAATAAGCATTTTGCTACGGCTGGCCATGCTTTCCACCTGGCTACCCCTACCCCGGCCAACAGCTCTGTACCCCCCGCAGCAACTTGCCCAAGCCTCCCCCACTTCTCCTTCACCCAAATCCAGACAGCTGATGTTCTGAAAGAGCTGCTAAATCTGGACCCCTACAAATCTGCTGGGATAGACAATCTGGACCCTCTCTTTCTAAAATTATCCGCCAAAATTGTTGCAACACCTATTACTAGCCTGTTCAACCTCTCTTTCGTATCGTCTGAGATCCCTAGAGATTGGAAAGCTGCCGCGGTCATCCCCCTCTTCAAAGGGGGAGACACTCTAGACCCATAACTGTTATAGACCTATATCCATCCTGCCCTGCCTTTCTAAAGTCTTCGAAAGCCAAGTTAACAAACAGATAACTGACCACTTCGAATCCCACCATATCTTCTCTGCTATGCAATCTGGTTCCCGAGCTGGTCATGGGTGCACCTCAGCTACACTCAAGGTACTGAACGATATCATAACCGCCATCGATAGAAGACAGTACTGTGCAGCCGTCTTCATCGACCTGGCCAAGGCTTTCGACTCTGTCAATCACTGCATTATTATTGGCAGACTCAACAGCCTTGGTTTCTCAAGTGACTGCCTTGCCTGGTTCTCCAACTACTTCTCAGACAGAGTTCAGTGTGTCAAATAGGAGGGCCTATTGTCCGATCCTCTGGCAGTTTCTATGGGGGTGCCACAGGGTTCAATTCTTGGGCCAACCCTTTACTCTATATACATCAACAATGTCGCTCTCGCTGCTGGTGACTCTCTGATCCATCTCTACGCAGACGACACCATTCTGTATACATCTGGCCCCTCTTTGGACACTGTGTTAACTAACCTTCAAACAAGCTTCAATGCCATACAACACTCCTTTCATGGCCTCCAACTGCTCTTAAATGCTAGTAAAACTAAATGCATGCTTTTCTATCGAATGCTGCCCACACCCGCCCACCGGACTATCATCACTACTCTCGACGGGTCCGACTTAGAATACGTGGACTCCTACAAATACCTAGGCGTCTGGTTAGACTGTAAACTCTCCTTCCAGACTCACATTAAGCATCTCCAATCCAAAATTAAATCTAGAATCGGCTTCCTATTTCGCAACAAAGCCTCCTTCACTCATGCTGCCAAACATGCCCTTGTAAAACTGACTATCCTACCGATCCTTGACTTCGGCATTTACAAAATAGCCTCCAACACTCTGCTTAGCAAATTGGATGTAATCTATCACAGTACCATCCGTTTTGTTACCAAAGCCCCATATACTACCCACCACTGCGACCTGTATGCTCTCGTTGGCTGGCCCTCATTACATATTCGTCGCCAAACCCACTGGCTCCAGATCATCTATAAGTCTTTATTAGGTAAATCCCCGCCCTATCTCAGCTCGCTGGTCACCATAGCAACACCCACCCGTAGCATGCGCTCCAGCAGGTATATCTCACTGGTCACCCACAAAGCCAAAACCTCCTTTGGCCGCCATTCCTTCCAGTTCTCTGCTGCCAATGACTAGAACGAAAAAATAGAGCTTTTTAGTCTAAACTCCACTCGCCGTGTTTGGAGGAAGAAGAAGGATGAGTACAACCCCAAGAACACCATCCCAACCGTGAAGCATAGAGGTGGAAACATCATTCTTTGGGGATGCTTTTCTGCAAAGGGGACAGGACGACTGCACCGTATTGAGGGGAGGATGGATGGGGCCATGTATCGCGAGATCTTGGCCAACAACCTCCTTCCCTCAGTAAGAGCATTGAAGATGGGTCGTGGCTGGGTCTTCCAGCATGACAACGACCCGAAACACACAGCCAGGGCAACTAAGGAGTGGCTCCGTAAGAAGCATCTCAAGGTCCTGGAGTGGCCTAGCCAGTCTCCAGACCTGAACCCAATAGAAAATCTTTGGAGGGAGCTGAAAGTCCGTATTGCCCAGCGACAGCCCCGAAACCTGAAGGATCTGGAGAAGGTCTGTATGGAGGAGTGGGCCAAAATCCCTGCTGCAGTGTGTGCAAACCTGGTCAAGAACTACAGGAAACGTATGATCTCTGTAATTGCAAACAAAAGTTTCTGTACCAAATATTAAGTTCTGCTTTTCTGATGTATCAAATACTTATGTCATGCAATAAAATGCAAATTAATTACTTAAAAATCATACAATGTGATTTTCTGGATTTTTGTTTTAGATTCCGTCACTCACAGTTAAAGAGTACCTATGATAAAAATTACAGACTTCTACATGCTTTGTAAGTGGGAAAACCTGCAAAATCGGCAGTGTATCAAATACTTGTTCTCCCCACTGTATTTCCTTCTCTGAAACACAGAATTTCTGTGATAAGGTTCCATATAGAGTTATTATATTGTTGGTATGGTGTAACATATTTGTTGAATATCTTAACATGGACAAGGGCTGAATAAAGAAACGTTATATATTACTCACCTGTTGTTATTTTTTTGAACTAACGTATTACCAAAATAAAAAAGATGTACTGATTCTTGTGAATCATATAACATGTCGTGATCTTTTTGACAGATATTATCCAAAGGGTCAATTAAAATGTGTCCTTATTACATAACATTTTGTCATTTTCTCTTTAAGTGAAGCCTGAAAAAGTAAATATGTATTCCATATGTAGTAGTAATGGGTCGTTCGCGAACGAGTCGGCTCTAAGAACGAGTCGGATCGCATATCAGAAGAGCCAAATCTATTCATTAAAAAAATAAAAAAATAAAGATATGAATAATCAAAATATTTAAATGAATAGAATTAACAAATTCAAATAATGAAAAAGAAATAAAATAATATAGGCCTAAATGCTCCAGCGCACACACATTCATTCTGACTGTCTGCTTCGACTAACAGCCTCACCTGTTGTTCCTGTCAATCAGACACGCAGTGTTAACCAATGATCCAAAGATGCTTGAGGGAGGGCCGAGCCAACTCACTCACAGTCACAGTCACACACTTAGCAGCCGAGGAGAGAGAGGAAGGACAGCTGTGAAAACAACAGCTGGAAAATGAGTTGGAAGCACAGTAGCATTTGGATGCATTTTAATAATGTATACAATGTTACAGCACAGTGTAGAATTTGCCAAAACAAAATCTCATATAAAGATAGATAGAGAGAGATAGATAGATAGGTACTTTATTGATCCCCCGGGGGGGAAATTTCATTGTCAAGCAGCTACAACAAAACACAGGGCCGGTGCAAAATGCCACAACGAAGGGTAGACAAAAGACAGATACACGGTACATGATACATAGAGCGGCAGTATGAAAAAGTATAGAAATACAAGATATCTGGAGTGCAAAAAAAAGAAAAGCTATAAAAAGGCATTGCATAGTATGGGTGGTTGGCTGAATATGTACACTATACATTGGTGGATGTTGGATGGTTAACTATACTATACAGGTCGATGGCAGAGAAATACTTCAGTAGCTAAAAATGCATATGATATGAGCGAGGGTAATAATAGTTTACTTAATAGACAGACTGGGTAAATGAGCAGGTAAGTGAAAATTATGCATGGTTAAATTAGCTGTACAATTAAGTATACAGTTATATTTACAGACTTGCATGGTTACACAAACTGTACAGGTAAATGACAGGAAGAGATACTTTAATAGCTAAATGTGTGTATGATATCATTTGGGGTAATAATAGTAATTCCCTTAAAATACAGTCCTTAGTGCGCAGGGTTTAATTACAGACAACTGCACGTATTGCACATTCGATATACTAAAAGCAATGAGAAAAGGTGCAATTGACAGGATACTAATATGCATTTCTGAGTGAATGCCTACGTAAGTTAGGTCCAAGAATTACTAGCAATATTGCACGTGATATGATATAACAACTGTACATGAGTATGTATATACAGACCTGTATGAATAAATAGGTCCTGAGTGAATGAGTGCTGACGGAGCAGAGTTACTCACGGATGGAGGCATAATTGTTAAACTAGGTCCTAGCACCCCAACAGTTCCAGATCTACAGTGGGGAGAACAAGTATTTGATACACTGCCGATTTTGCAGGTTTTCCCACTTACAAAGCATGTAGAAGTCTGTCATTTTTATCATAGGTACTCTTCAACTGTGAGTGACGGAATCAAAAATCCAGAAAATCACATTGTATGATTTTTAAGTAATTAATATGCATTTTATTGCATGACATAAGTATTTGATACATCAGAAAAGCAGAACTTAATATTTGGTTCAGAAATCTTTGTTTGCAATTACAGAGATCATACGTTTCCTGTAGTTCTTGACCAGGTTTGCACACACTGCAGCAGGGATTTTGGCCCACTCCTCCATACAGATTCTTCAGGTTTCGGGGCTGTCGCTGCGCAATACGGACTTTCAGCTCCCTCCAAAGATGTTCTATTGGGTTCAGGTCTGGAGACTGGCTAAGCCACTCCAGGACCTTGAGATGCTTCTTACGGAGCCACTCCTTAGTTGCCCTGGCTGTGTGTTTCGGGTCGTTGTCATGCTGGAAGACCCAGCCACCACCCATCTTCAATGCTCTTACTGAGGGAAGGATGTTGTTGGCCAAGATCTTGCGATACATGGCCCCATCCATCCTCCCCTCAATACGGTGCAGTCATCCTGTCCCCTTTGCAGAAAAGCATCCCCAAAGAATGATCTTTCCACCTCCATGCTTCACGGTTGGGATGGTGTTCTTGGGGTTGTACTCATCCTTCTTCTTCCTCCAAACACGGCGAGTGGAGTTTAGACCAAAAAGCTCTATTTTTGTCTCATCAGACCACATGACCTTCTCCCATTCCTCCTCTGGATCATCCAGATGGTCATTGGCAAACTTCAGACGGGCCTGGACATGCGCTGGCTTGAGCAGGGGGACCTTGCGTGCGCTGCAGGATTTTAATCCATGACGGCGTAGTGTGTTACTAATGGTTTTCTTTGAGACTGTGGTCCCAGCTCTCTTCAGGTCATTGACCAGGTCCTGCCGTGTAGTTCTGGGCTGATCCCTCACCTTCCTCATGATCATTGATGCCCCACGAGGTGAGATCTTGCATGGTGCCCCAGAGCAAGGGAGATTGACCGTCATCTTGAACTTCTTCCATTTTCTAATAATTGCGCCAACAGTTGTTGCCTTCTCACCAAGCTGCTTGCCTATTGTCCTGTAGCCCATCCCAGCCTTGTGCAGGTCTACAATTTTATCCCTGATGTCCTTACACAGCTCTCTGGTCTTGGCCATTGTGGAGAGGTTGGAGTCTGTTTGATTGAGTGTGTGGACAGGTGTCTTTTATACAGTTAACGAGTTCAAACAGGTGCAGTTAATACAGGTAATGAGTGGAGAACAGGAGGGCTTCTTAAAGAAAAACTAACAGGTCTGTGAGAGCCGGAATTCTTACTGGTTGGTAGGTGATCAAATACTTATGTCATGCAATAAAATGCAAATTAATTATTTAAAAATCATACAATGTGACTTTCTGAATTTTTGTTTTAGATTCCGTCTCTCACAGTTGAAGTGTACCTATGATAAAAATTACAGACCTCTACATGCTTTGTAAGTAGGAAAACCTGCAAAATTGGCAGTGTATCAAATACTTGTTCTCCCCACTGTATGTTGCCGACGGCACGGCACCTCGGTGAGGCATTATATAGTCTAATAGCCGCCGGCAGGAAGGACCTCCTGTAGCGCTCTCTGGCACACCGTGGTGGCATCAGTCTGTGACTGAAAGTGCTCCTCTGCGTCATATTCATAGCGTGCAAAGGGTGGGTGACGTTGTCCATGATGGCCAGCAGTTTGGCCAGGATCTGTCTCTCCGCCACCTCCTCTAGAGTGTCAAGGCTCATCCCCAGGACAGAGCTAGCCTTCCTGATCAGCTTATTTACCAGAGAAGCAGCACTGGCTTTGATGTTTGCTCCCCAGCACACCACTGCAAAAAAGATGGCACTGGCCACCACAGACTGGTAGAAGGTATGCAGTAGTTTACTGCACACGTTGAAGGACCTGAGTCGGCTCTGGCCCTTTTTGTACAGGGCCCCGGTGTTACCAGCCCATTCCAGCCTGTTGTCCATATGGACTCCCAGGAACTTGTATGACCCAACCATTTCCACATCCATCCCCTGTATAGGGACTGCAGTCAGTTGTGCCTTGGTTCTCCTGAAGTCCACCACCATCTCCTTTGTTTTGCTGATGTTGAGCTGAAGGTGGTTCTGCTCACACCACAACACAAAGTCACTGATTGTGCTCCTGTACTCCTCCTCCTGCCCACCCCTGATGCACCCTACAATATCAGAGTCATCCGAGAACTTCTGTAGGTGGCATGTTTCAGAGTTATATCTGAAGTCTGAGGTGTAGAGGGTGAACAGGAAGGGGGACAGGACCGTTCCCTGGGGGGCCCCTGTGTTGCTAACTGCCCGTTCTGACACACAGCTCTGTAGTCGCACAAATTGTGGCCTACCGGTCAGGTAGTCCGTGACCCAGGAGACTAAGGGTGCTTCCACTTTCATCCTCCTCATCTTCTCACCCAGTAGCAGGGGCTGAATGGTATTGAAGGCACTGGAGAAGTCAAAAAACATAACCCTCACAGTGCAACCTGCGTTGTCCAGGTGAGAGTAGGCCCTCTGCAGAAGGTAGATGATTGCATCATCCACCCCGATGTTGCGCTGGTATGCAAACTGCAGGGGGTCCGTTGATGAACACACCAGGGGTCTGAGGTGAGCGAGGACTAACCTTTCCAGGGTCTTCATGATGTGGGATGTTAGCGCTACGGGTCTGAAGTCATTCAGGACAGTGGGGTGTGCCTTCTTGTGCACTGTGACGAGGCAGGATGTTTTCCACAGCACAGGGACCCTTTCTAGGCTCAGGCTAAGGTTGAAAAGACGCTGGAGTATTCCACACAGTTGGTCAGCACAGACCCTAAGCACCCTTGGGCTGATGCCATCAGGGCCCGCCGCTTTCCACTGATGTAGTCTCTCCAGCTCTCTCTTCACTTGGTTGGTGGTGAAAGCCAGCCCAGGTGGGGAGGTGGGGGGAAGGGGGGTGTTGAGGATCAGTCCAGGGGGAGCAGGGGCGGAGGTGGGGTCACTGATTGTCTCAGCAGAGGTGTTGTGAGCAAAGTGGGGGTGGGACAGCCGTGAGGGTGTGGGGTCTGGGGAGCTGGAGGGGAGGTGAACAGGGCCAGTATCAAACCTGTTAAAAAATTGGTTCAGCTCATTGGCTCTGTCCTGGGTCCCCTCCGTCTGCCCACTGTTTGACTTTTTGAAGCCAGTGATATTTCTCATACCCTTCCACACCTCTCTCACCTGGCTCTGCCTCAGCTTGTCCTCCATCTTCTCCTTATACACTCTCTTCCCCTCAGCAATCCGCAACTTCAGCTCCCTCTGGACGCATTTCAATTTGTCCTTGTCCCTCTCCTTGAAGGCCCTCTTCTTCTCATTCAGCAGGGCCTTCAGGTCGCTGGTGACCCAGGGTTTATTGTTTGGGAAACAGCGTACCTTCCTGGTGGGTACAGTGTTGTCTACACAAAAATTAATATAGTCTGTTATGCAGTCAGTGAGTCCATCGATGTCCTCCCCATGAGCCTCACAGAGCACATCCCAGTCTGTTGTTTCAAAGCAGTCCTGTAGGACCTCATTCGCCTCCAGGGACCATCTCCTAATGGTCCTGGTGGTTGCAGGCTGCTGTTGGACCAAAGGCCTGTAGAGTGGGGTGAGGTGGACAAGGTTGTGATCCGATCTACCGAGGGGAGGGAGTGCAGTGGAGTTGTATGCGTCCTTCACATTAGCATATAACAAGTCCGGAGTTTTATTATTCCTGGTTGGGCACTTCACGAACTGTTTGAACGTGGGCAGCGTTGAAGAGAGAGATGCATGGTTAAAATCCCCCGAAATGGCAAAGAAAGCACTGGGATGCGCTGTCTGTAACATCGCGATAACAGAGTGGATGACGTCACACGCTGTGTTTGCGTCAGCGGAAGGCGGGATGTAAACAATAACAGCAATGGCCGCCGTGAATTCCCTCGGCAAATAGTAGGGTCTCAGGCTAACGGCTAACAGTTCAATGTCCAGGCTACAAAACTTTTCCTTAAGAGTAATATGGTTCGGATGACACAATCTGTTGTTAACTAATAAAGCCAGCCCACCACCCTTACTCTTACCGGAAGAGACGCGATCCCTGTCCGCTCTGATGGTCTGGAAACCGTCGATAGTGACGTTCTGTATGGGGATGTTATCATTCAGCCAAGTCTCAGTAAAAATCATTAGGCTCGTTTCCAGATAAATCCTTTGTCCACGAACAAGTCCCTCCAACTCATCTATCTTGTTATGTAGTGACCTCACATTGCCCATAATAATAGATGGTATAGCCGGCTTGTACTTGAACCTCCTCTGCTTTGCATTACATTTCAATCCCGCCCTGCGTCCACGGCGTCGCCTTTTCAACTCGTCCGGAATATCAAACTTTTCCCTGGGGAGCAGCAGCGCTGCGTGGGCTAAATCCAGGAGCTGGGCTCTGTTGTAAACAATAACAGTTGACGACTCCTGTCGACGTTCAGCTGCGATACAATCCATAAAATCCATAATCCTGAACTATTATAGTTCAACTGTAGCAATATAAAAAATAAAACTAAAGAAAAGAGACAATAAAAAACGAACTAAAACAACAATTTATGCACGAACAACGGGAGCTGCTTAACAGGCGACCACTCAGGGCGGCGCCAAACACACCATGACGGTTCTACGCTGGCCTGCTAGTGATAGTGGTGGAGCCAGCACCTCCACACGTGGAGATGTATCCACTCAGTCAAGTAGGCCTACTCTGCGACCCACAGCAACACAGTCTTCTATGGACCAGTTTATGCCAAAGTCTATGTCTGTAGCAAAACAAGGCCAAATTGATATTGCATTGGCTAAAATGATTGCCACCGATTTCCAGCCATTTTCGATCGTGGAGGACAGAGGTTTTAGAAATTATAGCAATAGTCTAAATCCAATTTACACAATTCCAAGCAGGAAAACCCTTTCAAAATCACTTATTCCACAACTGTATGAGAGCACACAGGGTTCAGTGCGGGAAAGAGTCTAAAAAGCTACTGCAGTTTGCCTTACCCCTGATAGCTGGACATCAAGGGTAATCACTTCTTACATGTCGGTTACATGTCATTTCATTGAAGATTTTCCGATGTCTAGCTGTCTTCTGGACTGCTTTGAGTTCAGTGACAGACACACCTCAGAGAACTTGGCAGAGGAACTGTTGAGAATGGCAAGTAGATGGAAAAGTGGTCTGTTGTGTTAGCAACAATGCAGCTAACATAACCTAAGCCAAAATTGTAAAATGGACCCATCATCCATGTCTTGCCCACACAATCAACCTGATTGTAAGAGATGCTCTGAAGGTGATGAAGCCCACTGTGGACAAAGTGAAAGCAGATGTGGAATACTACACAACGCCAGATGGGGATGCCTGAGCGGAGGCCTAAACAAGACTGCACTACAAGGTGGAATTCTACCCTGCTCATTGTCAATGCACCTGTTGATGCTCTGACCCAAGAGGAATGGGAGGTGGTGGAGGAGGTGTGCAGAGTCCTGGAACCATTTGAGCAGGTCACTGTGGAGATCAGTGGAGAGAGGTACAGTAAGCAGTTATTACTACATCATTATTTAATACAATATTATATATGTATATGAGCAGTAGATGAGAATGTAGTATCAGTAGACAAAACATGAACCTGAACTAATAAGTTACTGTAAGGGTCTGCAGCGAATCACAGCCAGGCGCCAGAGAGAAGCAAATGTAACCACAGGACATGTGACAGAGTTGATGGACACCGTATGTTCATCAATGGACAGACAGTTCCACAGAATGGAATATAATCACGTGCTATCAGAAACTGCTGCACTTGACCCCAGGTTTAAGAAGTTAGCCTTCAGTGATGCCAGAGCGATTGATGAGACTCTTCAAAGAATAACCTCAGCAGCAGGGAAGGAAAGCCCCAGCAGTCAGCTGGCTCAGGCACCGGGAAGAAGAGGGATCAGATGGAGCAGAAGCAGCAGCAGTAGTGCCACAAACGTCTGCTGTTTGGATGCTGTTTGACGAGAGAGCAACTGGGGATGCAGCAGGAAGGAATCCCTCAGCAGATGCCATAATGGAGGTCCGATCCTATTTGGAGGTGAAAGAACAAGGCCTCTGTCTACCCACGGCTTACTAAAGTCATGACAGGGAGACTCTGCATAGTGGCCACATTCGTTCCCTCTGAGAGGGTCTTCTCGAAAACGGGACAAATAATTACTGAGAGAAGAAACCACATCAGCCCCTCGAAAGTGAGGCAGCTTGCATTTCTGAATGCAAATCTCTCATAAAAGCAAAATATGGTCAGCATTGCTGTGTGCTGCTGGTTATAACATGGCAATAAAGGAGAGAGCGAAAAGAGGGACCAGTTTTATGTTTTAAGTGGGATGCACATTGTTTTTGCACATTGTTATTTTTTTTTATTTGATATGGTGCAATATTCTATTATGCTGTTCGGATTGTATTCGTTTTGAATGGTTAGATTTATATGCACTTTGTTTATATACATTAAAAAGTTATACTTCAAATGCAAATGTTTAATAGCATTATTTTTCATAACAAACCAATGCATTTTAGTGGTTAAGGTAGAGTATGATTTCATTTAATAATTTAATTAGAATTGTTTTAACACCAATCATAGTCAAACTATCGTAAACTGTTTGACTTAAAAAAAATACAAAACATATTTTGTTTGAAGAGCCGTTTGGGAGCCAAAAGTGAGCTGAGCCGAACGAGCCGGCTCACTGAAAAGAGCCGGAATGCCCATCACTGACAGAGTACACGTAAGAAGTGTAGCACTCATGAAGAGAGAGAGAGAGAGAGTGACGCAAGATCCGGAGAAGGGGTAAACGAGTGCAGTAATTGAGGCGCCACGTCGGCAGAACCAACAAGGTAATCCGTATACTTTTTTTTTTTAGGAAAAGTTTTAAGCCTCAAAACGATTCTACATGTGTTGAAATACAGGGCAAGGCGTTAGTAGTAAAGTATAGCTTTGAAATGATATTTTTGAAATAAAGTAAGAACTCGGAACATTGCGATAGTATTTTCAGGGAGACAAACGAACGCACCAGTTATTCTTTGTCCCAGGTGCGTTTCTTTTGAAGACGTAGCATTCCTTTCTGCAAGCGATCATCGGAAAGTACTGGAAACATGGTGAAGGTAAGGATACGTCTGGCCTTTTATATCGACGTCATTTTCACAATGCATTCCTATGTGTTTCGACAAGTAACGTAATACTGTATATCGATTGGGATATGATAAAACCATTGCGCACGAACTAAATGCAAAATCGAATTGATTAGATCCAGAGTGATGCACAGCTAGTCGTTTTACACAACAGTAAACATAAATATAGTAATATATATATATATAGTCCAAATTATTGACGTTTTGCCTTTCGTTATCCACTTTTCATTACTGTTATTCGCTCAGCGCAGCATACGTAGCCCACACAGAGAAGAGCTTTCACGACAAAGTGACTTTTTTTTTAACCATAAAAAAATAAATACCTGTAGCCTTGGCTCTGTCATCTTTTTTTTCTCTCATTAACAAAGGGGCATTTCAATCTACACCAAGCAACCAATGATTGTAGGCTATGGTTTTACAACAACAAGAGCAATAACTTTGAAGATCAACAAGCACAGGTTTTGAACATTGTTTGTGCTTGACGGTCCCCGTCAAATTGAACGTTTTGCGCAAGAAAGTCCCAATAAAAGCCTTTCTAATATGCTGTTACTTAACCTACGTATTATGCCTGTAGCACGTTTTTCATGGCTGCTCAGTAAACGTATAGGTTAAAGCCTGAACGGACCCCCAACGTGGCAGCGATTTTATTTGGATCAGAAAACGTAACGTTACACCGATATTTATATTGAGAAATTAATTTCCAAGTGAGTTTGATGATACTCTTTTGATTTTGGCTGCAGATATGTTGCCTAATACGTATAGGGCTAGTGGTGGTTTAACAACTTGTAAGATATGCTACTTGTATTCTATAGGCTAATCTATATCGTTGTTTTCTGTGTCAGAACGTGAACTCCACCCCAGAGCCCCAGCCTGAAGGTTGTCTCATGGGAGAAGAACCTGAGACCACTGAAAACGACCCCACAGCAGGTAACCAGGCACACAAGAACACATCAACAGTGCATTCTGCATTGCGCTATCTCTCTCTGCTGCATCACTCTTGGTGGGCATTTTAAAGTACCAGTTTAAGGGGCCCTATCATCTGGGATATGGTGTAATTCAGGGTAAAGGGTTGCTTGTTAAGCAACTTTCAAGATGTATCAAGGGAATATGTTTGTTTGTGCAAGAGGAAGGGTAAGGGTTGTACTGCGTGTCAGTCAGTCTCTGTCTTGTGGAGAGATTTTTCTCAGCAAGTGTGTTATGTAGAATACCTTAAAAGTATTGACATATGTTACTATTGTTTAACAATATGATTAAATGTGTAGGTATAAGCCTATTTCTAAAAAGCAGCCTCTTGAATGCCTATTTCCAAGCACATAACCTGTTTTCTCTCTGGTCTCACACTCTCTGGTAGTGGTCTGTCTAACCAACATGACATGTTGTCCTTGTTCTTCCTTGCTCTCTGGTCTGTCTCTTTCTGAAACTGTACTGAGGTGTTTTTGGGTGTGGTCTTTCTAAAAGCTATCTCTCTTCTAGATGAGGGGAAGGAGCACCCCGTGACCCAGCCAGGCATGATCTGGTGGGTCGGGGGTGGCCTGTTCAGTGCTAGTAAAATGATGGTGGGCGCCACAGTAGGAGGAGTCGCCTGGCTGGGTGGGAAGAGTCTGGAGTACACCAAATCAGCAGTCACCTCTGTCCCGTCGATGGGCGTCGGCCTAGTGAAAGGGGTCGCTGGGGGAGTGTCATCAGTTGCCGGGGGTGTGTCATCGGTGGGTTCCACTGTAGCCAGCAAAGTTCCGTTCAGATCCAAGACTAAGGACAAGGCAGAGTGAGAAAGAGGAGATGATGATGGACACAACACACAATGCATCGCCTCCCCCCTGACTGAGCCATAAGAGGATGTGATGGAAGTTGAGACGAAAAGCTAGGCGCCGTGTTTTCAAAGTTCAATGGACATTTAATTTTTTGTCTGTTCGTTTCTACAGCACATTCACTAAGTTGTACCTGGGAAACTTGTTCAGTAGTGCCTTCTGTAGCCTCCCCCTTTTCTTGATATTTTTTTGTTCTGTTTCCATCCATAGTTTTTATGCAAGTCAAACCGTATAAAAAAAATCACGACAGCTGGGATGGCAACGGGTAATTTTGGTAATTTGCTATTTAACGCAACTATAGGTTGAGTTGGAAATGTGATGGAAACATATTGAACTTGAGATTTTTATTCGGTACATGAAAACGTAAGCAAAAAAGTCCATTTTGTGCGCGCTACGTCATCAGCCACTAACTTTCATCCGCAACAAGTCTGTTTGATGGAAACACCACTGGTGGGAAAATGCGCATTTTCTTTATGCGGATTTTTGAATATTCCCATGAAAATCTGTCGCCAACTGGATGGAAACGTAGCTAGTGTTGAAGAGGGGATTAATGTTATTCAGGGGCCACATACGTCCTTTTCTCTGCTGTCCTTACCTCCCTGCGATCCCCCTCAAAACACCATTTCACTGTGCAATGTGTACAAGGGCTTGTCATCCAATCCTACATGGGGCCCTGAAGCCTTAAGACAATGTCTAGCAGTTCGAGAGAGACAGACATGCTAGGTTGGGTTCTTCTCCAACCAACTAAAGCCTGGTTTATGATGTGCTGGTATTTTTGTTTGATATTTTGTGATCGCTCTCCAAACACAGAACATTGCTCGTTTCAAAATGCTACAGTGAACCTAATGAACGTGTTGAAGCTATAGCTTTTTTGGGACTTTTGAAAAGAGTTTGATAGTATTTACAAAATAGGAGTTGGTGGTGTTATTCCAAGAGACAATAGCAAAATGATATGATCACTTTAATCATGATCTTTCAATGGATTCATATATGAACTGGAAACGTCATCAATTTTATATATATAAAAACATATATATTTATTGATGAAGGGCTAGTTTCTCTATTGTCTGTCTGTTTTGGCCCCTTTTTTTATGTTTATGTGAACATTTCTATGGAAATTCAGCATTTCAATGCAACAGTTAGGGTTTGTTTGTCTGCATTCTGCCGTGACTGGGCTGTTGCTGGTAGAGAATGCTGATGTGAATGTCTTATGTTTGTACTTTCCGACATAATAATAAAGTTTTGTGGGAAGTTTGACGTTATTGTGCCTCTGTGTCTTATTCACAACTTGGGATGTACCTTGTGGTTTCAAGTCAAAGGCTGCCCAAATTGTTAAAAGAGCTGATCTGATTGGTCAAAAGACCAATTATTGGAAAAAGATCTGAATTTGGCTGCCTGTGTAGACGCAGCCATAGAGTGCAACCAAAGTTGAGATGGTACCACCAGAGAACAAGGAGGAAGCGAGACATCCCATTCACCTTTTTTTTTTATGGTTCATATACTGTCAATGAACTAAACAGACCAGACCCAGCTATTCTTGCATTGGGCCCTATGGGAGAGCCACCCTGTTATACACACAAAAAAAATTCCCAATGGTAAACTGCCTGAGTGGGACAATTTCATTTATCCACTGCCTCTGGTACAACATCACTAGATGAAGGTAGTCCATTGGGAACTGCATTTATCTAATGGAAGTATACTCTGTTTGTGTAATGTCTAAGTTGCCATGTTGAAGGTCACTGAGTGTTGCTGATCCTCAAGGGTTTGAGTGTCTGGGTCAATATGGAGTCTGGGTGCCAGACTGTTGCTACATTACACAGCACTATGGACAAGACAACAGGTTGACTAGTTTATAGCTCAAACTAACTGGCAACCAGCCAGACAAGATATAGAATCATCTCTCAACATGCTTATAAACCAGTGCTATATTTTATGTTATCTGTCTCCTCAGGGAGGGATGTTTACAGGCACTTGTCTCTGGAAGGGATGTTTAGACACTTGCTTGCTCCATATCCTTCAAGTCAACTCTTTCCACACAGGTTCAACACAGAAGCAGATGAGAATGAGTGCTCCAGCTATAACTTTAATTATTACAATTAGCGCTTACAAAATAATTTGACTAATGAAACGTTGCAAATTCCTGAACAGACAAATTAAAATTGGACAAGACGGAACCAAAAGTCTAGTGTACAGAGAGTTGTTTCCACCATTTAATTTCAGTTGAAATAGTAGTCTACAATAGATGAGCAGAGATAGAGGTATACTGTATATACACATTAAGTTATTTGAACATCATGTATATCTGAAGGCAATGTTTTGGTAATTCTGTAAAAACAAAAAGTAACAAAAGCAGTCGTATACAGTGCCAGAGGGAAAACAGTATGTACAAAAGCAACATTGTTATTTATGAAAACATATAACCTGCATGATACCAGTCAACATAACATACACTAGCGTTTTGAACCTGAAGATTGACTTCCTGCCTGCTGGTCACTGATGATGACGTTACACTATGGAAGACAGTATAAATGAATGTAATGGTAATACATATTTCATAATCTGGTGAATCTAGGAATAACGTTTTCCAATGGAGGTGTCTTCAGCAGAGGGCAGGATAGATGGAACATTACTACTGTGTGTCTAATACAGTATAGTATAGGACACTGGCCTACCAACAAAAGTAACACTGATCTCTCATCTATGGAGTTCATATTCTATCCCCAGAATAGCATTCATTCTTCACCCTCCATTTTAGCAGAAATTAAGAAACATGGTGGGAAAATAACACATGATGAACAGACTTATGCTATTACACACACTTTCATTACAAGAGCAGTTAGTTTGATTTCACCACTCAATTTGCTGCGATCCTCAGGGTGAGAGGTCAAAGGTCAACACTAAAGGTAATGGGTGCTTCAGATCTAAATATCAGGTCTCCTGTGAAATGGTTTTATTCTTTGTCTATCTGCTCTGTCAGAATAAGTCCAGATGGAGTTTGTCTTCAGGCTACCTCAAATCAAACTTTTATTTATTACATGCGCCGGATACAACAGGTATAGACCTTACATTGAAATGCTTACTTACAAGCCCTTAAACAACAATGCAGTTCAAGAAAGAGTAAAATAACAATAACGAGGCTATATACAGGAGGTACCGCTACAGAGTCATTGTGCAGGGGTACAAGGTAATTGAGGTAGTTGAGGTAATATGTACATAGGTAGGGGTAAAAGTGACTATGTAATCAGGATAGATAATAATGTGTGTGAGCATATGTTGTGTGTGTGTGTGTGTATATTTGTGTTGGAGTGTCGGTGTAGTATGTGTGAGTGTGCGAGTAGAATCCAGTGAGTGACTATGCATAGCTAATAGACAGCGGGTAGCAGCAGGGTCAATGTAAATATTCCGGGTGGATTCATTGTTCAGCAGTCTTATGGCTTGGGGGTAGAAGCCTTTTGGACCTAGACTTGGCGCTCCGGTACCACTTGCCATGCGGTAGCAGAGAGAACAGGTGACTGGAGTCTTTGACAATAGTTTGGGCTTTCCTCTGACACCACCTAGTATATAAGTACTGAATGGCAGGAAGCTTGGCCCCAGTGATGTACAGGGCCGTACGCACTGCCCTCTGTAGCGCCTTACGGTCAGATGCCAAGCAGTTGCCATACCAGGCGGTGATGCAACTGGTCAGGATGCTCTCGATGGTGCAGCTGTAGAACCTTTTGAGGATCTGGGGACTCATGACAAATTTTTTCAGTCTCCTGAGGGGGAAAAAGGTGTTGTCGTGCCCTCACTCTTGTCTTGGTGTGTTTGAACCATGATATTGTTTCTTGGTGATGTGGACACCAAGGAACTTGAAACTCTCGACCCGCTCCACTACAGCCCCGTCAATGTTAATGGGGGCCTGTTCGGCTTTGCTAACATTGAGGGAGAGGTTGTTATCCTGGCACCACACTGCCAGGTCTCTGACCTCCTCTCTATAGGCTGTCTCATCATTGTCGGTGATCAGGCCTACCACTGTTGTGTCGTCAGAAAACTTAATGATGTGTTGGAGTCCTGTTTGGCCACAGCTATGTTTCACACATACAGTACAGAAGTAAAGCTACAGTCTAACTTACATAATCATAACATATTATAGACTATGTCATGTTCAACCTAGGTGGAGAATTTAGAGTCCTAATCTTTGGCTCCCAAAATTAGATTACGATAAATGAATTTGACATTTTTTCCAAATTTAAATACATTTTTGAGATAACAAACCTGAAAACTAAGACTCATTCAAATCTCATACCGGAACAGAGGCTTTTCCTTGATACGAAAATTAAAAAGTTTTTTTTTTAAACATCTATGTACAGTATGTATAATAATATCTATCTATGACGGCAGCAGCTTATGAAGACACAGCCATCCTCTCATCTTGCTGACCCGTACTCTTCTGAAACACAAACACAGAACAAAGGTAACATTATTATTATGCTTTACTAAGTAAATACCAGATGGGTTTACAGTATTACAATGCAGAATCACTAATAAACTGAGTGTAAAAACAAAAAAAATAAGCCTTTTGTGAACTCGCACTTGACTCCCCCACTAGCACGGACTTTGCTGATAGCTACTTTATTGAGGAACAATGTACTTACCATGACTGTTATATGTGGTTGTCCCACCTAGCTATCTTAAGATGAATGCACTAACTGTAAGTCGCTCTGGATAAGAGCGTCTGCTAAATGACTAAATTGTCAAATGTAAATGTTGAGTAAGTTATACTATGCTCTTATCCATGAACTCAGAAACATGAATATTCAGATTTTCTTTAACTTATCGATCCCCCCAGGAACAACATAGACCGTAGAATGTAAAACAGAATGTAAACACACACATTGACCCCTGACTTACCTGTTTATTGTGTCGCTGCACCTTGAAGGCGGAGGACAGAGAGTCGTTGTCTCGGGCCACTTCCTGTTCCAATTCCCGTCCCCTCTTCCTAGACCCGGCCCCACCCCGGACCAGACGACCTGGGTACTGAGGTACAGCAAAGTCATGGGCACATCCTGTCCGACAGAGTTCCTGATTGGACGATTGTGCCTGTTCTGCGTGCGCCATTCCACAGCCTGCAGTGACAAAGCGAAAAACAGAAATAGACCCATAAGAATTTCCTCCTCAACATAATACTGTAAGTGACTGTTGTGTCTAGTCGGATATGATATACCGTGTCTAGTCGGATATGATATACCGTCTCTAGTCGGATATCATATACTGTCTCTAGTCTGATATGATATACTGTCTCTAGTCTGATATGATATACTGTCTCTAGTCTTACTCTGAGTGTGTGTTGGTCCAGGTCGTGGTCTAACTCCCCTGGGTCCCGGCTGCTCCTCGCCGTTCACTATTACGCTTCTGTTTTCTCTACCACGACCTGGATAGAGGAGAAGAGAGGGGGAGGAGGAAAGGAGAGAGGGAGAGGAGGGGAGGGTGAGAGGAGAGTAGAGGAGGAGGAGGATAGAAGTGTGGGTTGGAGTGTGCTCACTTTGCAGTTGTGGTGTGATAACAACAGTAAAGGAGTTGTAGGCCATGGTCCTTGCTCACCATGATGGCTGTTAGTCCCACTGTGTTTTCTACCAGTAGAGGGCGACGCCAGCGGCTTGACTGCATTCCCATTCAGACCCTCAATAGGACTGGTTGGCACAGCAGCTAGTAAGCCTATCAGAACAGAGAAGAAGAAAGACAAGTTATAATGAGCAGGTGTGAGAAAGAGAGCGATAGCGACACGGAGAGAAAGAGACAGACAGAAAGCAAGAGATGCAGACAGAGAAAGAGAGAGACAAAGACAGAGAGAGAGACAGAAAGAGAGAGAGACAGGGAGAGAAAGAGAGAAAGGGAGAGAGGGAACAATACAAAGCGAGGGAGAGGGAACAATACAAAGCGAGGGAGGGAGAAAAACACTTACTGAGTCCTCTATATCTGGACAGCTGCTGGTAGATTTGTCTCATCCGCTCTATGTTGAGTCGACTGGCCTTTGCATGGTTCACCATGGGTTTGGGGTAGTCCACGCCGACCACACACCTGGCCGCTCGCTGCACCTCTATAGGGGCGTTCCAAGGGTCGTAGATGTACTTGTCTGGCATGTCTTTCAGGACAGGTAAGTATCGCCTGCAAGCAGAAGAAGAAATTAAAACAGCACCTTGTCACAACTGCCCAAGGAGTTGGTTTAGCACATCCGTTGATACTTTATGCTTTGATGCATGTTGTTTGTGTGTGTGCGTAAATTTAGATATAACAACCTGATGAAATCTCCTTCTGGATCTATTTTTCGTCCGAAGCCCACAGGACAGTAGCAGTGGAAGAACTGCTGGAAGAAGGAACTGCAGGAGTGACACAGCCAGCTGCCTGCATTCACACTCCAGTCTGCATCCAGGAGCAGCTCCTCAAACACCTGACAGACAGGTACACATGGTCAGATACACAGAACAACACACAGTCATTCACACATAATGTGTCTACTGTCCTCGCTCTACCTTCATGCCCTCCTCCCAGCTGATCCACAGGTCTCCTCTGGTGAGGAAGCAGGCCACAGAGTGTCTGGCCAGGTGGTGAATCCATCCTTCCTGCCTCAGCTGGGTCATGATGGCATCGATCCAGGGGAAGCCCGTCTTGGCCTCAGCCCACTTGGCCAGCGCCTCTGCGTTGCGGTCCCAGGGGATGCAGATACAGATGGGGTTGCCCTCCATCTTGTCGAAGCGAGGGTTGTTAGTGGCAGCAGTATAGAAGAACTCACGCCACAGCAGCTTGTCGTAGAGGGAGATGGGAGGACTGTCGTTCGTCTTCACCTGAGGGGAGGACGATGAAGAAAAATATGACACAAGCAAAAAATAGTGTGAGTTGGTGTTAGTGTTAAGTTAGGATACGTGTTGGTGTTGGCGTTAGTGTTCAGTAGGGATAGAGGTGTGTGTGTGTGTGTATATGTGTTTGTGTGTGTGTGTGTACACTACCTCCTTGTAGAGCTCAGCCAGTTTGCTGTAGAAGAGACGACAGGACAGACATCCAAAGCGGAGGTAGGGGCTGAGACCAAGAGGACTGGGGAGCAGGGGGCTGGCGGACTTCCTGGGACGCTCAAAATTCACCTGCCATGTCTGGAGACAGAGAAAGGTTTAATATATGATACATATATGATATAAAACATAAGTCTGAATCAATGAGTTTGTGTGTGTGTGTGTTGTTACGTACTGTAGAGAGGTCAGGTCCAAGATGTCTTTCTATCCTGGTGAGAGCTTCGCTCTCTCCTCCAGGCCACACAGCTGGAGCCAAGGCCTCAGTGTCAAAGCCTGGGGAGGGAAACAGGCACACAGCATGTTTAGACAGTTGCGGTAAAAGTAACTAGAAAATGTGTTTTTCACAAGTATGGATTCCAATGAGAACAATTGTGAAGTGTCTTACCCAGCTCCTCCAGTAGAGGCACTCCGTACTTGTCCGTGTGGTTGTCTGAGACGGGGGTGACACATCGACCCATGCTGGCCTGGGACAGAGCCTCTACTGGGGAGTCCGGGGGCAGCATGGAGCCCACCAACGTCTGGAAATGCTTGAAGGTGAGAGGAGGGTGACCCCCGTTTAGCTCCATGATCCTACAGAGAGGAGAGGAGGAGTGGGTTTTAATTCAGGGCTCGGTTTAATCCAAGCCTCCATGTGAAAATGTCCTCTGGGTGTCCCACTCACTTGTCCAGGTCGTAGAGTGTGTGTGAGGTCCTGCTGACGACCTCCACTCCAGCCTCTGTGGCTAGCTTCTTAATGGCGGCATCCCTCTCCTTACCGAATGGCTCAGAGTCACACTCAAACGTCAGCCGAGAGATGTTCCAGTCCTGAGAGGACAGGACAAAGCAAACAATGATACAGATTGGTGGATATTTGCTGTCTCTGGGTTGAGGATTTGAGGGAGGCTGGGGAGAGGGTATGGGTGAGGAGAAAACAGTAGGGGTGATGGGGTCTCACCTTAAAGAGTCGGGGGAAGATGTTGGCTGGCTGGCCTCGGATCACAAACAGACGGGAGTTGAGCTTCTGGAGGCTTGCGTCTAGATCTTCCAGACACTGCAGCAGGAACCTGAAACACAGGAGTGGGAGGACAACCATCACTATATGGCCATGCGGGAGAGGACTATGATTGAATAAAACCCTAATAAGTCCCACTAAATAATACATGATTTAGAATGAAGAACATGCTTGTTGGGCCAGGATATAAATACAAACTCTAAAGTCACTTTCCAAGAAGCAGACTGATGCCCTTTGACCATAATTCATGTTAAGATGGTTATCGTATATACAGTATAACAGTGCAGGTTTCTGGCACAACCTTCACGACTGCAGGCCACCACTAGAGAGCGCTGTTTACAACAGAAACAGCCCAGCACACAGAGGCCACACCTTCACAACAATCAGACTTTCACACAAACATTTGCCTTTTCGCATTTACATCACCTTTCTAGCATTTATGGTCATTGAGGCGTGGACAAATAAAACACTCTCAGTTTAAAAGATGGCGGAAGACACATTTCAGTTTAATGGATTCCCTATTCCAGCTGCAGAGCTGAGGGTCACTGCTGCTTGAGCAGTTTTAAAGATCCAGCTAGGCCGCTCAACCACAGCACTGCCTGCTGTAAAGTAGGTCACGGCAATAGCAAACACTAACCTGGCTCCCTGCCCGGACAACGCCATTTTACAGGCCTTGGCTCTACGCTCGTTGGTTTTTAAAGGATGACAGAAAATATGTTCCAGATAGGATTTATTCAATTGTACAGAAAGTGAAAATAAGATTTGTCTGGCAGAGGCAATGGCAACACTTGGAGGAAAATATTGTCTGTGTCTATTATATTATGAATGCTCTCTTAACTGTCTCTGGAAGAGAGAGCTGCCATTCATTCAAATCAAATCAAACTTTATTTGTCACATGTGCCGAATACAACAGGTGTAGACCTTACAGTGAAATGCTTACTTACAAGCCCTTAACCAACAATGCCGTTTTCAGGAAAATAAGTAAAAGAATTAGGCCTAGTGGTATTTCTTCTATCTTCTGAGTTAAAAGAATCAAGGAAAAAGCACCACTACACTTTTTAAAATACTAGCCTGTGAAATAGCATAGTAATAATTTAACAATACTCAAACATAGAATCCACTAACTTTCAATACAGAAAACAATGCTGTTAACACTACTTTTTTCTTGAAAGCAGACAGAATTACAATATAGGCTTACTGCTGAAATCCTGCTCTGCTGGGCCTATACAACTACCTGATCTATGGATGTCAAGATCCAGGCCTTCCACTGGCACATCTGATCACTCCATAGCCTACTTCTGTTTTCTCTAGCTTGGCCAGATAGTGACAACTGTCTGATGGGAGCTGTTCTGAGAACTACTAGATCACTATAACATCTGGTCTGGGTCAATAAATTGGACTTCCAATTCACCTCTTGAATTTAAATGGAACTGACCACAATCCTGCCTTCTACATCAACTTTGTATTTTTTATTTATTCATTTACTTAACCTTTATTTAACTAGGCAAGTCAGTTAAGAACAAATTCTTATTTACAATGATGGCCTACCCTGATCAAACCCTCCCCAAACGATGCTGGGCCAATTGTGCACCGCTCTATGGGACTCCCGATCACGGCCGGTTGTGATACAGCCCAGGATTGAACCAGGGTCTGTAGTGACTGAGGTGCAGTGACTTAGACCGCTGCGCCACTCAGGAGTAATACACTGAACATCACTGTTAAATAGTTAACACTGTAATAACACAAACATTCAGTGCATACAATGCATCTGTCTACTGGGACAATAGAATCTTAATGATTGGTTGGTTGATAGATTAATATATTAGTTAGTTGTGCCTCACCTCCACCGGTTGACCCCCAGGTTGGAGGAGCCTGCGAACCAGGGGTCCAGGAAGTAGACACAGCGCACTGTGTCTGAATCCCGCACCGCCTCCAGCAGGGCGGGGTTGTCATGGAGACGCAGTCCTTTCCGGAACCAGTGAATGGAGTTCTTGGCCATATTCGAAACGGACTGAAAAAGTTGGGATTTTTTATGTCATGTTTAGAAGCCCATTATGTGCTATAGTGCAGGGTTTCCCAAACTCGGTCCTGCCCCCTGGTGCACGTTTCGCTTTTTGCCCTAGCATTACACAGCTGATTCAAATAATCAAAGCTTGATAATGAGTTAGTTATTGGAATCAGCTGTGTAGTACTAGGGAAAAAACAAAAACAAAACGTGCATCCGAGTTTGGGAAACCCTGCTATAGTGAACGAGTCACCCCAAAAAAAAAGCATGTTATACTACATCTTTAAAGATATGTAGTATAGAGAACTGATAATTAAACACACTAGAATTAATGGGGAAGAATGGGGTTTTGGGACAAATGCCGAAAATAAGGTCCTTAGGAGATCTTACACGTTTTGTTATATGAGATAGTCAGTTAACATGACAATCACTTCGCCCACACTAGTCCCCACTCAACTATATCGTAAATCCTGCAGTTGAGTTTAATCGCCTAGGTGAAAGTGGACTTTGTTAGAAATAATATAACAATGCTTGCAATGCTCTTCCATTTCACTTCAATTCAGCGATTAAATTATTTTCATATTTCTGTGACTTTCTTTTTTTCTTCATCCTCCCCGTTCTCCGCTGTAGTATTGCTACGTTTTAACCAGGATTTCATTTAAATGTCTGTTTGTTTCCAGTAAAGCAACTGGCTTCCTGCTCGGCGTGATTCAAATTCTTCTTCTCTGATTTAGGTAGTTTACAATCAC
Organism: Thymallus thymallus; assembly: GCA_023634145.1. Taxonomy (NCBI): domain Eukaryota; kingdom Metazoa; phylum Chordata; class Actinopteri; order Salmoniformes; family Salmonidae; genus Thymallus; species Thymallus thymallus. The sequence goes on along the minus strand of CM042410.1, from coordinate 29,903,461 downwards.
ATTTAAAATATAAACATTTTATTAAACTTATTTTCGTATGATATTTTTAGTAATCATGGATGATTTTGTATATCTTTTAAATTAAATTAATAATTTAAATTATTATTTTTTTATTATATATTTTTTTATAAATCTCACGTACCCCCTACAGTACCGCAACGTACCCCCATTTGAGAATCACTGGTTTAGAGCACACTTCACAATGTAGGTCAACCTGGTCACCATAACAGCTAGACTGTTACAGCATCTGACCACAGAATCATTCGCAATATATACAGTGCATAACTGCACACAAATTGTTCAGAAAGCTCAGGCACACTTAAAACACACATTATACCTTATCTAAGGACAGACTACTTTTTTGTTATTTGTCAATGTACAGCCTCAGAAGCGGGTCCGTTACACTTACATTATGTAAGTGTAATACATGTTCCCTACATTACATGGAATACACTTTATACGTTATGATAACCAGTAATCTCAATTACCTGTAATGTGTACTCAAGGATGAGTCTCTGATGTAATTAAAGTTGACAGGGTCGTTTAATCCCACGGGTGGTCTCCCAAATGTTCAATTAAACTGTCTAGGGGTTTTATTTCTCCGTACAGTTCTACCAGTGCAAGAAATTGTTTCATAACTGTTCTAGCTACAGCGCATGCTCAATGTTCCAGTGAACTACACATGATATAGAAATATAGATTAATAGATATTATGTATGTTTCAAACCACAGTACCTTTACTGTCTAGTTAAAAATATCTATTCTCCAGCGACACGCCCCAAAAAGCTATAAATAAGCGACCTAGAAAAAGGACGTATCCAATTGGTGGATTTCCAAGTGACGCAGTGGGCATGTACTCACGTTTCTGCGGCATGGCCCCAGAGCACTTTGTGCAATATTTAGAGTCTTTTGGTGCACTAAATATGATTTTTTTGTGAAGTTTTCATTATGGGTTAAACATATGTTTTTTACATGTAATACCTCAATTTCGATCATCTGAAACCCCGCCCTGTTTTTATGTGTAACATGTGATTGGTTACTTTGGTAGCGACCCGGATGATCACAGGTGGTAGAATTTTTGTGTCCAATGGAAGAAGTGATGGCTCAAAGTAGCACAATAGCTTGTTAAAACTTGATGGAGGGTGTTATAAACGTTATGCGTACTTTTATTCCGCTTTTGAATAAGTCGATGAAATCATGCGTACACCAATTTAAGTAACACTAATTAAACGAACACACCACCGTATCGACAAATTCATTCATTGATTTTTGTTTGGGCAGTTTCAGCATTGCTTTGTTTGGGGTCCTTCGTTAGCAAGGCACTAGTCGCGCTCTTGTTAGTAACATAACTAAACGGCATTGTTTTGGATACATCAACTGACTGTCTATTTTGATATTCGTGGTATAAGAATTGTTCAGCGATGAATTTAGAGTTGCTTGGTAATGATAATTTATCATTCTTCAATAATTGATTGGGTGCAAAAGCCCACGTACACGAGGATACCGTAACTAGGCAGCACTATCATGCTAGCTAACGTTAGTAAGGAACGCTATCTTACGCGCTACTTTTTATTTTATATATTTAACTATGCAAGTCAGTTAAGAACAAATTCTTATTTACAATGACGGCCTACACCTGCCAAAGACGCTGGGCCAATTGTGCGCCGCCCTATGGGACTCCCAATCACGGCCGGTTGTGATAGTCTGGATTCAAACCAGGTTATCTGTAGTGACGCCTCTAGCACTGAGATGCAGTGTCTTAGACCACTGTAGCTACGCTACTTGTGAGCCCAGCGCTCAAGAATAGTTAAAATAAATGTACCTAGTGTTAATCTTACATTTGAGGTACACGGTGAAACCACACAGCAAATCGCAGGAAACAACGAATATACATTAGCCAATGGAACTGTCACTGCCGTGCATTAGAAGGATAAACAGTACCTCGTTCGTCTCTATTTGCTCCCTGCGGATTGTGCTGGCCTATTCCAGTCAGCGATTTTCAAGCTGTTGTTTTAGCATAACTGCTTGTGATGCGGTTTCAGAAACCTTTGGAACTTAACATTAACATCAGCGATACATAATCTTTCAAATATTAGTATCACTGATATGAAAGGAAAGTTTAAAAATGTTTCCATATGCGAGACGTATTAACGTTTAGACAGAGCGTTGGGTGATCAAGCTCACATGGCGAATATGTTCGTAAATAGAACTAACGCCTCGATCACACCGACAGGTGGATATGTGTGTAACAAAGCCGTCTACACATAGTTTGATACATACGTTCGATAAATCCAAGGTATGCACCACACAACGCGCTGCAAGGCAAACGCAGCGTTCCATTGGAAACGAAGTACTTTAGGGTGATGTAATGCGCTAGCGTTACCGTCTATGAATGGGCAAACCTAGACATTACAGTACATGAATGGGCTAACCATATTCTTTGTTTTCTACTACAGAATCGTTCGGGCAGAACTATCCAGAGGTAGGCCATTCTTGTTCTAATATTATCTGTAACTTGTCAACACACCATCTCTCCCTCACAGTGAATGTTTATGCCTTCTCCCTCACAGTGAATGGTTTTGCGTATACGCTCGTAGAGTAGAACAAAGCCAACAGTAGGCATACAGTAGATGAAGCTTGAGGTTGAGCAGACGGTCCATTAAAAATATGACCAAAAAAATGTCAACCAAGCGGTGGCGACCCGCCATTCAGGGCAGGTGGGGCAGAGCTTGCCTGTTTTGCATGTTATTTTGGCATTAACATGTGTCACATATCAGTTTGCAAACAATGTAAAGAAAAATATAATTGACAGTGGTGATTTTAGTCTCATTTAATGCCTTTAAAAAAACCATAGCTGATATGGCTGATATGGCTGTAATAACCACAGATGTGGTTATTACAGATTGCCTCTTATCCGCTTGTCGTCCCCTCATGCCATAGTTTGTACATCTCAATTGTCCAGTGGTGGAAAAAGTACTCAATTGTCATACTTGAGTAAAAGTAAAGATACCTAAATAGAAAATGACTCAAATGAAAGTTACCCAGTAAAATACTACTTGAGTAAAAGTCTAAAAGTATTTGGTTTTAAATATACTTCAGTACGCAAAGTAAATGGAATTGCTAAAATGTACTTAAGTAAAAGTATAAACAAAGGAACAGTGGCGATTTTTAACATGTAAATCTTGGTGGGGCAAACAAAAATGCCAGCAAAGCCACAAAACAATACTAAACAATACATGAATTGCACTACAAACTGTTAGGGCTTACATAAATCTGTCCCAACAGCAGAGTCCCAACAGCAGTCCCAACACCTTACCACTGCTACACCTGGCTATCAGCGGAGCCTTGTCTGGCAGCGAAACAGTTCATTTAGCCTAATTTACTGCCTTAAAAAAAACATAGCTGATATGTCTGACTTGCTTAAACAAATGTGGTTTCTACAAACAGTGGCATAAGGGGATGACAAGCGCATAAGAGGCAATCCGTAATTTTGATTAAGACATTAATGAGCAAGCGACAACGGACGTAGTCAATATAACTATTTGTTCAGCACTTTTGAAATGTACGGCAACAGAATTCAGAACATGGGCCGTTCTTACTGTTCTCCCAAGTCAGAACCGTAGGATAAATAAAGGGGGCATATAAGCAGACAATGAAAGCTCTTACAATATTCAATGATTACATTTCTCTAAAACAGGTTATATGCTACATGTGCAACACCAAGTTAGAACAGTAGGCGAAATTAAGAGGTGAAAATAGACCAAATTATTAGGGTGATGCACATGGGCTACTAACAGCTTACTACAGAACATTCACTTAGAATTACTTTCTTAGCTTCAGTATACATATCTCTCTGGCATCCTACATAATTTATGAAGCAGTGTAACAGTTTTGCTTCAGTCCCTCTACTAGCCCCTACATGGGCTCGAGCCAGGGACCCTCGAAGCATCGTTAACCATCGCTCCACGAAAGCCGTGGCTCTTACTTCAAGGTCTCAGAGCTAGTGACATCAAAGATTGAAACGCTACTAGCGCGCACCGCTAACTAGCTAGTCATTTCACACCGGTTACAGCATCTTTTGACGCGCGGCGGTCCTTCGTGGGCAAATTTTGTAATAAAAAAGAAAAATGCCAGATTTACAATATCGAGTTGAATGACCATTCAAAACTTATTTTCCCAGTTTGAGCTGTTTATTCCCGATTTCCCAGTTGCAATGCTTGCAATTAGCCATTGTCACAGATTCCTTACAAACCACTCATTGCTGAATTTGCGATCTCCAAATTGTTGTGTAATATTTATGTCCAATGGCCGATGAGCACCTATACGTTTTATCCATATTTTCTCTTCATTATTTCTCTTCATATGACATGGATTAGCCAGTAGACTTGATTCATGATGATGACTGCTAGCTAAGATTGTGAAAGTAAGATGTTGACATGATCAGTCCAATCAAAGCTACTTTACGTATAACGTGATTTGACGTAATTTCTGTGGCCGATGACCTTGAGCCTTCTTGGAATTGCACTTGTAATATAACTCTATGGCTGGACCCAAAGGGCTGAAATGTTGCTATGTCTGCCTTACTAAAGACTTAAAATAGACGATTGCGCAATGGTCCCATGAATGACAGAACACTGAGCCAATCACGGCGCAATGCTCCTATTTTCTGCTGGCCCGCCCCACCACCACAGAAAGCACTGAGCTAGGCTGAAACACCTGTATTTTGGAGCTGCCTTACTCAAGAAAACAAAAAAGAGCATGTTTGTATAAGGCTTTATTAACTCAATTATATACAGTCATGTGAAAAACTAAGTAAACCCCCTACAACTAATTCTAATTTTAGCCATTTTATGTGATTGTAAAGGTAGGGGTGTACTAACTTTTTAAGCGTAAGGTAAAGGCATATTTGTTTATTTTAATTGCATAACATTTTCAAAGTTGCATTTTTTGTGTCATTTGTTAAATTGGTTTTCCTTTATCAATGAATGTGGTGGGAATTTAGCTCAAATATCCGTGTCCAAATATGTTAAAAAAATTATTAAAAAATAACACTTTCCAGGGGATGTACTTACTTTTTCACATGTATATATTTTTTTTACATTGGTTGCAAACTGATTTGTGACACGTATTAATGCCAAAATAACATGCAAAACAGGAAAGCCCCCCCCCCCCCCCCATAAAATATATATAAATAAATATTATTTTTTTTGCTGAAAATGTGGGTCTCCAAACAGGGGTGTACTGCCCTGAATGACGGGTCGCCACTGCAAAGGAAGCATTTGTGTTTAGAGAGTCAGCCAGATCAGAGGCAGTAGGGATGACCAGGGATTTTCTCTTGATAAGTGTGTGAATTGGACCATTTTCCTGTCAAAATGTAACAAGTACTTTTGGGTGTCAGGGAAATGTATGAAGTAAAAATTACATTACTTAAGTAGTACTTTCAAGTATTTTCTACTTTAGTACTTTACACCACTGCAATTGTCAGTAGAAACCACATTTGTTTAAGCAAATCAGCCATGTTTTTTTTAAAGGCAGTAAATGAGGCTGGATGAACTGTTTCGCTGTCATACAAGACCCTGCTGATAGCCAGTTGTAGCAGTGGTAAGGTGTTGGGACAGCTTTATGTTTGCCCTAACAGTTTGTGGGCACCGTTTGTCACCGTAATAGTGTCATTCATGTATTGTTTAGTGTTGTGGCTTTGCTGGCTTGCATCCCACTTTTCAGTTATTGGCTGATTTGGCGATCTGGAGTGCAGGTAATTGTTTTAAAAGTGTTTTGAAATGTGATAGTGTGTTATCCCTATCTCCAGTGACTACAACCATGTAACGTTAGATAGCTATGACGTGTTCCTACACGATTTCACAGATGGACCACTTGGAAGTTTAAATAATGGGTACAATTTTTATTTGGCTTTCACCAAATTGACAGGAGTTTCATGATTTTTATTTTTGGGGTGGATTATACCTTTAAGGTTGGTTGGATTTTTTTTTTTGCCGTATTGTCAATAGACTGTCTGCTTGACCACAAGCTTTAGCTATGCCACAGGAGGTTCGAGCACCACTTGGCTAAGTAGAATAAATACAAATCTGTGTGTGTGAGTGTCTTGACGTCGTTGCTATCTCATTGGCAGGAGGCAGATGGCACTCTGGACTGTATCAGTATGGCTCTCACGTGTACCTTTAACCGCTGGGGCACGCTTCTGGCGGTGGGGTGCAACGATGGACGCATCGTCATTTGGGACTTCTTGACACGGGGCATTGCCAAGATTATCAGTGCTCACATCCATCCAGTCTGCTCACTATGGTGAGAAAACAAACTACTGTCACAAGAAAGGAAAAACACCAGCACACACACCGTTCAGAATGCGCAAACCATGTTTATGTATGCTCAAATGTTCTTCTTGTACTTTCTCATAAACCCATAATTTAGTTCCAGAGCCCTTGTCAAGGGGTGTTTTGACTGTGGGTCTGAATCTTAACCTTCCTAATCGTTTCCCTGTGTGTCTGCAGTTGGAGTCGAGATGGGCACAAGCTGGTGAGTGCGTCTACAGATAACATAGTGTCGCTGTGGGACGTCCTGACGGGAGACTGTGACCAAAGGTTCCGCTTCCCCTCGCCCATCCTCAAACTGCAGTACCACCCCAGAGACTTGTGAGTATATATCTATATCTACCTCGTCCAATACCTCAGCCTTGTCTTATACTTTCTAACTAATTGTAACTCCTAACCTCATCCATCAAACTACAATTAGTACCACCGTCCCCACCCACCTGTGAGTATGTATCTATACCCCAGCTCAGTATATACCTCCACCTCTTATGCTTCCTAACTGATTGTCACTCCTAACCTCAACCCATCAAACTACAGTACCACTCAACAGACCTTTGAGTATCTGTATGAAATAATGTAATATTTGTATGGAAAAATATGGGAAGCACCCCTTAAAATCCCACCCTCTCCCCTCCCATTGTGTTTCAGGGACAAGGTCCTGGTGTGTCCTATGAAGTCAGCCCCGGTACTGCTGACGCTGTCAGACTCTAAACATGTGGTTTTGCCCGTGGACGACGACTCTGACCTGAACGTGGTGGCAGCCTTCGACCGGCGGGGGGAGTACATCTACACCGGCAATGCCAAGGGAAAGGTCAGACGTCACCAGGGGCTGGGGCAGAGGGCAACAGATTTGAAACCTTGTTTATTTATTTGTGGATCAGACATACACATTTTGTCCAAATTTTTCTATTTAGCACTATATATATACAATATTTAGGTTGTGTGTGTTGATTGTTGTCATTGATGTGACCCTGCAGATTTTGGTGCTGAACACTGACACACAGGATCTGGTGGCGTCGTTTCGGGTGACGACAGGGACCAGCAACACTACAGCCATCAAGTCCATCGAGTTTGCACGCAAGGGCAGGTGAGAGGACTAAGAGGGAACTAATTAGTGTGTGTTTGGGAAGGCTGAAAAGGCAATAGGACTTATGATTATCTGGAAAATAATTCTGGTGTTTAGAAAGTCGTTGTGGGCCTTTTTTATGGAGAATATTTAAAGTTTCATCAATAGACAGATCATGATCTCTTCTCTCTCTCTCTCTCTCTCTCTCTCTCTCTCTCTCTCTCTCTCTCTCTCTCTCTCTCTCTCTCTCTCCAACTCCTCTCTTGTCATCCTTCCTCCAGTTGTTTCCTCATCAACACAGCAGACAGAATCATCAGGGTGTATGACGGGAGGGAGATTCTCACCTGTGGGAGAGATGGGGAGCCAGAGCCCATGCAGAAGCTACAGGACCTGGTCAACAGGTACACACACACCGCCGCTGATAATGGCCGACCCTGGCCGTGACCCACTCTCCGAGGGTGTCACAGGGGGAGTTGGGATATGCAAAAAACTAATTTCAATTTCACACGTGTATAATAGAAAACAGGACAAATATAAGCACACACGGACCTTCATGGCGCATACAAACATCTCTCCTCTCCTCTTTCCCTCCCTCCCTCCCCTCCCATCTCTCTGAAGAACTCCCTGGAAGCGGTGTTGTTTCTCTGGGGATGGGGAGTACATTGTGGCTGGTTCAGCTCGGCAGCATGCTCTATACATCTGGGAGAAAAGCATTGGCAACCTGGTGAAGATTCTCCATGGAACCAGAGGAGAACTACTGCTGGACGTGGCTGTAAGGAACTCCAAACCGCTTTCTTTCTCACCCTGGTTTTTCACTGGAGATATTCTCTTTTTTTGCCTTGTTTAAGGGGGGGGGGATTCTTTTTTAGACCCACAGAATGAACAGTAACTCATTGTGCTGATGAACTTTGACCTGACCCTGTGCTGACCTATGAACCCTGACCTCTCTGCAGTGGCACCCTGTGCGGCCAATTATCGCCTCCATCTCCAGCGGAGTGGTGTCCATCTGGGCTCAGAACCAAGTGGTGAGTGATAGACGACACAGGTTTGACCCTGGATCTGGTCTGGGTGCTGAACTGGTCTCTGTGCTATTGGCTAGGTCTTGAGATTGATTGATTTCAGAGAGTGATTCCACTGCCTTTGTAAGGCAATGAGGAAGGGCAATTCCATGCCAGCATAGCCCAAAAAAATGTTGGTATCTCACATTGTTTTGGCTATTTTCACATAGAAACTTCATTGGGAGGAGGATGTTTGATATGCTTTTTACATTTGTAATACAAATTGTTGACAAAATCATAATGAAAGTGGACAATTTAGGAACTTTTTAGACCTATAAAGGGCTTGCAGTCACAAATCACCTAGCAGCCACACCAAGTGGGACTGGTCAAGTGTCCTTTTTCATAGGCCTAGATGACATGGTTGCATTCAAGACAAGGTCGTTTTTATTGATCTGTTGTCAGAGTAGGCCTAGGCTACAATCATATTAAAAAAGATTCTGCTAATAAGTGTAGTATAATTATATAAAATGTTTATCAAAGGCCACGTTTTGCCTGTGTAAAGGAATCATCTCTGATATAGCCTATAAACCTATGCCACTACGCACTTATTATTAGCCTAAATTACCACTATCCAATCTAGCCATAACATTATGAATAGTAGGCTTTGTTATAAAGATCAATTTTTATGGTGAAAAATAGATTCCCCAAAACTTAAAACTCACGCGACACTAATTTTGGCTAACTTAGTGCTGGTTAGCATAACAGCTGAACTAAACTTGAAATGGATCAGACTTGATTTACCAGTGATGAAATCGTAGCAGATCTGTTAATGACAGCTGTCTGGGTTCAGGTCTTTATGGGCAAAAAGGTTTCTTTGCTTTTCTTCAGGCTTATCTAGGTGTCACTAATGGTGTTTCATGATTGCGGGAATCTGTAAACATATCTTTCCTGCCGTATTAGAGCAGCCAAAATGCTCTACAGAAAATGACCGTAGTGATGAAGAATTAATGCGGTGGTCTTCCAACATGACCGCCAGGAGGTGTCGTACATCAACTGCAAGCCCTCTATACAGGTTGACTAATTCAACTTTGAGGGTTTATGACATAGTCTCTCTAGTCATTTAATAAGCTCTCTATGGTCTGTACCAAGGATATTTTATTTTTTTCCACCCCGCCTAGCCCCCTCCACCTGCATCTTCATCTTTCCTCAAACTATTATTATCCATGATATCGCCAAAGGTACAGATACCAAATTTGAACCATTGGAGCGATGTGAAAGTCCGTCCTCCAGATCGCAAGGCATTATTTTTTAAATATTTGAGTCTGGTCGTGCCTTTCGTTTCCCCAGCGCCAAATACAAATTGTGTGATTAAATAATAGGGCCAAAGCGTAGTTTACATTGTTTAAGAGAGAGAAAAATGAACACCACATCTTCCATGGCAATGGGAACCACCATATTTCTCTCTGTTCTCAGCCAGGGAGCGGAATAGTAATGTCTAAACCAATTTATTATTGGGCAAAATGCTAAATGCCCTCTCTGTAAATGTGTTAATTTAGTCCGGGATCTCTTACCTTTCATTATACATTTTGAAAACGCTCTGTGGATTTTATCCCAATAGCCAGAAGGGGGAGACTCACAAAATTAAACCGAGGTAATGTATTCAATTTCACAGTAGAATATCTGCTGGTGAGAGCACTGAGCTATTAGTTCATCAACTGAGGTCTGATTGAATTGATTTGAGCGTTCTGTTGAAGTTTTTGGCAATGGTTTTATCTAAAGAAGGAAATATACTATCTATTCCTAAATATTCAAAATAACAAACATTTGGTATTCCATAAGTAGAGAGGGGGTCCTCTGTCGGGTTCTTGAGTAAGATTTATTTATAACTAGAGATGGTGCTGAATTTGTCTATGATCTTCAAAGCGTTTGGGAAAGATTGAGATACTTTATCTAGATAGTTCAACAATGGAAAGAAATTACACCAATATCTCTCAATCTTACAGATTGCTCAATCTCATTATACGCCGACGATCTGGTGTACTTTCTTTCTATTGTCGAACTATCATATAAAATAAAAATAGCAGAGGTGAGATGGATCACCTTGAACGGAGAACAGCAGGTATTGCCTGTTTATTACTGAATTTCTGTCATTTTCAATGGTTGCAATATCCGCTAATTGATAATTACGGCAAAGCTTGTTCGCTAGTAGACTACTGGGTCGATTACCATGGAAGTAATGGTTAAGTCTAACTCGATGGATGGCAAATTCTTCTCTCTGTCTTATAAAATAAAATGGTTTGTGATACAAATGTCAAAACCATGTTAAAGTGAAAAAATGACTTTACCACAAGCAGAACAGCGGATATTGAGATGAGTGAGATGCAAGACTTCGCTCTAACACAGTGTCTGCACATGTTTGCTTCATGCTGTTCACAGCGTGGTAGCCAGTGCACCAAAACAGCAGAGAAGTTGGTTGAGCCTTGGCTTAAACGCTCTTAGTTTTTGCGGAAATTGACCCACTATGCTGTGTACTTTCTGCATCTACGTCATATTGCTGAGTCTACTTTAAAAACGCCCTTCCTCCCAATGAAGGTTTTATGTGAGAATTGCCAGAACAATCTGGAATACCAAAAATATTTAAGTGGTTGTGGATCTAATGGAATGCGTTGGTTAATTCATTCCATGCTGTGATTTTGTGTTCAGGAAAACTGGAGTGCGTTCGCCCCAGACTTTAAGGAGCTGGATGAGAATGTGGAGTACGAGGAGAGAGAGTCTGAGTTTGATATAGAAGATGAGGATAAAAGTGAACCTGAACAGACAGGTACTCACACACAAACTTGTGCATAAATGGAGAGACATTGCTACTTGTCAGGGTCTTATTTGTGTGTGTGTGTGTGTGTGTGTCCCAGGTGCGGATGCTGCGGAGGATGAGGAGGTGGATGTGACCTCTGTTGACCCCATTGTGGCTTTTTGCAGCAGGTGAGTGTGTGTGTGTGTGTGTGTGATGATGATGATGATGAAGGTAGACAGGTGTTGTGATGGTGAGACTTTTATAGCTTTAAATAGGCAAGGCAATTTAATAGAAAACTAATTGCAATACAATACTAATGTTGATGCCCCCCCTCGTGTTAGTGATGAGGAGCTGGAGGACTTCAAGGCCTTGCTCTACCTGCCCATCGCTCCAGAGGTAGAGGACCCTGAGGAGAATCCATTTGGTCCCCCTCCAGATGCAGCCATCCAGACCCTCCCCGCAGAAGACAGTTCTTCCCACGCAGGGGGCGGGGACAAGAAGCAGCGCCAGCCATCCTCCGAAGGAGCTCCGCTCAAAAAGAAGGCCCGTACCACCACCATCATCGAACTACAGGGGGTTCCCAGTGATGGTAAGAGTCAGAACAACACACACACAAAACAATTTCTAACCATTGATTGGATACCAATTTGACTTGTGTATTCTCCCCCTATCCCAGAGGTGCACCCCTTACTGGGGGTGAAGGGAGACAGCAAGTCCAAGAAGAAGACGGCAGGGCGGCCGAAAGGCTCCAAAGGTAAAGAGAAAGGCTTCCCCTTCAGGCCCAAACCCTACAGGGGGGACAGGGTCTACTCTGACGGAGTGGAATTGGGAGCAGGAGGGATGAAGGGCAGAGCGGAGGGGGGCCTTACTGCTGCAGGTAAGGATGGGATATGGTATGACGCCACCATGGGGAGCTATGCTGATCCTGCTAGCTACAATGCTTCACCAGCCCTCTGCTCCCGCGGCCCGGCCCACCCCAGAAACATACACTGACCCTTTAACTGAGCCCAAACCGCCCACTATCCCCAGGCACCCAACCCCCCACCCTACAACCCACCCCCCTTAACTCTGCTGATTTAGGAACTGAATCTGGGACAGATTTGGAATGTGGTGGTGGGACTAATCCAAACAAAATCAAGAGAGATTCTCCCCACTGTGAGGGGATGGGTTAGTTTTGATTCTGGCTTCCTGGTTGTTGGTTTGGTTTGGTTTCCAATATGGCCACCGGCCGGCTGCCTTGCCTGGGGCTAGCTGGCTCTTTACTGATCTGACCTGACCTGCGGCTGGTTTGTCTACTTCCTGCTTGCCCTTTGACCTTCCTGCTCCACTCCGCTCCGGTGTCTATAGGTGTGTTGGAGGGTGGGTGGGTATATCCAGGTTTGTGTCTATGTTGGATGTGTTTGGGTGTTTGCATGTTTTGCATATTTGTGGTATCAAGATTCATGTTTTCTGCTCTAAGATCTGTGATGTTTGCTGTGCTTTTTTTAAACTGTCAAATCATCCTGCTGGACCACAATGCAAGACACTGAGAGTTGAGCAAAACTGATCTGTCATAGGCTGTGTTCAAAGTTCTTCAAATTTCTTGTTGGTAAAAAAACAACTCATGCATTGGTGTCCCTCAGGCCCATGACACCCATAATTTGGTCAAATTGCATCAGTGATTCAAAAGGAGAAATTTACAAATGTTTTCTATTGAAATAAACAAGTGAAACCTTGCAAGCAAGCAGTGAGGGAATTTCTTCTTTTGAATCACATTTTATTTTCCAATACACCTCCAAAAGCATCTCTTTTCAAGTTGCATTATTGAAAAATTGCTATGTTAAGAGATGATATACCTGAAATGCCTTCTGCTTTGAATTCTGTGTTTAGTTCATGTTGACCATACTGTCTGCTTTGGCAAAAGTATGAAATTGATACACTATAATTTCTGTACCTGGGAAGAAGGTAAGACGGACATAATTCCTGAGTGTTTCTCATCAGTAGATAAGGAGTATGTTTGTTGTGAGACCTATTCTATGTGATATTCTTGGTGTCTTTCCTACAGGGAGCCTGGTTTCACAGTCCTACAAACAGCATGATATTGTGGGTCTGGACTGAGCCAGCATCTTCATCATGGCTCCCTGTGGTTCTGAAGGGGGAAGGACAGACACCTGAACTGTTTTTACACTCTTAAGACCATTATTGTGACATCACTCAAGACTCTCATTATGACCTCACAGCCTTCTATCGCTCAGGCTGTTGACTGTGGGGTTTCGTAAACCCACAGGCTGTCTCTCTCTCTGTGTTGCCATGGTTACTTGGATTTTCTCCCTTCTATCAAAGACTGCTGTATGAGACCTGATGATGTCACAGGTTTGGATGAGAGTTCTGACTGGTAACTCTATGCCCCTGCAACATGGCAGATTCACACTTTCTCTTTTTGTTTTTGGTAAGATTAACATAAATGGACCAAAATAAAGGCGTAAGGTAGCCTAGTGGTTAAGAGCTTTTGGCCAGTAACAAAGTTTGCTGGTTTGAATCCCCGAGCAGAATCTGCCGATGTGCCCTAGAGCAAGGCACTTAACCCTAATTTCTAATTTAGGTCGCTTTGGATAAGAGCATCTGCCAAATTACTAAAATGTAGAAGAGGGAAGCGACAGTCTGCAATAGTATAGGATCACCTCTCCGCTCTGTTTTTTTCTATGTAGGATGACTGTACAGATAGAATAATGTTAGAAGCTGCAGTGTATTGTGTCCCAACTGGTCTGCTTTTAACTCCTTTAAATATATATATATATATATATATATTATTAAATCATTTTGATTTTGGTGATGCCACCTCTATGTAATTATTGAGTCTTCCTGGCTGGAGTTTGTTGTCTGTGGGAGAATGTTCTCTCACTCTGCTTATTCCGCCCCCCCCCCCCCCCCCCTTTGAAAACCCAATAAATCCTCTGATTACAGTCACTCACTGCACAGTAGGGTTGAATAGCGGGTTTCCTGACAAAACCCACTCCCTTTTCCCAGGATAAATCACTGAGAAACCGGTAAAAAATTATATGAACAGCATGACGGGAAATGGAAGTGTTAAATTATATGAGATGTCTAAATCTGGCTTCTCTGCTATCGGCATGATCAATCATCAACGCTCAGGGTGGGGACAGACAGCTCATCTCAGTAGGTTATGGAGCGCAGTCCATGTATCATCTTATAGTAACTTTTTCTTGTGACCGTTAGACCTACATTTGCTGTAGCATGCATAGCCTATACTACTGTATGATAATATAAGGACTGAATGCGCGTCTAATTTACACATCTCCATCTGGCTTTCGGGGGTCACCTTTTTAATTGTAAATATATACAGTATATATTTTTTATATTTGCAGCTGCAGAGTTTTTAAACAGCCTATCACTCGAATATCATTGCCTTAAATCAGTGTGTACTTGAGCCCAGTCTTTCTCTCTCCATCAGTTCCATTCAAATTGCATCCAAATAGAATATCCTGTTCAAGATTGATATACAGTACCAGTCAAAAGTTTGGACACTCATACTCATTCAAGGGTTTTTTCTTTATTTTATTATTTTCTACATTGTAGAGTAATAGTGAAGACCTCAAAACTATTAAATATTACTTATGGAACTCTGCACACTTTGAAGAATCTCAAATATAAAATCTATTTTGATTTGTTTAACACTTTTTTGGTTACTATGTGATTCCATATGTGTTATTTTATAGTTTTTATGTATTCACTATTATTCTACAATGTAGAAAATAAAGAAAAACCCTTGAAGGAGTAGGTGTGTCCAAACTTTTGACTGGTACTGTATATATATGTAGATGTCCTAGACTTCCTCTTTCAGGTAATACATTCAATGCAGTATAGCCTTATTTGGGTTATGCATAAGCGTTTAACTATAGCTTAATAGCACCTGTGCTCCGCTGGCCTCTCCTTAGCTAGATTAGAATAGCTTGATGGACTTTTAAAGTTTTTTGCATTTCTTTTACTGATACAATTCGAAGAGGAATGCAAGCTTGTTTGCTGAATGTTAAATGCAGCAGTCAATAGAAAGCAAATAAGAGAGAAGGCGCGATGGCGGTAGGCTATAGCAGTTATTTATTCAGACAAATAACCATTCAGTCTTCTTTAAGAGAAAGGAAAGAAAGCCGTCTGCATTCTATTCCTATATTATTCAAGCATGTCATTACGATAATGAAGATGAGGACAACGGAAATTGTTTGATTTAACCGTTGAAAGTGAGAAATGAATCCAGCAACAACAGAGAGAAAGA
This sequence comes from Thymallus thymallus, assembly GCA_023634145.1. Classification (NCBI taxonomy): domain Eukaryota; kingdom Metazoa; phylum Chordata; class Actinopteri; order Salmoniformes; family Salmonidae; genus Thymallus; species Thymallus thymallus. Next base: position 29,888,007 of record CM042410.1, on the reverse strand, counting down.
GGTAGGCTCTATTATATATGCAAGTCAGGCAACATTAGGGGAAATATTATGAAAGGTAGCCTATATAGATTGATAGATAGATAGATAGATAGATAGATAGATAGATACTTTATTGAGGCCTATGTGTGAGCCTACTAATTATACAAATATAAAATAGGCCCTGCTATATTTCAAATTTTAAATCTAATTTGCTAGCCTATAATTTTATTTTTGTAGGCCGCATGTACTGCACGAGCATTGCACGTTCTCTCCCAACTTCATGTTTTGAATGAGGTGTTTAATTCCAGTCATATAATACAATACAGTACAGTAATACAGTCCACACAAAAAAATAGTAGCAACTGGAGCTTGTTTAATGTATTGTTGGATCGCGTCAATTCAAATCTGGTATTGGAATAAGATAAGACATCAGGAGCTGTTTCAAACTAAGCTAAGTTTATTAAATGCAAATGTATAGATGATAAGTATGAAGGTTCGTATACGGGCTCACTGTAACACCACGCAGGGCAAACAGAGAACTGACTACAGTTTCACGTGTTCTTCTTTAAATACCCCAGACAGAGTTAGTTCCGGTTTCCGAACAGACCGGTCAGGGTAGAGGCTGAGTGTGGTTTAGACTTACTCAGCCTATCCGTTGGCGCACGGGTTGGTCCCAACCCCTTGGCGCTCTGTCTCCGGGCAAAGTTGTTGTTTCGAGTAGCCAAGTACACCTACAGCAACACCCTGATATTATGTTAACAAAGTATGAATAGGTTATTAACTAAAAGGTCAGGTCCCCACAGTATTTACCCAAGACAGAATAGCTACATCTATGGGCTTGTATGTTTTTCTGTCATGCATAATGTGCGGTAGCCTAGCTATATATTTTATTTAACCTTTTATTTAAGCAGGGAGTCACCATAGTCTACGTATTGGATGACGGTACAATCATTTGGGCTTCTTTAGGCTTGGGCTCATAAAATGTCCATAGTGTATGACTCATCAGGCACAGGTAGCATTTTAATTTATTTTCAAACCAGACATTTATATGCTTTAGAATGACACTTCCGGTTTTGGCGTGAAATACCGGGGTACCCGGGAGAAAAGTGATTTATTCTCGGGATGGAAAATTTGTACAATTCTGGGAGAATATTCAACCCTATTTACACAGCACACCTACTGTAGTATCCTCTCCACCAATCAGAGCTGAGGCAGTCGTCACCATTTTGTAACCTTCAGAATGATATGACACAGGTTTGTGCCACACGATGGCGCTGATGCAGCATCAATCCCCCAGCAGAGTGGAGTGGAGCCTGGTGAGATATAGCCTCACTGCCTGGCAAAGCTAGATGGTGATAATGAAAAGCTTTTCTCTGTCATTTGGATTCCATTTTGTGCTTCTGCACAGTTGGATTCCATTATGCCTTTATTTTAGAAAATAATTTGGATTATGATCGAGAGCAGAGAAAATACACCACATAACAGCCAACTGGCCAGTTCTACTTAACATATCCCAGTGTGTGCATTACTTATCTGGTAGAGTGAATCAACTTTGAGTGTTGCAGATGAAAATGTACCATGTAGGAAAAATCAGTTGTGTCTGACTGTCTCTGCCTATGTGTGTCTGTGCACATCTCTCATTCCTTTATCACCCTGACAGACTGAGTGAATGGGCAGAAGGAGTGTCTCCTCCGCACGGCTGACTGGCTCATCATTCACACTGGTTACATAAGACTGAGTTCATTAGACGATTGGCAAGATGTATCGCATGTTGGCGTTCTGATGATGGCTGGGTGTTGCTGACGACATGAGTTTGGAGTCAGACTAGGGACAGGCTGGAAGGATTTAAACCAGGAAGAAGTCTCATTCAGATGAATGTATGAGTCTCAAATGACACCCTATGCTACCGTGGCCAAAGACAGTACTGTGCCATGGCCTATAGAATACTTTGGTTTTGACCAGAGTGTCTATGTGGTGTAGTCGTGCACATTGCACTATATGTAAAATAGGGTGTCATTTGAGGTTTGCTTAAATAATCTATTTCCCAAGGTTGTCAAGTATTTACAGTACATGGTATAATCCTTCCAGATAACAGATAATCTCTGTAATGACTGATGACTGACCAAGTTATCATAATCAAAACCTATTTATTAGCTAGCCTGTTGAACTACAGAGGCCAATGAGGGTCAACATTGACCACATATTGATGTGGTGTAAAGGGTCCGTTAAGAGGAGTAGGTCCCTCTTCTTGTCTCCTTTTAGTTATCCACACAATGATGTAAAAGAAGTTGACCGGTCGAGCCAGATTCCTTGAAGGCCATATTGCGTTCAGCCATCTTGTTTCTTCAGATCAGTTAAGTCCATGTTGGACAGCTCAACGGGGGGCAATGTTGTCCCAGCTCTAGGAAACAGTGGAGGATCACATTTGCATGTGACTCAACATAAATGTGAATGATGTGGAAACGACTCCATAATAATACAGGTTTACAAAATGGCTGGAGGCCAAACTGCTGTGAGAACTGGACACATTAGCCAAGTCGGAAAAGTAAAAATAACAAGATCCTACCCCTTCTGTCTTAGCAAATCTGAAGGAACGGAATAGGTAAGGAGGCTCTTTGGAAGGATAGGTGTAGCTAAATGTACCTTCATATCTGACCACAACGAAGAATCAAAATTCAAACACTGGACAGGTTTAAATAGCTAATTAAAATTATTATCTTTATTACAACCACATGTAGATCATCATATTCCAAAAAGAGTCTTCTGAAAAGTGACAATGTGTAGAACCAGAGATTTGCACAGACACTAAGATGTGGGAATTGTTAGGAGCCCAGTCCGAGGGGAGACAGTATAGTGGGGGGTAGAGAAAGAAATCTGAGGTGTGCAGAGCTTTAACTCACAAGCCCCCCCCCCCCGTGTGCTTTCACTTCTCATAGGAAAGGAGGGCTATTTTCAGCCTTGATAATCCTCACATATAGAGAGGGAGGAGGGGGATGAAGGGAATAAATCCTGTCTTGTTCATCCATTATTCAGGGTGTTTGAGTCATGCCGAGTGTGACGTGGAACACCTTGAGGAGAGAGCGAGCAATCCAACATTCTCTCTCTCTCTCTCTCTCTCTGTGAGAAACACACACAGTGCATTAAGGTGTGTGATTCTGTAGCACCCTGCGCCACTAATGAAGACTGCTGATGACAACGCAAAAAGCAAATCACACTTCTGATCACACCTTTCATTTCAGTTATCAATGATAGTATGAGTACCACCTACCACAGTGACTTTTGTTAACATTTTCTGCATAACCCTGACATAAACCTGCATAACCCTGACATAAGCTTGCATAACCCTGACATAATCCTGTATAACACTGTCATAAGCCTATTTGACATTGACCCCTATCTGTTGATCAATTAAGCTTGACACCCCATTGTCCACCCTGTACCCTAGCCTGGTACCGTACATTCCATAATGAATATGTACAGATTAAAACAACAATATACAGAATCCTGGTCCATTCCTTTCAAACCATAAATAAAGCCATATACAGATCTTTACAAATGATAAAAACAAGTTGTTTTTTGTTGTTTACATGGATTGTGACTGTTTACAAGAAATATATCCGGAAGGGATGTACACCACTACAGTAAACTCTATTCTGCAACCTTAAAACAGATCATTCTACAGTCATCCCACTGGCCAGTGTCCCTTCACTGGACCATCAAGGTTTTAAGGGTTAACTTTAACAAGACTTGCCTCTTTTCTGGGCTTAACTGACTGCTTGGCTGAGTCCCAAATGGTACCCTATTCCCTACATAGTGCACAATGTTTGACCATAACCCTATGGGCCCTGGTCAAAAGTAGTGCACTATATAGGGAATAGGGTGCAATTTGGGACACAGCCCTAACCTGCAGAGACCAAACCACCTACCACAAACCCCTGGCCAGCTCAGCCTACACCATCTACCTACTACTCTACCGTACCCATCTCTGGAACCACCACTTCTGGATACAGAGTTAATGCCTCAATAGACAGGCAATGTAAACATCATGCCAACGTTAGGATGGGTTGGGTTGGTTGTTGTGCAATCAAGGGTTCCAGGTAGTTTGAGCATGATCACATCCGGCACCAAAATCCTCCTGCAACACTATTCCCCTATAAGACTGTAAACGTGATCTCTGTATCAAAAACACATTAATTGTGTGGGGTGGTTATCAATCCACAAAGCTGTGTTGTGGCATCTTATCTCCTCTCCAGTAAGCTGCTGTTTTCTGCTGGATTCTCTTACAGTGCAGTATTGCTTTTAGAAATCTCAGTTACAACTTTAGTTGAGACATAAAAGTCCAAAGAGTTTCATCAATGTCTCCAGGCAGCATTTTTGCACAAAAAAAGACCCAAAGATAAAATCAACAAAATGTTACTGTATTGTGTTTTGCAAACTGTTTCACAAACCCCATGAGCATGAGGTAGCCGGACATGGTACAGACACAGACCGATCCTCTCTCACACAGACACACAGATTGTAACAGATACACACTTGCAGCATGTTACAGTAGTCAGTAAGAAGGTCTGACACATACACACACTTTGTCAGAGATGCTGTACAGTGGTGACACAAAGTCATATACTCACACACATACACTCACTCTCAAACAAAGCTATTGTCCATGGTGCTTTATGGTGGAAAAAACACACGCGCACACACACACACCCTATACAGTAGTGACAGTCAGTAGTGAGCTGGGACAGAGGGACATCTTCTCCCCAGTGCCAAGCCTCGTCCCATGAGTCAGCAGCTCCTCCACCGTCGTCCAATCATCAAACAGCTTCCTGTTCCGCAGACGACTCAACTTCTTTTGGCTGAGCTCCAGCACCGTGCTGCACCGGCCATCTCCCAAAGACCCTCCCCCTCCAGACATAGCCTCTCCTTCTCTGATAACTCCTCTCCCTCCTTCTCCCATAGCTCCTCCTCTTGTGGTGACCCCTGCCTCTCTCATAGATCCTGATCCTCCATTGGCTCCTGGCCTTGTGTAAGCCTGCTGCCCTCTGGCCTGCTGTTGTTGTTGCTGCTGCTGTTTCTGCTCGCGGGCCAGTAGGAGGTGCTCCCGTCTCTCAGTGCGGCTCCAGTACCTCCCCCTCATCACCTCCTGGCTCTCCTCATCCGTACTCATCCCGCTGCGCTCGTCCGCTAGCCGCAATGCCCGGTCACGAAGCATCTGGTTCCTCACAGCCCTTGGGTTAGGGTTAGGGTTAGGGAGGTTGGGGTTGGTGTTGGGGGTAGGGTCAGTGTTGGGGTTAGGATTGGGGCTCATCCTGGACACTCCAACGCCCCCAGCCCCGACCCCAATATGGCCCTCCAGGGTGCTGTAGAGGCCCCCACCTCCCCCAGACCCCTGGCGGGACAGACGGTTGGCTGGTTTAGGCCATGTCTCATGGATGTCTATGGATGTCTGGGGTGGGTGGCTGAGGGTGTGGAAGTGTTGCGCCTCTCTTCCTCTCTCTCTTTGTCTTTCTCTTTCCCGCTCTCTTTCTCGCTCCCTCTCTCTTTCTCTTTCTCTTTCTCTTTCTCTCTCTCGCTCCCTCTCCCACACTGGTAGGTCTGTCATGAAGCTCCTCTCCTGCTGCTGCCTCCTGTCGTTAACCAGCTGGTCACGACCTCTACTATTGTTCCAGTAATGTCCCCTGGGTAAGGGCACGGCCCCTCTGTGTTCCCCCATAGAGGTTGCATGGTGCTGGGGTGAGAGGGCAAGCCCTGCTGGGTGTGTGAGGACTAGTTCTGGTTCTCCCTTTTCAGGCAGGCCCAGCTCCAGGCCTCTAGGTGGAGCTACTCCACAGTGCTGCAGGGTGGCGTAAGAGGGGGAGGACGGGTGACTAGCCCGTCTGACACGCTCCTGGGGTGGAGCCCGGTGGTGCAGGGTCCTGCTTCTCCTCAGCTGACCCACCGAGCTGGAGCCCTGGTGCTGCAGCGGAAGCCTGTGGTGGCCAGAGGGGGTACTGCAGGTGGAGAGGACAGCGAGGGGGCCAGGGGTGTGTTTGGGGTTGAAGAGGGAGCCACTGCTGGAGCTGTGTCTGCTCAGACAGGGACGATCCGCCTTCCGGAACTGGACAGACGACACCCTAAAGATACAGAAAACAACTATTAGAAACGGTAGCAATAAATACGATATTTATGTGGTGAACAACATGCATTATCATCATTGAACACTGGACTGAGAACACTTTGAAGATGGAGTTTGGATGGTTATGGATCATGTTATCATGATAAGTTATGATAATAACAGTGATAAACCCCTACCTGAAGAGTTCGCGGGGTGGAGGGCCCATGGATGGAGCAGCCAGGCCAGGCATGGGGCAGGAGTGCTGAGGCTGCATAGTCAGTGCCTCAGGGATTGCCTCCAGCAGGTCTCTGTGGTTCTTTTGGCAGCTGTCGTGGCGCTCCCGTGCACACACCTCCCCCTGGTGGTGCAGACGAGCGTTGTAAAGGCGCATACGTTTCTCTAACAGCCTCTGGAAACGGCGGAACTCTCCGGTGCTCACGCTGTAGAAACCAGAGTCACTCAGCTCAGACGAGATGAAGGATTCAGAGGATGGAGACCCTCCACCTCCACCCCCTCCTCCACTGACCACCAGGCCCCCACCGGAGCCTCCTCCCCTGGGGTGACACTCCTCCAGACCCACCTCCTCAGTCTCCAGGCCAGAGAGGTCACCCTGGTGCAGGCTACCGTCGGTCCAGCCCAGGCCACTGTCCAACTCATGGTGGAGTGGTAGGTAGACCAGAGGTTTCTCCAACATATAGTCCTCATCCTCAGTCTGAAGGAGAGAGAGAGAGCACACAGTCACACACACGTACAGTATGTAGATATACAGTACACAAACACAGACACACACACACACACACCTGACTGTGGAAACTGCTGGGCTCCTCAAGGTTGGTGTTGCAGCAGCCAATCGGACAGCTCTGATCCCTTGGAACACGACGGGCCAGCTCCGGGTCCTTAGAGAGAGAGAGAGAGAGAGAGGGAGGGAGGGAGAGAGGGAGGGAGAGGGCGATGAGAGAATGAGAGTGAGAATCAATATTTAACTAAAGATTTTTTAAATAATAATTATTGAACTTTGGTTATGTAATTCAAATGTTCATATAGGCGATCTAGCCTAGCGGTTAGAGCGTTGGGCCAGTAACCGAAAGTTTGCTGGTTCGAATACCCGAGCCGACAAGGTGAAAAACCTGTTGAGGTGTCCTTGAGCAAGGCACTTAACCCTAATTTGCTCCAGGGACTGACCCTGTCGGTAGGCCATCATTGTAAATAAGAATTTGTTCTTAACTGACCTAGTTAAATAAAGGTTAAATAAAAATGTTAATAAAAAGAGTCCTGATTATTAAGTATGGACTTTACATGCTATAGGTTTGCAATACAGATTGACTGAACTGTAGGTTGTGTCTTGCAGCAGTGGTTAAATCAGTGTGTTCTGTAGACTGTAAATGTTTGTAGATGGGAGAGAGGAGTGTGTTTTTCCCTCTGTCTCTCTAAGCTGAGCATCCTTCCATTCTCCAACGGGATTTCATTAGGCACAGCTCACATTCCGCCTACTGAACATGTGAGTGCTGTTTATGACTGTGTGACCGTGTGCGCATGGGGTGTGTGTGTGGCTGAGTGTGTTTGGGAAATTACTGTGTATTGTGTATTTGTTTGAGCTTGAGGATAAATGTGGTGATGATTTAGATTTTTGATTTGGTTCGTCTTTTATTTATGCAGCACAGCATCCTGGCTGTTTCAGCCTGAGCAATCACGCTTGTGTGAGTGAGTGAGTGAGTGAGTGAGTGAGTGAGTGAGTGAGTGAGTGAGTGAGTGAGTGAGTGAGTGAGTGAGTGAGTGAGTGAGTGAGTGAGTGAGTGAGTGAGTGAGTGAGTGAGTGAGTGAGTGAGTGAGTGAGTGCATGTGTATAGTTCCACTCAGGTCCCAGATGCTTGGCAGCAGCATGAATAATTCCAGACTGGGTTGGCTGAGGGGAGCTGATACACTAGAGTAAATACTCAGCCCCTCTGAAAAATAAAGGTCTCTTTATAAAAACAAACATATTTTGGCATTAAAGCCTTAATCACCGAACTTCAAGGGTGCTTTTCCTCCAAGAGAGACTCCAATATGGACTGGACGGCAGGTCTTTTGGACGTTAGCCCCGATTCAGACCAAACATTTGCAGCCTGGATCCTATTCAATTGAAAAGGATATCCGGATGTCTACGATTTATTCTCCACACACACACACCCTGGAGAAGTAAGCATTGAACCTCCTCGAGTGCAGTCCCGTTCAAACAGCACTGTGTACACTCTCACCTCCAGAGTCATACAGCCCACCACTACACCCACACAAGCTCCCCAGTGTCGTTTTTTTTTAACATGATAGTTTTCTTCAATAGAAGATGTATTTCCATCCTCTCAATGGACAGAACAACACAGACACATAGTATGCTGTAGTTCTAGCTACTTCCGTCACATGTACTGTACCATACAATACAGTGGGTTAATTATATTTGCTCTATAATCACCAGTGACAGAGGAAGTCATATCAGTCACAATAATTAGTGGGGTGCAGGATTTAACATTGCTGTAAGGCCTTTAATTGATGTGTCTTGTCACTGATACAGGTACTGAGTGTTGAATGGTAGTACACTCACAGAGAGAGTGCCCACATATTGTAGACCTTATTATAGTGTATGGCTTTGGCTGACAACATCAAGTGATTACTTTTCATTCAAAACTATAGCAAAACAAAAATGGCATCCTACTACTACTAGTGTGTGTGTGTGTGTGTGTGTGTGTGTGTGTGTGTGTGTTTGTGTTTTGTCTCACCTGGTAGCCCAGTGGATCCATGTCCACTATGTCTAGTGGAGCGTTGGGCAGGTACTCATATCTCCCGTTGTCACGGTGATCACGAGGCAGACTCATGTGGCTGCAGTAGTGTCTGAGAGAGAGAGCGAGAGACAGAGAGAGAGAGAGGGGGGGGGGAGATGTGGAGTCAATAAATTTAACATTTAGTGTAAGATTTTAGTGAATTTTATAGACATCTGAAGTGTGTGCATGTGTGTGAGCGAGAGAGAGAGAGAGAGAGAGAGAGAGAGAATGTGTGTGAGCATTTGTCTCTGTGTTAGCATGTGTGTGCGTCTATCTGTGACTACCTGTCCTGGTTGACCCTGGGCATGGTCCCGGCTGCTGTGACCCCCAGACTGTGCAGGGCCATGTGGGGGGCCAGGGGGAGGGGATCCCAGTGTCTTTCCGTCTGTGTGCTGCAGTCCTGTAGGCCATAACCCCTCCCACATTGGCCCTTGATCTGCAGCGTGATTGGATGCTCATAGGCAGCCAGGATTCTAAAAGCATCCCGTTTGCTCAGGTGAGAAAGATCCTGTTTGGTCAGGTGACTCAGATCCCGCCCACTGACCTGTGAGGAGACACAGAGAGAGACAGATGACACCCTATTCTCCATATAGTGCACCAGGAATGCATTGTGGGGGTTCAGAGGTGATCCATCTACCCCGTAGAACACTCAAATCAAGGGAGGGGATGCAGAGAAAAACTAAAGGGTTCCAACCCAAGACGAGAAACAACATTTGGGATTCAATACCTGGCTTCTATGCAGAACCCCATTACCAAGCATAGCACCAGAGCCATGCCACTAGAGCCGTGAGCTAACAACACATGACCCAACCCAACCAGAGTGACAGTTGTACACAGTATTTCATAACTACTGCCCATCACTAACATGACTCACCACCTACTACAGTACACATACAACTACAGAGACAGCACAGGAGGCTGGTGAGACGAGGATGATTTATTATATTGGCTGGAATGGAGTGAATGGAATGGTATCATGGTATCATGGTAACCATGTGTGTGATGTGTTTGATACCATTCCATTCACTCCATTCCAGCCATTACTATGAGCCCGTCCTTCCCAATTAAGGTGCCACCTGTGAGAGACAGAGAGAGAGAGAAGTAAAGAGAGAGAGAGAGAGAGAATAAGAGAGGGACAGTGGAATGCAACTGTGTAGAGTACAGAGAGAGCACTGTGTGTGTGCCGTATTTCTCTGTGAGGGAAACTTCAAAATGTGTTGTATTCAAACACAATCGAACCATGTGTGTGTTTCTGATTTGCAGTTGGGCTTGTGTGTACAACGAGATAGAGCTTGTTTGTGCGTCTGCTTGTCGACATGATCTGGAGATTTTGTCTTGATTTTCCAGACATGCTAACGTCATTAGGAGATACCCAGCCAGCCAACCACACATCTAGCCTTACCTGAGGCATGTTGTAACACACACACACACACACACACAGTATTATGGTGGTCTTTTACTGCGTGCCATGTGAGCTGATCCAAAATGGCACCTGTACAGAGAAGCTCTGTGGAGGAAGAGACAGGGGACTGGGCATCACCCCACAACAGAAAGAGATGGAGGAGGGGGGAGCGCAGGAGACTGGGCATCACTCCATGGCAGAGAGAGAGAGAAAGGAGGGGAGTGGAGGAGAAGAGAGGAGAAAGGAGCAGAGGAGACTGGGAGAGAGGATGAGAGGAGTGAAGAGGGGAAAGGAGAGCAGAGGTGAGGAGAAGAGAGGAGACGAGAGGAGGAGAGAAGAAGGTAGCAGAGGAGACGAGAGGAGGAGAGAAGAAGGTAGCAGAGGAGAGGAGAGGATGAACAGTGCAGATGGTTGTGGAGAGGGATGTAATGTAACGTCAATAGATGGATAAGAGAGAGAAAGAGAGACATAGGAAAGGAGAGAGGGAGAGAATTGAGAGAGGAAGGGAAGGAGAGAGGGAGAGAATTGAGAGAGGAAGGAAAGGAGAGAGGGTCACAGCTCTCAGTGCTGTTGGATGGAGAAAGCTGTCACTCCTTGTAATCATCAACGCTGGTCACAAGAGGCTGCCACACACACACTCATACACACTGTCACACAAGCACAAATTCACACACAGACCCTCACACACAGACCCACACACACAACCCTGAATACCCCCAACACAGAAAGCACAATCACGAGCCTCACTATGACACAGAGAGATTAATTTAGCTAGAACAGACAGCAGAACAGATTGTAGACACAATCTTTCTAGAAGATAGAAGAACTCTTTCATACACATATGGTCATTTCTCTCATAATAAGATATGCGCCTGTCTAATTCTGTACTATTCTCACCAGCACACTCGCAGACACCCACGTATTGACACACACCCACATGTATGCATACACACATGCACACCTCAGCCCACTCCTGTAGTCCCTGTTCACCCATGAATGTGTGGCCAAGCACGCCTCCAACTCAATCATCAAGTTTGCAGACGACACAACAGTAGTAGGCTTGATTACCAGCAATGATAAGGGAGGAGGTGAGGGCTCTGGGAGTGTGGTGCCAGGAAAAAACCTTCTCACTCAACGTCAGCAAAACTAAGGAGATGATCGTGGACTTCAGGAAACAGCAGAGGGAGCACCCCCCGATCCACATAGATGGGACTGCAGTGGAGAAAGTGGAAAGCTTCAAGTTCCTTGGCGTACACACCAATGATAAACTGAAAATGGTCCACCCACACAGACAGTGTGGTGAAGAAGGCGCAACAGCGCCTCTTCAACCTCAGGAGGCTAAAGAAATTTGTCTTAACAACTAAAACCCTCACAAACTTCTACAGATGCACAATTGAGAGTATCCTGTCGGACTGCATCATTGCCTGGTGCGGCAACTTCACCGCCCATAACCGCAAACTCTCCAGAGAGTGGTGCGGCCTGCCCAACACATTACTGGGGGCAAACTTCCCGCACTCCTGGACACCTACAGCACCCGTTGCCACAGGAAGGCCAAAAATATCATCAAAGACATCAACCACCCGAGCCACTGCCTGTTCACCCCGTTATCATCCAGAAGGCAAGGTCAGTACAGGTGCATCAAAGCTGGGACCGAGAGACTGAAAAACAGCTTCTATCTCAAGGCCATCGGACTGCTAAACAGCCATCACTATCACACCAGAGTTGACTGCCTATAGACACTGATTAGAAATCACAGGCCACTTTAAGGAATAGAACACTAGCCACTTTAATATTGTATCCGTATCTGTATCACTCATCCCTATGTATAAACTGCACTCTACACTATTCTACGCTATCTTAGTCACTTTAATTGTGTTTACATATTGCATCACCTATCTCATATGTACAGTATATACTGTATTGTACTCTATACTTCACCACTGACTGCTAAACAACCATCTCTAGCACATCAGAGACTGCTGCCTACAGACATAGATTAGAAATCACTAGTCACTTTAATAATGTTTCCGTATCTTGCACTACTCATCTCATATGTTTAAACTGTACGCTATACTATTCTTAGGAATCTTAGTCACTTAATCGTGTTTACATTCTGCATCACTTATCTCTTATGTGATAACTGCATACTATAAAGCTTACTATGCCACTGTATCTCAGTCCAATGCCGCCCTGACATTTATGTATATATTCTCAATCCATTCCTTACTTAGATTTATGTGTATTTGGGTGTATGTTGTGAAACTGTTGAATATTACTTGTTAGATATTACTGCACTGTCGGAGCTAGAAGCACAAGCATTTCGCTACACCCGCAACAACATCTGCTAAACACGTGTATGTGACCAATACATTTGATTTGATTTGAACCACAGAGAGAGAGACAGGCATCATGTCATGGTGTGTATTCTGTTCCGTTATTCTCCATCTCCTTGATCATCTACACGACACCCACACATCCCCACAACCTTGCCTCTATCCATAAATCCACATCTCCACATTTACCCACACACACGCACATAGATGCGCATACACACGCAAGAAAGAATGCACACACACGCAGGCAGGCACGCACAACACACAGATTTAGAAGGGTGCACACTAACCCCCATTCCATCGCCGAACCACGGCCCTGAGAGCCGACAGCCCATTGCCACGGCAACGGATGAGCGCTGAGTCCGAGGGTTCCCTCCGTTTTAAAGACGGGCGCAGACAACCAGAGGAAGAGGAGGACAAGGAGTGATGAAGGATCTAGCTCAGTCATAGACCCCTATGCTCCAGCAGAGACAGAGAGAAAGATCTCAACGCTCTCTCTCTTCTCTCCCTCCCTTCTTCACGCTCTCTCTCTCTCTCTCTCTCTCTGAGACAGCCTCTGCTAACACCCAGGGAAACAGAAGGCACTCTCTTGCTCTCAGCTCTCTCTCCGCTTGCCCGCTATCTCCCTCACTCTCACTCTCACTCTCTCTCTCTCTCCTCCTCTCACACACACACTCTCTCACTCTCTCTCTTTCTCCCTCTCTCAACTGTCATTCTACCCCCCCCCCCACTCTATCTATCACACTCTCTCTCTCTCTCTCTCTCTCTCTCTCTCTCTCTCTCTCTCTCCTTCCTACCCTCTATATCTCTCCCTCCCTTCTTCTGTGCCAGTCTTGTGTTGAGACTCCACCCCCTCTTGCACACAAGAGTACGCATGTACACATGTACGCACACACAGACACACGCGCGCATGCACACACTTCGTGATTGGTCACCTGCTCTGGGCTATCAGCTTATCACAACACCAGGCTAGGGTGTAGATGAGAGAGGTACCCTCCCCCTGGAGGGTTTTCCTCAGATGGAGGGAGATTCTTCTCTGTCTAATGCAGGTTCTCATACGTTTTCCTCCTCTCTCTCTCTCCCTCGCCATCTTTCTCCTGTTTTTATACTCTCCTTCTCTCATTCCTGTACCTCCCACCTTCTCTCTCTCTCTGCCTCCAAAATACAGTTATCCTCCTTGTTATCCATCCCCTATCCCTCTCCTTCCCTCCTGCTCTAACTCTTTATGCCCCACACATATAATGAATAATCAGTCCATTGTAGAAGCGCTGTGTACTAACAATAATATACAGAAGCAAGCATGGAGATGATGGATGGATGAGAGAAGGATAGATGGATAGAGAGATGGAGAGATTGATAGGTGAGAGATGGATGTAGGTTTGATTACATCCGACACATCCTCTGTAACCCCTCACACACTGTGCATTGCCCTGGATACCAACATTCGTTCAACAACTAAATGTAAACGTTAACACTAACTGTAAGGCAAGTGTGTGCATACTGTGCATTCAGAAAGTATTTACGCCCCTTGACTTTGTTACAGCCTGAATTTAAAATGGATTAAATTTAGATTTTGTGACACTAGCCTACACAAAATAACCCATCATGTTAAAGTGGAATTATGTATTTTTTATTTACTAATTAATTAAAAATGAAAAGCTGATATGTCTTGAGTCAATAAATATTCAACCCCTTTGTTATGGCAAGCCTAAATAAGTTCAGGTTAAAAATTAGTTTAACAAGTCACATAATAAGTTACATGGACTCTGTGTGCAATAATAGTGTCTAACATGACTTTTTAATTACTATCTCATCTCTGTACCCTACACATACAATTATCTATAAGGTCCCTCAGTCGAGCCGTGAATTTCAACCACGAAGACCAGGGAGGTTTTCCAATGCCTCGCAAAGAAGGGCACCTATGGTTGATGGGTAAAAATAAAAAAGCAGACATGGAATTTTGTGGCCTAGTTACCGTTTGGACTTAAATGGGCTTGAAAATCATTGGCAAGACTTGAAAATGACTGTCTAGCAATGATCAACTACCAACTTGAGAGTTTGAAGAAAATGTTGATTCTAACATGCATTTTTTTTTTTTTTTTTATTTTTTTTTTTCACCTTTATTTAACCAGGTAGGTCAGTTGAGAACAAGTTCTCATTTGCAACTGCGACCTGGCCAAGACAAAGCAAAGCAGTGCGACAAAAAAACAACAACACAGAGTTACACATTAAACAAACAGTCAAAAACACAATAGAAAATCTATAAACAGAGTGCAAAATGTAGTGCATTGACTCAGGGGTGTGAATACTTATGTAAATTAAATATTTTAAAAATTAAAGATTAATTCAGGCTATACCACAAAATGTGGAATAAGTCAAGGGCTATAAATCCTGAGTGTATAAATGTGTGTGCAAAAATGAACGTATGTGTGTTTGTTATATTTACAGTGCATACAGAAAGTATTAAGACCCCTTGACTTTTTCCACATTTTGTTACGTTACAGCCTTATTCTAAAATATATTACATAGTTTTTTCCCCCTCATCAATCTACACACAATAACCCCATAATGACGAAGCGAAAACAGGTTAGATTTTTTTTTTGCTAATTTATGATTATTTATTTTTATATCACATTTACATACGTATTGAAACCCTTTATTTAGTACATTGTTGAAGCTCCTTTGGTAGCAATTACAGCCACGAGTCTTCTTGGGTATGACGCTGCAAGCATCACTGCACAGCTATTTTCAGGTCTCTCCAGAGATCGGGTTTAAGTCCGGGCTCTGGCTGGGCCACTCAAGGACCCAGTCTGAGGTCCTGGGAGCTCTGGAGCAGGCTTCCGTCTGCACACTCTACTATAACGGCCTGATTGGTGGAGTGCTGCAGAAATGGTTGTCCTTCTGGAAATTTCTCCCATCTCCACAGAGGAACTCTGGAGCTCTGTCAGAGTGACCATAGGGTTCTTGGTCACCTCCCTGAACAAGTTCCTTCTCCCCCGATTGTTCAGTTTGGCCAGGCGGACAGCTCTAGGAAGACTTTTGGTGGTTCCAAACTTCTTCCATTTAAGAATGATGGAGGCCACTGTGTTCTTGGTGACCTTCAATAATGTAGAAATATTTTGGTACCCTTCCCCAGATCTGTGCCTCAACACAATCCTGTCTCGGAGCGCTACGGACAATTACTTTGACCTCATGGCCTGGTTTTTGCTCTGTTATGCACTGTCAACTGTGGGACCTTATATAGACAGGTGTGTCATGTCCAATCAATTAAATATGCCACAGGTGGACTCCAATCAAGTTGTAGAAACATCTCAAGGATGATCAATGGAAACAGGAGGCACCTGAGTTCAATTGCGAGTCTCATAGCACAGGGTCTGAATACTTATGTAAATACTTTTTAAAAAAGATTTCTACATTTGCAAACATTTCTAAAAACTTGTTTTCGCTTTGTCATTATGGGGCATTGTGTGTAAATTGATGAAGAAAAAAAAATATTGAATCAACTTTAGAATTAGGCTGTAACGTAACAAAATGTGTAAAAAGGGAAGGGGTCAGAATACTTTCCGAATGCACTGTACATTTGAGTCATTTAGCAGATGCTCTTGTCCAAAGTGACTTACAGTAGTACATACATTTTCATGCTGGTCCCCCATGTGTATTCCTGCTAGATGCATCTCTTAGAAATTCTGTCGTTTGAATGTTGATGTGTGGGGGTGTTTGGATGCGGAAAACAGAGAGAGAGAGGAAGAAGCAGAGAAAGAGAGAGAGAGCGCAATGTATGAAGAACAGGACACATACACACAGAAGCACACACACATGCTCGTTCTCCCACTCTAACACGCACGCACACACACACACACACACACACACACACCCCATCCATTACGCAGTCTGTTTCTGAAACAGTAGTAGAGCAGTGAGCAAGATAATCCAGCCCTCCTGAACGGTCACATTACATGTAGGCACACACACATTACATGCACACACACACACACACACACACACACACCCCATCCATTACGCAGTCTGTTTCTGAAACAGTAGTAGAGCAGTGAGCAAGATAATCCAGCCCTCCTGAACGGTCACATTACATGTAGGCCCCTTCAGTGTGCATTAATTATATACATGCTCAGAGACTATAAATACTGGTGATTGTGCTCTAAATACAGACATGCACATGCTTCAGTTGCCATCTGTGCCAGGACAAAGAGCCAATCACACCATCTCTGCCTCACTGTTTTCAAGGAAAGAATGAGTGTGTGTGTACGTCACACAGGCTATTAATATATTGCATATACACAAACAGTGTTCCATAATTTCTATCTCATTGGTGATTTGTGTCTCACCACTGATTATTAATATGCAGTTAAATGTATTACCTTTTCCCATTGGAAATCATTTAGTTGAGTATGGGATTCCATTCCACATTAGTTCATGTTATAACATGTAATCTTTTAAAATAATAATTCCCCTTAGAAAAAATAGAGTAGTGTAAATTATAATTTTCATTTCAAGGCCACATCGCTAGCGTATTTGTTAAGGCTAATAGAACTGGATGCTTGCTGCATCTCTTCTGCATGACCTTCTAAATGTGTTTTCTGCTTTGCTGCTGCTTGTTAGGCTGAACTAATGCTACCTGGCCTGGTCTCTATCTGCACTGGAACGCCACACTGAGCAACCCCTAATTAAGTTGGTGTGTACAGTCAGGGTCAGGACACAGAGCCTCATTCCCCTCTTTTCGACTAGGGAGGTAAAGGGAGGATGAAGGAGGCAGAGGGAGAAAGAAATATGACAGAAAGGTTGAGGGGACAATTGGGGAGAATGAGTGAGGAAGAGGGAGGACAGCGAGGATGTTGGAGAGAGGATGAGGGAGAGAGAGGATGAAGGAGGAAGAGAGAAAGGATGTGGGAGAGAGAGGTTGGGAGGATGAACAAGGGCCTGGGTTAACCTTGAGGGAGAGGAAAGGATTCACACAGAGACGAGGAGGCACCAGGGAAACAAACCAAGCAGAGATAGCGTGACAGAGATGAGTGGTGAGAGGCATTCACTTACATCTCCATACCACATATCCCTTACATATGACATATCCATATCACATATCCCTTACTTATCTACTGTATATAACATATCCATATCCCTTAGATATCCATATCACATATACATATCCCTTACATATCTACTGCATATCACATATACATATCCCTTACATTTCCATATAAATATCACATATCTATATCCCTTACATATCTATGCCACATATCCATATCCCTTATATTTCCTTATCACATATACATATCACATATCCATTTACACTGAGTATACCAAACATTAGGAACACCTTCCTAATATTGAGTTTCATTCCCCCATATCCCTTACATATCCATATCCCTTACATATCAATATAATATATGCATATCACATTTCCTTTACATATCCATATCACATATCGTCTCCCTTACATATCCATATTACATTTCCATATCCCTTGCAAATCCATATCACATATCCATCTCCCTTGCATATCCCTTGCATATCCGTATCACATATCTATCCCCCTTAAATATTCATAACACATATCCATATCCCTTACACATCCATATCACATACAGTTGAAGTAGGAAGTTTACATACACCTTTGCCAAATACATTTAAACTCAGTTTTTCACAATTCCTGACATTTATTCCTAGTAAAAAGTCCCTGTCTTAGGTCAGTTAGGATCTTTATTTTAAGAATGTGAAATGTCAGAATAATAGTAGAGAGAATGATTTATTTAAGGTAATTATTTCTTTCATCACATTCCCAGTGGGTCAGAAGTTTACATACACTCCATTAGTATTTGGTAGCATTGCCTTTAAATTGTTTAACTTGGGTCAAACGTTTCAGGTAGCCTTCCACAAGCTTCCCACAATAAGTTGGGTGAATTTTGGCCCATTCCGCCCTGAGTGGTCGCCTGTTAAGCAGCTCCCGTTGTTCGTGCATAAATTGTTGTTTTAGTTCGTTTTTTTTCGTCTCTTTTCTTTAGTTTTATTTTTTATTTTGCTACAGTTGATAATAGTTCAGGATTATGGATTTTATGGATTTTATCGCAGCTGAACGTCGACAGGAGTCGTCCAGGGAAAAGTTTGATATTCCGGACGAATTGATAAGGCGACGCCGTGGACGTAGGGCGGGAATGAAATGTAAGGCAAAGCGGAGGAGGTTCAAGTACAAGCCGGCTATACCATCTATTATTATGGGCAATGTGAGGTCTCTACATAACAAGATGGATGAGTTGGAGGGACTTGTTCGTGGACAAAGGATTTAATCGGGAAACGAGCCTAATGTTTTTTTCTGAGACTTGGCTGAACGACAACATCCCCATACAGAACGTCACTATCGACGGTTTCCAGACCATCAGAGCGGACAGGGATCGCGTCTCTTCCGGTAAGAGTAAGGGTGGTGGGCTGGCTTTATTAGTTAACAACAGATGGTGTCATCCGAACCATATTACTCTTAAGGAAGAGTTTTGTAGCCCGGACATTGAGCTGTTAGCCGTTAGCCTGAGACCCTACTATTTACCGAGGGAATTCACGGCGGCCATTGCTGTTATTGTTTACATCCCGCCCTCTGCTGACGCAAACGCAGTGTGTGACGTCATCCACTCTGTTATCGCGAGGTTACAGACAGCGCATCCCAGTGCTTTCTTTGCCATTTCGGGGGATTTTAACCATGCATCTCTCTCTTCAACGCTGCCCACGTTCAAACAGTTCGTGAAGTGCCCAACCAGGAATAATAAAACTCTGGACTTGTTAAATGCTAATGTGAAGGATGCATACAACTCCACTGCACTCCCTCCCCTCGGTAGATCGGATCACAACCTTGTCCACCTCACCCCACTCTACAGGCCTTTGGTCCAACAGCAGCCTGCAACCACCAGGACTATTAGGAGATGGTCCCCGGAGGCGAATGAGGCCCTACAGGACTGTTTTGAAACAACAGACTGGGATGTGCTCTGTGAGGCTCATGGGGAGGACATCGATGGACTCACTGACTGCATAAGACTATATAAATTTTTGTGTAGACAACACTGTACCCACCAGGAAGGTACGCTGTTTCCCAAACAATAAACCCTGGGTCACCAGCGACCTGAAGGCCCTACTGAATGAGAAGAAGAGGGCCTTCAAGGAGAGGGACAAGGACAAATTGAAATGCGTCCAGAGGGAGCTGAAGTTGCGGATTGCTGAGGGGAAGAGAGTGTATAAGGAGAAGATGGAGGACAAGCTGAGGCAGAGCCAGGTGAGAGAGGTGTGGAAGGGTATGAGAAATATCACTGGCTTCAAAAAGTCAAACAGTGGGCAGACGGAGGGGACCCAGGACAGAGCCAATGAGCTGAACCAATTTTTTAACAGGTTTGATACTGGCCCTGTCCACCTCCCCTCCAGCTCCCCAGACCACACACCCTCACGGCTGTCCCACCCCCACATTGCTCACAACACCTCTGCTGAGACAATCAGTGACCCCACCTCCGCCCCTGCTCCCCCTGGACTGATCCTCAACACCCCCTTTCCCCCCACCTCCCCACCTGGGCTGGCTTTCACCACCAACCAAGTGAAGAGAGAGCTGGAGAGACTACACCAGTGGAAAGCAGCGGGCCCTGATGGCATCAGCCCAAGGGTGCTGAGGGTCTGTGCTGACCAACTGTGTGGAATACTCCATCTTTTCAACCTTAGCCTGAGCCTAGAAAGGGTCCCTGTGCTGTGGAAAACATCCTGCCTCGTCCCAGTGCCCAAGAAGGCACACCCCACTGTCCTGAATGACTTCAGACCTGTAGCGCTAACATCCCACATCATGAAGACCCTGGAAAGGTTAGTCCTCGCTCACCTCAGACCCCTGGTGTGTTCATCAATAGACCCCTGGTGTGTTCATCAATGGACCCCCTGCAGTTTGCATACCAGCGCAACATCGGGGTGGATGATGCAATCATCTACCTTCTGCAGAGGGCAGAGGGCCTACTATCACCTGGACAACCTGATTGCACTGTAAGGGTTATGTTTTTTGACTTCTCCAGTGCCTTCAATACCATTCAGCCCCTGCTACTGGGTGAGAAGATGAGGAGGATGAAAGTGGAAGCACCCTTAGCCTCCTGGGTCACGGACTACCTGACCGGTAGGCCACAATTTGTGCGACTACAGAGCTGTGTGTCAGAACGGGCAGTTAGCAACACAGGGGCCCCGCAGGGAACGGTCCTGTCCCCCTTCCTGTTCACCCTCTACACCTCAGACTTCAGATATAACTCTGAAACATGCCACCTACAGAAGTTCTCGGATGACTCTGCTATTGTAGGGTGCATCAGGGGTGGGCAGGAGGAGGAGTACAGGAGCACAATCAGTGACTTTGTGTTGTGGTGTGAGCAGAACCACCTTCAGCTCAACATCAGCAAAACAAAGGAGATGGTGGTGGACTTCAGGAGAACCAAGGCACAACTGACTGCAGTCCCTATACAGGGGATGGATGTGGAAATGGTTGGGTCATACAAGTTCCTGGGAGTCCATATGGACAACAGGCTGGAATGGGCTGGTAACACCGGGGCCCTGTACAAAAAGGGCCAGAGCCGACTCAGGTCCTTCAACGTGTGCAGTAAACTACTGCATACCTTCTACCAGTCTGTGGTGGCCAGTGCCATCTTTTTTGCAGTGGTGTGCTGGGGAGCAAACATCAAAGCCGGTGATGCTTCTCGGGTAAATAAGCTGATCAGGAAGGCTAGATCTGTCCTGGGGATGAGCCTTGACACTCTAGAGGAGGTGGCGGAGAGACGGATCCTGGCCAAACTGCTGGCCATCATGGACAACGTCACCCACCCTCTGCACGCTATGGTTATGACGCAGAGGAGCACTTTCAGTCACAGACTGATCCCACCACGGTGTGCCAGAGAGCACTACAGGAGGTCCTTCCTGCCTGGTCCGTCAGCACTCATCCACTCAGGACCTATTTATTCATACAGGTCTGTATATACATACTCATGTACAGTTGTTATATCATATCACATGCAATATTGTAAGTAATTATTGGACTTAACTTACGTAGTCATTCACTCAGGAATGCATATTAGTATCCTGCCAGTTGCACCTTTTCTCATTGCTTTTAGTATATCGAATGTGCAATACGTGCAGTTGTCTGTAATTAAACCCTGCGCACTAAGGACTGTATTTTAAGGGAATTACTACTATTACCCCAAATGATATCATACACACATTTAGCTATTAAAGTATCTCTTCCTGTCATTTACCTGTACAGTTTGTGTAACCATGCAAGTATTCACTTATCTGTAAATATAACTGTATACCTAACTGTACAGCTAATTTAACCATGCAACATTTTCACTTACCTGTTCATTTACCCAGTCTGTCTATTAAGTAAACTATTATTACCCTCGCTCATATCATACGCATTTTTAGCTACTGAAGTATTTCTCTGCCATCGACCTGTATAGTATAGTTAACCATCCAACATCCACCAATGTATAGTGTACATATTCAGCCAACCACTCATACTATGCAATGTCTTTTTATAGCTTTTTTTGCACTCCAGATATCTTGTATTTCTATACTTTTTCATACTGCCGCTCTATGTATCATGTACCGTGTATCTGTCTTTTGTGTACTTTCGTTGTGGCATTTTGCACCTGCCCTGTGTTTTGTTGTAGCTGCTTGACAATGAAATTTCCCCCCCGGGGGATCAATAAAGTACCTATCTATCTATCTATCTATCTATCTATCTATCTATCTATCTATCTATCTATCTATCTATCTATCTATCTATCTATCTATCTATCTATCTATCTATCTATCTATCTATCTATCTAACTGAGTCAGGTTTGTAGGCCTCCTTGCTCGCACACACTTTTTCAGTTCTACCCAAAACTTTTCTATAGGATTGATGTCAGGGCTTTGTGATGGCCACAGCAATACCTTGACTTTGTTGTCCTTAAGCCATTTTGCCTCAACTTTGGAAGTATGCTTGGGGAAGACCCATTTGCGACCAAGCTTTAACTTCCTGACTGATGTCTTGAGATGTTGCTTCAATATATCCACATAATTTTCCTTCCTCATGATGCCATCTATTTTGTGAAGTGCACCAGTCCCGCCTGCAATAAAGCACACCCCACAACATGATGCTGCCACCCCCGTGCTTCACGGTTGGGATGGTGTTCTTCGGCATGCAAGCCTCCCCCTTTTTGCTCCAAACATAACAATGGTCATTATGGCCAAACAGTTCTATTTTTGTTTCATCAGGCCAGAGGACATTTCTCCAAAAAGTACGATCTTTGTCCCCATGTGCAGTTGCAAACCGTAGTCTGGCTTTTTTATGGCGGTTTTGGAGCAGTGGCTTCTTCCTTGCTGAGCGGCCTTTCAGTCGATATAGAACTCGTTTTACTGTGGATATAGATACTTTTGTACCTGTTTCCTCCAGCATCTTCACAAGGTCCTTCACTGTTGTTCTGGGATTGATTTGCGCACCAAAGAATGTTCATCTCTAGGAGACAGAATGCGTCTCCTTACTGAGCGGTATGACGGCTGCGTGGTCCCATGGTGTTTATACTTGCGTTCTATTGTTTGTACAGATGAACGTGGTACCTTCAGGTGTTTGGAAATTGCTCCCAAGGATGAACCAGACTTGTGGAGGTCTACGAGGTTTTGTCTGATTTCTTTTGATTTTCCCATGATGTCGAGGAAAGAGGCACTGAGCCTTGAAATATATCTACAGGTACACCTCCAATTGACTCAAATTATGTCAATTAGCCTATCAAAAGCTTCTAAAGCCATGACATCATTTTCTGGATTTTTCCAAGCTGTTTAAAGGCACAGTCAACTTAGTGTATGTAAACTTCTGACCCACTGGAATTATAAGTGAAATAATCTGTCTGTAAACAATTGTTGGAAGAATTACTTGTGTCATGCACAAAGTAGATATCCTAACCGACTTGCCAAAACTATAGTTTGTTAACATGAAATCTGTGGAGTGGTTGAAAAACTTCAACCTAAGCGTATGTAAACTTCCAACTTCAACTGTATCCATATCACATATCCATATAAACCTTACATATCCATATCATATATCCCTTACATAGCCATATCACTTAGATCTTCATATCATACAGTGTATATCTGTGAGCATATTTTTCGCTGGAGACAATTATCATCAAATGACAAAGAAAAGGTCCTTCTTTATACATTAAATACAGCAATCGTTTCTGTTTCTTTTCCAACTCTATATGAATACCCATGATTTTGTAATGAAATGTTCGGAGAACAGGTGTCCACATACTTTTGGTAATGTAGTGTAGTTTTGGCCATATCTCTTTCACCACTGTCTTCTATAGGGGACAACTATTTGGAATTAAATTGTTATATAGGCTATGTATTGACCAGAATATGTTTATGTATCTATCCATCACATTGCAGTAGACAAAGAGAACCTTCTCATCTCTCTACCTCGATATCCAAGATGGTGTTTGTCCTGTCTCATGTCCCGTGTAAATAGTCTGTCTTTCCTTATATTTTTCTTATTCCTCATATACTTTTCCTGCAACCCGCCTCACCCAGCGTGGAATGGATCTACTATTTTATTTCTTTATTTCTTTCTTTTTTTATAATTTAACTGAACCTCCGACAGAAGCTAGCCTGCTAGCTAGCTTGCTAACTATCTATTAGCCATTGCTGGCCCTGCTAGCGGTCCTCGCCACTGCTCTGCCTGCATCAGCCAGCTTTAGTTCAGACAATATCGGCCACTGCACAGCGTGCTACCAACCCTGCACATCGGATTACGATCCCTTCCACTTCACCGGATTTCTGCCGAAATCACAGGACCATCACACCGGATCATCGCAGCTAGCTAGCTACAAACGAGTGGCTGCTGTTGTTTGGCTAACACCACTGTCCAAAAGCTTGCACCAGTTAGCCTTGAGATAGCCCCGAGCTAGGCCCATCTCCCGGCTAGCCGACGTGTACTATCTAATTTCCAGGGCTACAATACCTTTGTCAACCTGCCTTGGACCTTCTACTGTCGACACAGAGCCCCGCCAAGCCATCACGACTGGTCTGCCGACGTAATCGTCCGACGTGGTCTCAACAGGCTTTTCCGCTGCGACGTCTCCGAAGATCCATCTGCTAGCCCCGGCTCGCTAGCATTCCGAACGCCGTGCCTCCCGCTCGCCTAGTGCAGCGTCCACTGAACTGCTCCCTGGCTCACCTCTTTGCTGCTCATCGGACCTTATGATCACTCGGCTACATAGCTGTTGCCTGCGGGGCTGTTCCCTAACACGGTACCTCATTCTGTTTATCTGTTAAGCCTCAGACTTGTACTCAGATCCTATGTGTGGCACAACTTTTTCATTATTTTCTCAGTCTATTCATCGCCATTTACCTGTTGGCTCTCTTGATTAACTGTGTTTGTTTTATGCCTCTCCCTTATTTAAATATGCCTTGTCTGTTGCTGTTTAGGTTATTCCTTATCATTTTATTCCACTGTAGCGCCCCCAGTCCCGATCAATATGCCTCAGATAGCTCCTTTGTCCCACCCCCCACACACGCGGAGACCTCACCTGGCTTAACTGGTGTCTCCAGAGATGCAACCTCTCTCATCATTACCCAACGCCTAGGTTTACCACCATTGAATTCTCATCCTACCGTATTCCTGTCTGTACATTATGCCATCAATCTATCTCGCGCCCAGAAATCTGCTCCTTTTATTCTCTGTACCCAACGCACTAGACGGCCAGTTCTTAAAGCCTTTAGCCATACCCTTATCCTATCCTATTCCTCTGGTGATGTTGAGGTAAACCCAGGTCCTGTAGCCCCCAGTACTACACCTATTCCCCAGGCGCTCTCATTTGTTTACTTTTACTAACCGTAAAAGCCTTGGTTTCATGCATATTAACATCAGAAGCCTCCTCCCTAAGTTTGATTTATTCACTGCTTTAGCACACTCCGCCAACCCTGATGTCCTAGCCGTTTCTGAATCCTGGCTTAGGAAGGCCACCAAAAATTCAAAAATGTCCATCCCCAACTACAATATTTCCCGTCAAGATAGAACTGCCAAAGGAGGTGGAGTTGCAATCTACTGCAGAGATATCCATATAAACCTTACTGTAGAGTTCTGTCATACTATCCAGGTCTGTGCCCAAACAGTTTGAGCTTTTAAAAATCCACCTTTCCAGAAATAAGTCTCTCACTGTTGCCGTTTGTTACAGACCCCCTCAGCCCCCAGCTGTGTCCTGGACACCATATGTGAATTGATTGCCCCCCATCTATCTTCAGATTTTGTACTGTTAGGTGACTTAAACTGGGATATGCTTAACACCCTGGCCGTCCCTCAATCTAAGCTAGATGCCCTCAATCTCACACAAATTATCAAGGTACAGGTACAACCCTAAATCCGTAAACGACCACCCCTTATCACTGTCAAATGCTCCCTAAAACACTTCAGTGATCAGGCCTTTCTGACCTCATCTCATCAGTAGAGGATGCCTGGTTGTTCATTAAAAGTGTTTTCCTCACCATCTTAAATAAGCGTGCCCCATTCAAAAAATTCAGAACTAAGAACAGATATAGCCTTTGGTTCACTCCAGACTTGACTGCCCTTGACCAGCACAAAAACATCCTGTGTCGCACTGCATTAGCATCGAATAGCCCCCACGATATGCAACTTTTCAGGGAAGTCAGGAACCAATATACACAGTCAGTTAGAAAAGCAAAGGCTAGCTTTTTCAAACAGAAATGTGCATCCTGTAGTACTAATTCCAAAAAGTTCTGGGACACTGTAAAGTGTTTCCTAGCCTCAGTTGCCCACTGCACTGAGGCTAGGAAACACTGTCACCACCGATACATTTACGATAATCAAAAATGTCAATAAGCATTTTGCTACGACTGGCCATGCTTTCCACCTGGCTACCCCTACCCCGGCCAACAGCTATGTACCCCCGCAGCAACTTGCCCAAGCCCCCCCCCCCCCCCCCCTGCTTCTCCTTCACCCAAATCCAGATAGCTGATGTTCTGAAAGAGCTGCAAAATCTGGACCCCTACAAATCTGCTGGGCTAGACAATCTGGACTGTAGACTGTAAACTCTCCTTCCAGACTCACATTAAGCATCTCCAATCCAAAATTAAATCTAGAATCGGCTTCCTATTTCGCAACAAAGCCTTCTTCAATCATGCTGCCAAACATGCCCTTGTAAAACTGACTATCCTACAGATCCTTGACTTCGGCAATGTCATTTACAAAGTAGCCTCCAACACACTACTCAGCAAATTGGATGTAGTCTATCAGTGCCATCCGTTTTGTTACCAAAGCCCCATATACTACCCACCACTGCGACCTGTATTCTCTCGTTGGCTGGCCCTCACTACATATTCGTTGCCAAACCCACTGGCTCAAGGTCATCTATAAGTCTTTACTAGGTAAATCCCCGCCTTATCTCAGCTTGCTGGTCACCATGGCAACACCCAACCGTAGCATGCACTCCAGCAGGTATATTTCACTGGTCATCCCCAAAGTCAACACCTCCTTTGGCAGCCATTCCTTCCAGTTCTATGTTGCCAATGACTGGAACGAATTGCAAAAATCTTTGAAGCTGGAGACTACCATCTCACTCAATAACTTTAAGCATCAGCTGTCAGAGCAGCTTTCTGACCACTGCACCTGTATACAGCCCATCTGTAAATAGCCCACCCTACTACCTCATCCCCATATTTATTATTTTTGCTAATTTGCACTCCAGTATCTCTATTTGCACATCATCATCTGCACAGCTATCATTCCAGTGTTAATTTGTAACTATTTCGCCACTATGGCCTATTTATTGCCCTAACTCTGTTACGTCACCATCTCAGAAAATACCTCTGTTAGGTCACCATCTCAGAAAATACCTGTTAGGTCACCACCTCAGAAAAGACCTCTGTTAGGTCACCACCTCAGAAAAGACCTCTGTTAGGTCACCACCTCAGAAAAGACCCCTGTTAGATCACCACCTCAGAAAAGACCTCTGTTAGGTCACCACCTCAGAAAAGACCTCTGTTAGGTCACCACCTCAGAAAAGACCTCTGTTAGGTCACCACCTCAGAAAAGACCTCTGTTAGGTCACCACCTCAGAAAAGACCTCTGTTAGGTCACCACCTCAGAAAAGACCTCTGTTAGGTCACCACCTCAGAAAAGACCCCTGTTAGATCACCACCTCAGAAAAGACCCCTGTTAGGTCACCACCTCAGAAAAGACCTCTGTTAGATCACCACCTCAGAAAAGACCTCTGTTAGGTCACCACCTCAGAAAAGACCTCTGTTAGGTCACCACCTCAGAAAAGACCCGTTAGATCACCACCTCAGAAAAGACCCCTGTTAGATCACCACCTCAGAAAAGACCTCTGTTAGGTCACCACCTCAGAAAAGGCTCATGTCAATAATTTATTCCCTCCCTTTTCCCAGAACTCGCCACTCACTGACGAGAGCAACACAGATCTGCACTTTCCTGGAGCTTGTCTGAAATATCCTTACTACACACACACCGCGCACACACACACCACGCACAAACACACACTGGCCTGTCTGAAAAGCTCTCTCGTGTTTGCATTGACCCGCATTTATTTTCTTCACCGCTGTCAAATGGTGTTACATCGTCCTCTTCTCCACCCGCAGATATACAGAGCCCAGCCTGGGGTTTAAATCACAGTACTGGAGGCACAATAACTAGAAACACTCCCTATCCTTCTCCTGTTCAGCCATGATAACACTTTAAATCCATCAAATCACAGACCTCTTCCTACTGTACCGTATAATGAACAATTGCTCACTACTTTCCAACTATACTCAACAACACTCAACTTGCTACTCAACTACATTGAACACATTCATATGGAGCTTTTTTTGTAGTGGTCGTGGTAATAACATACAATGCAACACACAGTTAGAGCTAAGGCTTTAGCACTTCTTGGTAGGGAAAACAATATATGATCTAAACCCACAGGATCATAAATGTTAATATTAAGGCAGTGGGGTTGAACTCTTCAATTTGCAATGTACCAGAAACCAGCCATGCCCTTATCCTGTGGGAAGACCAATAAAACATTGATTGAAAAGCTGAGCTTCTCTCTCCCAAGGCTGAGCTTCTCTCTCAAGGCTGAGCTCGGAGCGCAACACAGATTTTTCTGATATATAAACGCATGGTGAAAGAGGTGGGAGGGAGGGAGTATGCGCGTGAGAGAGAGAGAGAGAGAGAGAGAGAGGAGAAGAAGCAGAGAGGGAAGAAGAGAGCGAGAGAAACAGTGAGAGAGAGAAAGAGGGAGAGAGAGAGAGAGAAAGAGAGTGAGAGGTAAACAAAAGAGAGATAAACAGGAGAGAGAGATGACGTGGCTAGCAAACACGAGGGGCATGTCAGCTCTCATCAGACGAGTTATAGGAGAAGTGCTAAGGGGTGTGTGTATGTGTGTGTACTGTATGTGTGTATGTGTGTGTACTGTATGTGTGGGTGTGTATGTGAATGCTTACCTCCATGCATGTGTGTGAGTGCTTGTACGTGCGTGGCTGTGTCAATGTATGTGCAAATATGTATGTAGAATCTGGGATCGAACCCAAAAGCAGACCGGACAACGAAGATTACAATTATGATTCTTTATTTAGAAAATCCAAGGAGGATAGTTGTGATGAGGATATGGGGTTGAGGGGTTCGGTCGTGAGGGGAAGATCCAGGAATCCCAGTGAGCGATACAGGAGAGTTTCCAGGTGGGTGAGCAGGTTGGTTTCTGAGGCGGGTATTGTGAAGGTGACTTAACGATCCGGCGGGGACTGGATGTCAGGTCGTGACTTAAGTAGTGTAGTGGATGCCTGATCAGGAACAGGTGAGTGATTGCAGATGATGATCAGGTGGGTGAGAGAATTACTCCTGGCATGGTAATCCCACCTCCTCATTTGTTACCCGGGCAACCGGAACCAAACACAGAGACATGGACAAGAGATAGAAATACACAAGACGCACAGACAAACAAAGCAGAAATCACGGAGGCAGGGTTGTGACACTATAGGCAATACAAGCATCTCTAAAACTAAGAGCATTGTATTTGGTACAAATCATTCCCTAAATTGGTCTTACCTTAGATTGTGTACTGTAATGGTCAAAACATATACAGTAGATTCAATGGTTGTAAAGATGGGGAGAGGTCTGTCCATAATAAAGAGATGCTCTGCTTTTTTGACACCACACTCCACAAATCAAGTCCTGCAGGCTCTAGTTTTGTCTCATCTTGATGTCCAGTCGTGTGGTTTAAGGAAAGACTGCAAGGAAAGACTTAGTTAAGCTGCAGCTGGCCCAGTACAGAGCGGCCCGTCTTGCTCTTTATTGTATTTAGAGGGCTAATATAAATACTATACATGCCAGTCTCTCTTGGCTAAGAGTTGAGGAGAGAATGACTGCTTCACTTCTTCTTTATATAAGAAACATTAATATGTTGAAAATTCCAAATTGTTTGCATAGTCAACTTACACACAGCTCTGACACACACACTTACACCAGCACACATGCCACCAGGGGTCTTTTCACAGTCCCCTAATCCAGAACAAATTCAAGAAAACATACAGTATTATATAGAGCCATTATTGCATGTAACTCCGTTCCATCTCATATTGCTCAAATGAACAGCAAACCTGGTTTCAAAAAACAGATAAAGCAACACCTCACGCCACAACGCCTCTCTCCTATTTCACCTAGATAGTGTGCACCTTTTTAAAATTGATGTAGTTCTGTCCTTGAGCTGTTCTTGTCTATTAATGTTCTGTATTATGTCATGTTTTGTGTGGACCCCAGGAAGAGTAGCTGCTGCTTTCGCAACAGCTAATGGGGATCCTAATAAAATACCAAATAGTCACACCTGATTCAACTAACAACTAACATTAGCATAGTTTGTTCCATTAGTTGACTATTACATCCAACAGCACACCTGTGGAGTGCTGGGAGTCAGTCTACTGAGATGACGCTGACTCTGTCCATCCCACTCCAACACAGCCTCCTTAGGCATCTCTCTTCTCAGGCATCTCTCTCCTCAACACTCTCTCCTCAGGCATCTCTCACAACAGGCCTACATTTTACTATCTCTGCCCTTGGTTTGTTAAGCCCAGTAGCTGCAGTCAAAACATCACCTGTCTGGAAAGCACATCAGCAAACTTTATGATGGTGTTGGAGTTGTGCGAGCAATTTAATCCATTTTAGAATAACGCTGTAACGTAACAAAATGTGGAAAGTTTAAGGAGTCTGAATACTTTCCGAAAGCACTGTATAACTAAAAGATGAGCCAATGTTGCAGGAAAACAAATTATTAATGAGAAGAAACTGACTACACGTATGAATTGTCTTCACAGACATTTTCAATATATCCTTGTCCCAGTCTGTAATTCCAACATCTTTCAAACTGACCATGTTTCATGACAAACATCAACATCATCATCCCAGACACCCTAGATCCACTCCAATTTGCATATTGCCCCAACAGATCCACAGATGACGCAATCTCAATTGCATTTCACACTGCCCTCTCCTACCTGCACAAGAGGGGAAATAACTATGTGAGAATGTTGTTCATAGACTACAGCTCATTCAACACCATAGTCCCCTCCAAGCTCATCACCAAACGAAGGACCCTGGGACTGAACCCCTCTCTCCGCCACGCTGACCCGCAACACCGGGGCCCCTCAGGGGTGTGTGCTTAGTCCCCGCCTGTACTCCCTGTTCACCCACGACTGCGTGGCCACGCACAACTCCAACACCATCATAAAGTTTGCTGATGACACAACGGTGGTAGCCCTAATCACTGATGGCTATGAGTCAGTCTACAGGGAGGAGATTAGAGACTTAGCAGTGTGGTGCCAGGACAACAACCTCTCCCTCACTGTCAGTAAGACCAATGGGCAAATCGTGGACTATAGGAGAAAGAGGTGAGAGCACGCCCCCATCCACATCACCGGGGCTGTTGTGGAGCGGGTCGAGAGCTTCAAGTTCCTTGGTGTCCACATCACTAAGGACCTAACATGGTCCGCACAGACGTGAAGAGGCACGGCAGCGCCTCTTCCTCCTCAGAAGACTGAAAAGATTTGCCATGGGACCTCGGATCCTTAAAAGGTTCTACAGCTGCACCATCGAGAGCATCTTGACTGGCTGCATCACCACTTGGTATGGCAAATGCACTGCCCTTGAATGCAAAGTGCTACAGAGGGTGGTGCAGGACCTCTATATCAGGTGGTGTCAGAGGAAAACCCAAAAATTGCAAAAGACACAAGCCATAGTCTGTTCACTCTGCTACCGTCTCGGACCAACACGCTCCAAGACAGCTTCTACACCCAACCCATAAGACTGCTAAATAGTCAGACTGCTAAATAGTCAATTAATGGTACCCAAACTATCTGCACTGACTATATCTAACACTGACTCTACGCACACTCACTAGACTATATACAGTGGGGAGAACAAGTATTTGATACACTGCCGATTTTGCAGGTTTTCCCACTTACAAAGCATGTAGAGGTCTGTAATTTTTATCATAGGTACACTTCAACTGTGAGAGACGGAATCTAAAACAAAAATCCAGAAAATCACATTGTATGATTTTTAAATAATTAATTTGCATTTTATTGCATGACATAAGTATTTGATCACCTACCAACCAGTAAGAATTCCGGCTCTTACAGACCTGTTAGTTTTTGTTTAAGAAGCCCTCCTGTTCTCCACTCATTACCTGTATTAACTGCACCTGTTTGAACTCGTTACCTGTATAAAAGACACCTCTTCACACACTCAATCAAACAGACTCCAACCTCTCCACAATGGCCAAGGCCAGAGAGCTGTGTAAGGACACCAGGGATAAAATTGTAGACCTGCAAGAGGCTGGGATGGGCTACAGGACAATAGGCAAGCAGCTTGGTGAGAAGGCAACAACTTTTGGCGCAATTATTAGAAAATGGAAGAAGTTCAAGATGACGGTCAATCTCCCTCGGTCTGGGGCACCATGCAAGATCTCACCTCGTGGGGCATCAATGATCATGAGGAAGGTGAGGGATCATCCCAGAACTACACGGCAGGACCTGGTCAATGACCTGAAGAGAGCTGGGACCACAGTCTCAAAGAAAACCATTAGTAACACACTACGCCGTCATGGATTAAAATCCTGCAGAACACGCAAGGTCCCTCTGCTCAAGCCAGCGCATGTCCAGGCCCTGAAGTTTGCCAATGACCATCTGGATGATCCAGAGGAGGAATGGGAGAAGGTCATGTGGTCTGATGAGACAAAAATAGAGCTTTTTGGTCTAAACTCCACTCGCCGTGTTTGGAGGAAAAAGAAGGATGAGTACAACCCCAAGAACACCATCCCAACCGTGAAGCATGGAGGTGGAAACATCATTCTTTGGGGATGCTTTTCTGCAAAGGGGACAGGACGACTGCACCGTATTGAGGGGAGGATGGATGGGGCCATGTATCGCGAGATCTTGGCCAACAACCTCCTTCCCTCAGTAAGAGCATTGAAGATGGGTCGTGGCTGGGTCTTCCAGCATGACAACGACCCGAAACACACAGCCATGGCAACTAAGGAGTGGCTCCGTAAGAAGCATCTCAAGGTCCTGGAGTGGCCTAGCCAGTCTCCAGACCTGAACCCAATAGAAAATCTTTGGAGGGAGCTGAAAGTCCGTATTGCCCAGCGACAGCCCCGAAACCTGAAGGATCTGTATGGAGGAGTGGGCCAAAATCCCTGCTGCAGTGTGTGCAAACCTGGTCAAGAACTACAGGAAACGTATGATCTCTGTAATTGCAAACAAAGGTTTCTGTACCAAATATTAAGTTCTGCTTGTCTGATGTATCAAATACTTATGTCATGCAATAAAATGCAAATGAATTACTTAAAAATCATACAATGTGATTTTCTGGATTTTTGTTTTAGATTCCGTCACTCACAGTTGAAGTGTACCTATGATAAAAATTACAGACTTCTACATGCTTTGTAAGTGGGAAAACCTGCAAAATCGGCAGTGTATCAAATACTTGTTCTCCCCACTGTATATATATATATCAATAAATCAAATGTATTTATAAAGCCCTTTTTACAACAGCAGATGTCACAAAGTGCTTATACAGAAACCCAGCCTAAAATCCCAAACAGCAAGCAATGCAGACATAGAAGCACAAACCATATACACACTCATTAACACAGACACTCCCACATAAAACCCACACCCATTCACATACGGACACACAACACACACACATCGACACAACACAAACACACATAGGCCTGCATAAACATTACACACACACACACTTTTACAACCATAATATGCTTCTCCTACTCTGTTCTTTATTTGACTATTATTATTATTTATCCTGATGCCTAGTCACTTTACCCAGCTTTAATGTACATACAGTATCTACCTCAAATACCTTGTACATCTGCACATTGATATGGTACTGGCACTCCCTGTATATAGCTCTATTCTTGTATATTTTATTCCTCGCGTTACTACCTTTTACTACCTTGTTTTTTTAACTTGAACAGGGTTCAAATGAACAGTGTTAAAATGGCAAACTATTTTGTTTTATTTACATCCACTAGATGTCACTGTAGTTACGCCAGCGGAACCACGACACACACACACACACACACACACACACACACACACACTTGAACGTTAAACCTAAACTCTGTGATTGAACATATTGTTCCTCCAGCCTAGACTTTTATTTCCCCATACACAAGTGTAGTATCACTGATTAAAGCTAGAGTCCTTAATTTGAAACAGTAACATAGCATTTACCCCGCCTCTGTTTTAGTCAAAAGCTGAAAAACAAAGTATGTGGTGGCCCACAGCTGCGCCGGAATAACTGTGTTGTCTGGGATGGGCCTGTAGAAATGTAACCACTCATTGAAAGAACAATGGATGCAAGGACTGACCATCCATATCAACATTATAGTTGTAACCATGTTTTGGAACTATACAGTTTGTTTACATGTACATTGTTTACAAACATTGGAGTAAAAAAAAAAGCTTATATTTGGGGTTCTGTTGGGGAACGACAGTTGAACTAAGTTCATGAGGCATGTCTAAGGTTATATTATTAAATAATCAAAATGGTATATATCATATAATTCATTTATAAGAAAAAATACGTAGCAACTACGGATTCTAGCTTTAAATGAAATATGTAAAGTGGGATGAGTATTTTTGTCAATACTGGGTTAATTTGTTTGGCTAAACCGGAAAGAACTTCGCCTCTTGCAGCTTTTTTTCCAATCCAAGTAGCGATCGCCTATGTAGGCTACATGGTATAACTGTAAAAAAGAACTATTTTATCAGATGTCAATAGTTGTTGACCACGGTTGTTAATGTAGTAGAAAAGCACATTTTCTTGCTTGAAACTTACGGTAAGTAGCTAGTGTTTTTTGTTGTACTGTCGTCATGAATACTTTTGAGCAGGGTTTGACGTACATTTCTATATTTGGTGATGGACGGAACCTCATTTGCATTTTACACCCGCCTCAGTTTTCCACTATGTGAACCAATCACATCTCACGGCGAACGTCGTAGTGTTTTTTCTGTGAATTTCATTGGTTAACATGCCAATCACTCAAAACGGGCTATTAAGTGACATCACCCATTCTGTTCCTTGATAAAAAAAAAAAATAAGAAGCCACAAGCTGTAGTGCAGAGAACTTGGAAGTGGGACTTGAGAGAAAAATAACATCAAACACCGCTTCCAATCGAACAATTATTTTGGATAAATAATGCTGATCGTTACGTTGGCTAGAGCCAACTTGTTGCGTTGATATCACTGCTTCTGACTTGAAGATTCCATTTTCTGAAGGATTCATCCAGGACTCGCATATAGCTACCGCTAGCCAACGTTACCTCCGTTTCACACTGCCAAACTATTTTATTTCTTACGAGGTGGAATAACCCTTTTGCTGGCAAAATGAACCAAGGATACTCATCTAGAGGTGAAATGGGCCCCGAAGTATCGGCCGCAGCGACGTTTGTTTCCAGGCTATTGCGAACAAGAGGCTTCCTGAGCGAACACCAACTTCAGGATTTCAGAGATTGTCTTCAACAGTCATTATCAGGTAATTTGGTTGGCATTTCCTGTAAAACATTTTTTTTACGTTTGGCTACAAACTAGTTATATATTGTCGAAATGGCTTCCTAATATAATTCATGTTTTGGCTAGTTGGCTAACGCCTAGTCTTGGCTTTGTCTGTGACCAACTGACACTCAAATCTAGCTAGTTTTCTAATCTGATCGACGTTAGATTTTTAGAAATTTGCTGACTAACTTTAGGTAATGCTGGGGGGGGGACAACTAACATTTGAGACAACCTTTTAATAAATTACTTTTTTGCAAGTCAACAAATTCGTTAGCAAGCTTAATCGTTAGCCTAACTTAGCATAATGTCTCGATGATTTGTAGTAGGCCCAAATTCTTTGTCTGGTGCTTTGTTTTCAAAGCAACAAGTTGACTCTTCTAGTTTCATGCCTTTTTTTAGTCTGACAATTCTCTCTTCACAGAGCACTACCAGAACCACTGGTTCCCAGACAGACCACAGAAGGGCTCGGGCTACCGCTGCATCCGAATGAATCATGAAATGGACCCAATTATTGGCAGGGCTGCTGGTCGGATCGGACTTACTAGCGATCAGCTCTTCGCCCTCCTGCCCCGGGAGCTGACACTCTGGGTGGACCCCTTTGAGGTCTCTTACCGCATCGGGGAGGATGGCTCCATATGTGTCCTCTATGAAGCAGAGGCGCCAGCAGCAGCACCTAGCCCCGACCCCACACAGAACTGCAAGAGTCAATTTCTGATCGGTGGCCGCACTAGCCCGCCGAAGAACTACCTGATGACCGTCTCGAGCTAGTGTGGGACCAGGCACTACCGCGACTGGCTATGCAAACAGCGTCAGTGTGAAGCCCGTCGACTACCCACAGTGATTCTTTTTCTACTTACGTTTCGCAGCATTTACCCCCTTTTTTTAAATGAAATGCATTAACATTATTTAATTTGAGTTTTCTAAAGCACTGGGTATTTGTTGTAGTATTTCTTTTGGGTTAGCATTTTTTTGTATTTTGTTTGACTACCAAGCCCATAGGCTCATTTTGCACTGCAGGGACTCAGTATGTTGTGTGCTTCTGCCCTCTGGTCTTAGCACATTACACTAAAGCCAGGACTCTTAAGTGTAAAAAAAAAAACAACTCTGGGATTCTGTTTGCATCTCATGGTGCAATAGTAATAATACTTCACACACCATTGCCACTTCTCACAAATGTAAACTAAAGCAATCATAACTGGAGCGTTAAGTATTATTTCAGGTACCTATACATTTCCAAGATGTGTTTATATATAGTTTGTAATTCCGTGCAGGACTACTCTTAACCTGCCTGTGCCCTAAAATCATACTCAAGACAACGTCTGACTTCCTAGTTGCAAAAATCTGCCTCCTAACAGGTTATACTACCTTAACATGACAATGTCTGCCCAAATCTCTCTGTGTTGAATATTGCTGCCAAACGTTCTTAGATAATTTTGTGCAATAGTCAGAGTATTCAGAGCAACTGGAGTTTGGCTAAATCTCTCATCAAATAGTAAACTAATTTCACCTCTTGGATCCTAGTTGAGAAAGATAACTTTTTAATCTAAAATAGCTTTACTTTCATGTTCAAGAAGGGGTTGGTTTTAATATTGATCACTATTGTGAATGTTTTTCTTACGAATCTGTCACTTTGACAAGTTTTCCCTGTTTATTCTCCCCTTGTTAGTTTGCCTTAGTATAAGCTGTGAGGTGGTTTGTTGGCGTCATGTTAACGTCTGTATCACTGCCAGGTAGCGTGACTCTCTCAGCCCTCTAGTGTCTTCTCTCCCTACTGAGCTGTTGAGCAGCTCACCATTGTTTACTGTTCTAGACAGGAAATATGTCGAGTTTAAGCTATTTGAAGCACCAGTATGCATTTAATGTACATTTTTTAAAAAATATGTGCATATATAGATACTTGTACAGTTTGTCCATTTTATTACAATAAACCTTTATGAATTCAGACGCTCTCTTGCTGTGGTCTGTTCAATTTGCATTATAGTTCGTCATCCTTTCACCGGTAGCCCATTCTAAGTAATCTCGAATCTACACGTGTGCCATATTCTACATAAATGCCTCTACTCTTGAAGCCCATGAGTAGATCTGACAGGATTGGATTATTTTTGCCCATAATACTTAACGGCTCCTAGCCTAACTATAGGGCAAGGTGGGACCGACTCCATGTTTGCATTGGACCCATCTGATCCTTAGATCTATTTAGCTATATGCTGGGCCTAGGGGTTTATTACATTGACAGTTTAAGTCGGAAGTTTACGTACACCTTAGTAAAAACATTTAAACTCAGTTTTTCACAATTCCTGACTTTAGATCCTAGTAAAAATGCCCTGTTTTAGGTCAGTTAGGATCACCACTTTATTTTAAGAATGTGAAATGTCATAGAGTGATTTATTTCAGCTTTTATTTCTTTCATCACATTCACAGTGGGTCAGAAGTTTACATACACTCCATTAGTATTTTATAGCATTGCCTTTAATTTGTTTAACTTTGGTCAAATGTTTCCGGTAGCCTTCCACAAGCTTCCCACAATAAGTTGGGTGAATTTTGGCCCATTCCTCCTGACAAAACTGGTGTAACGGAGTCAGATTTGTAGGCTTCCTTGCTCGCACATGCTTTTTCAGTTCTGCCCACAAATGTTCTTTAGGATTGAGGTCAGGGCTTTGTTGTCCTTAAGCCTTTTTGCCACAACTTTGGAAGTATGCTTGGGATCATCGTCCATTTGGAAGACTGATTTGTGACCAAGCTTTAACTTCCTGACTGATGTCTTGAGATGTTGCTTCAATATATCCACATCATTTTACTTCCTCATGATTCCATCTATTTTGTGAAGTGCACCAGACCCTCCTGCAGCAAAGCACCCCCACAACATGATACTGACACCCCGTGCTTCACGGTTGGGGTGGTGTTCTTCGGCTTGCAAGCCTCCCCCTTTTTCCTCCAAACATAACAATGGTCATTATGGCCAAACAGTTCTATTTTTGTTTCATCAGACTAGATTTCTCCAAAAAGTAGGATCTTTGTCCTCATGTGCAGTTGCAAACCGTAGTCTGGCTTTTTTATGGCGGTTTTGGAGCAGTGGCTTCTTCCTTGCTGAGCGGCCTTTCAGATTATGTCGATATAGGACTAGTTTTACTGTGGATATAGATACTTTTGTACCTGTTTCATCCACATCTTCACAAGGTCCTTTGCTGTTGTTCTGGGATTGATTTGCACTTTTTGCACCAAAGTACGTTCATCTCCAGTAGACAGAACGCGTCTCCTTCCTGAGCGGTATGGCGGCTGCGTGGTCCCATGGTGTTTATAAGTGAAATAATCTGTAAAAAATTGTGGGAAGAATTACTTGTGTCATGCACAAAGTAGATGTCCTAACTGCCAAAAAACTAAAGTTTGTTTAGATAGATAGATGGATAGATAGATAGATACTTTATTGATCCCCGAGGAGAAATTACTTTGTCAAGCAGCAACGAAAAACAGGGCAGGTGCAAAAAGTCTGGAGTGCAAAAAGCTATTAAAAGGCATTGCATAGTATGAGTGAATGGCTGAATATGTACACTATACATTGTTACAGAGTGTTTGGTGAAAAATGATACAAATATTGCAAGTTGATATAAATAACAAATATTTGCGTGGTTAACTATACTATACAGGTCGATGGCAGAGAAAGATACTTAAATAGCTAAATGTGCGTATGATATACAGTGGGGAGAACAAGTATTTGATACACTGCCGATTTTGCAGGTTTTCCCACTTACAAAGCATGTAGAAGTCTGTATATAGGTACTCTTCAGCTGTGAGTGACGGAATCTAAAACAAAAATCCAGAAAATCACATTGTATGAT
Organism: Thymallus thymallus; assembly: GCA_023634145.1. Taxonomy (NCBI): domain Eukaryota; kingdom Metazoa; phylum Chordata; class Actinopteri; order Salmoniformes; family Salmonidae; genus Thymallus; species Thymallus thymallus. The sequence continues at coordinate 29,848,431 of CM042410.1, read as the reverse complement.
TTTTAATTAATTTGCATTTTATTGCATGACATAAGTATTTGATGCATCAGAAAAGCAGAACTTAATATTTGGTACAGAAACCTTTGTTTGCAATTACAGAGATCATATGTTTCCTGTAGTTCTTGACCAGGTTTGCACACACTGCAGCAGGGATTTTGGCCCACTCGTCCATACAGACCTTCAGGTTTCGGGGCTGTTGCTGATCAATACGGACTTTCAGCTCCCTCCAAAGATTTTCTATTGGGTTCAGGTCTGGAGACTGGCTAGGCCACTCCAGGACCTTGAGATGCTTCTTACGGAGCCACTCCTTAGTTGCCCTGGCTGTGTGTTTTGGGTCGTTGTCATGCTGGAAGACCCAGCCACGACCCATCTTCAAAGCTCTTACTGAGGGAAGGAGGTTGTTGGCCAAGATCTCGCGATACATGGCCCCATCCATCCTCCCCTCAATACGGTGCAGTCGTCCTGTCCCCTTTGCAGAAAAGCATCCCCAAAGAATGATGTTTCCACCTCCATGCTTCACGGTTAGGATGGTGTTCTTGGGGTTGTACTCATCCTTCTTCTTCCTCCAAACACGGCGAGTGGAGTTTAGACCAAAAAGCTCTATTTTTGTCTCATCAGACCACATGACCTTCTCCCATTCCTCCTCTGGATCATCCAGATGGTCATTGGCAAACTTCAGACGGGCCTGGACATGCGCTGGCTTGAGCAGGGTGACCTTGCGTGTGCTGCAGGATTTGAATCCATGACGGCGTAGTGTGTTACTAATGGTTTTCTTTGAGACTGTGGTCCCAGCTCTCTTCAGGTCATTGACCAGGTCCTGTCGTGTAGTTCTGGGCTGATCCCTCACCTTCCTCATGATCATTGATGCCCCACGAGGTGAGATCTTGCATGGTGCCCCAGACCGAGGGAGATTGACCGTCATCTTGAACTTCTTCCATTTTCTAATAATTGCGCCAACAGTTGTTGCCTTCTCACCAAGCTGCTTGCCTATTGTCCTGTAGCCCATCCCAGCCTTGCAGGTCTACAATTTTATCCCTGATCTCCTTACACAGCTCTCTGGTCTTGGCCATTGTGGAGAGGTTGGAGTATGTTTGATTGAGTGTGTGGACAGGTGTCTTTTATACAGGTAACGAGTTCAAACAGGTGCAATTAATACAGGTAATGAGTGGAGAACAGGAGGGCTTCTTAAAGAAAAACTAACAGGTCTGTGAGAGCCGGAATTCTTACTGGTTGGTAGGTGATCAAATACTTATGTCATGCAATAAAATGCAAATTAATTATTTAAAAATCATACAATGTGATTTTCTGTATTTTTGTCTCTCACAGTTGAAGTGTACCTATGATAATAATTACAGACCTCCACATGCTTTGTAAGTAGGAAAACCTGCAAAATCGGCAGTGTATCAAATACTTGTTCTCCCCACTGTAAGTGAGGCTAGTAATAGTTTACTTAATATACAGTCTGGTTAAATGTACAGGTAAGTGAATATTTGCATGGTTAAATTAACTGTACAGGTAAATGACAGCAAGATATACTTAAATAGCTAAATGTGCATATGATATAATTTAGGGTAATTGTCAGGCTCTGGCCATAGAGAAGCTTTGCTTCTCTATATTTCTATGGTCAGAGTCTGGCAGATCTATTATTTCTACGTCTGTGTGGTGTTGTGTGTGGGATCCCTAATTAGAGGCAGCTGCTAGGCATTACCTCTAATTAGGGATCTTACTTATATGTCTGTGTTCCACTCCGTTGGCGTGGTTCATTGTTGTATATTGTCTCGTGTTCGTGCTACGTGTGTTCCTTTTCATTATATATTATATTTGTTATTTTGTATAGTTTGTCAGTTCATTTAATAAACATGTCGAACTATCGATACGCTGCGCCTTGGTCTCTCTACACACCCGAACGTGACAGAATGAACCACCACCCGACCAAGCAGCGTAAAACTGGAGCTAAGGAGAGAAAAGGAGGAAAACGGCGTAATCGAGTAAACGGAGGTAACGGAGCCCGTAGGCAACCCCAAGAAAATTTCGGGGGGGGGGCTATGGGGTTGGTCTGGCTACGAGGAGGACGAGCCAGTACCACTCTCCATGTGGAATGCGGTGGAGAAGGAGGAAGAGGAATACCTGAAGGGGGTATATTGTGACATTATGGAGCTGTGTAGGCGTAATTGGGAAGAGTGTGAGAACGAGCGGAGGGAGCTGGAGTTAAAGGTGCCCACGGTGTTCATCCCCAGTCCAGGTCGTTTAATGTCTACATCCCGCGCCGAGTCTCCAGTGTACATCCCCACTCCAGTATGTCCTATGCCGGTTTCACGTGTGAGAACTCCAGTGCCAGAGCAATCCGTTCCATCGGTGCCCAGTCCGGGTCCGGCCGTCTGCTACACTCCAGTGACAGAGCAGTCCGTTCCACCGGAGCCCAGTCTGGGTCCGGCCGTCTGCTACACTCCAGTGTCAGAGCAGTCCGCTCCACCGGTGCCCAGTCTAGGTCAGGCCGTCTGCTACACTCCAGTGTCAGAGCAGTCCGCTTCACCGGTACCCAGTCCGGGTCCGGCCGTCTGCTACACTCCAGTGCGCGTCTCCAGTCAGGTACGTCCTGTGCCTGCTCCCCGCACTAGCCCTGAGGTGCGTGTTAATAGTCCTGTGCCACATGTGCCGACTCCACGCACCAGGCTTCCAGTGCGCGTCTCCAGTCAGGTACGTCCTGTGCCTGCTCCCCGCACTCGCCCTGAGGTGCGTGTTAATAGTCCTGTGCCACCAGTGCCGACTCCACGCACCAGGCTTTCAGTGCGCGTCTCCAGTCAGGTACGTCCTGTGCCTGCTCCCCGCACTCGCCCTGAAGTGCGTGTTATTAGTCCAGTGCCACCAGTGCCGACTCCACGCACCAGGCTTCCAGTGCGCGTCTCCAGTCAGGTACGTCCCGTGCCGACTCCCCGCACTCGACCTCCAGTGCGTGTGCCCAGCCAGGTTCCTCCAGTGCCGGCTCCACGCACCAGGCCTCCAGTGCGCCTCTCCAGTCCGGTATGTCCCGTGCCGACTCCCCGCACTCGACCTCCAGTGCGTGTGCCCAGCCAGTTTCCTCCAGTGCCGGCTCCACGCACCAGGCCTCCAGTGCGCCTCTCCAGTCCGGTACGTCCAGTGCCGACTCCCCGCACTCGACCTCCAGTGCGTGTGCCCAGCCAGGTACCTCCAGTGCCGGCTCCACGCACCAGACCGTCGGTGCGCCTCATCAGCCCCGGAGCCTCCCGTGATGGTCGACAGCCCGGAGCCTCCCGTGAAGGTCGACAGCCCGGAGCCTCCCGTGACGCTCGACAGCCCGGAGCCTCCCGTGACGCTCGACAGCCCGGAGCCTCCCGTGACGCTCGACAGCCCGGAGCCTCCCGTGACGCTCGACAGCCCGGAGCCTCCCGTGACGCTCGACAGCCCGGAGCCTCCCGTGACGCTCGACAGCCCGGAGCCTTTTTTCCCCACCATTGTTGTTTCCAGGACCGGTGGGTTGCCCCTTTATATGGCCGGAGTCGCCTGCCACACCGGTGCCCAGTCCTGGCCCGGTTATTTGCCCCGCTCCATGGCTTGAGCCTTTCGCCCCACCATGGTCATTTCCAGGACCGGTGGGTTGCCCCTTTAAATGGCCTGAATCGCCAGCCACACTGGGGCCCAGTCCGGGCCCAGTAGAAATAAGGAGGAGGACATCCACTTCGCCGGGGCCGGAACCGCCACCGGCGATGGTTTATGTTTGATGTTTTTCCCTCCCTGACCCTTCCCTCATGTTTTTGTGTTTGTTTTTTCTTGCGGCCGGGAGTCCGCGCCTTTGGGGGGGGGGTACTGTCAGCCTCTGGCCATAGAGAAGCTTTGCTTCTCTATATTTCTATGGTCAGAGTCTGGCAGATCTATTATTTCTACGTCTGTGTGGTGTTGTGTGTGGGATCCCTAATTAGAGGCAGCTGCTAGGCATTACCTCTAATTAGGGATCTTACTTATATGTCTGTGTTCCACTCCGTTGGCGTGGTTCATTGTTGTATATTGTCTCGTGTTCGTGCTACGTGTGTTCCTTTTCATTATATATTATATTTGTTATTTTGTATAGTTCGTCAGTTCATTTAATAAACATGTCGAACTATCGATACGCTGCGCCTTGGTCTCTCTACACACCCGAACGTGACAGTAATAATAATAATTCCCTTAAAATACAGTCCTTAGTACAGGGTTTAATGAAAGATAAATGCACACATTGCACATTTGATATACTAAATGCAAAGGAGGAAAAAAAGATACTACTGACAGGATACTAATATGCAGTCCTGAGTGAATGACTACGTAAATTCAATCCAAGAATTACTTACAATATTGCACCTGATATGATATAACAACAGTACATGAATATGTATATACAGTCCTGAATGAATGAGTGGCTTCATGAAATCTGTGGAGTGGTTGAAAAATGAGTTTTTATTATTTCAACCTAAGTGTATGTAAACTTCCGACTTCAACTGTACATTTTAGTCATTTAGTAGATGGTCTTATCCAGAGCGACTTACAAATTGGTGCATTCAACTTAGGATAGCCAATGGACAACCACATCTCGATCACAGTAAGTACATTTCTTTAAACAAGCAGCTGTGAGGAAAGTCAGTGCTAGCAGGAAAATAGAAGGATTACTGTTATACTATTCCAGGTATTCCTTAAAGAGGTATGGTTACAAGTGTCTCCAGAAGGTGGTCAGTGACTCCGCTGTCCTGGTGTAGTGGGGGAGCTTGTTCCACCATTGGGATGCCAAAGCAGCGAATAGCTTTGACTGGGATGAGCTCGAACTGTCCTTCCATAGAGGTAGTGGCTAGCAGGCCAGAGGTGGATGACCGTATTGTCCTTGTTTGGGTGTAGGGTCTGATCAGAGCCTGGAGGTAAAGAAGTGCCGTTCCACTCAAGCACCATGGTTTTGTAGTAGATGCGAGCTTCAACTGGAAGCCTGTGGAGTGTGCGGAGGAGCGGGGTGACATGAGAGAACTTGGGAAGGTTGAACACCAGACGGGCTGCAGTGTTCTTGATAAGTTCTAGGGGTTTAATGGCCCAGCCAACAGCAAATTGTAGTAATCCAGACGGGAGATGACAAGTGCCTGGATTAGGACCTGTGTCGCTTTCTGTTTAAGGTAGGGTCGTACTCTGCAAATGTTTTAGAGCATGAACCTGCAGGATCGAGTCACCGAAGGATTACTTGCCTAGTGCCGTTAGCAGACTAAACTTCACTCCATGTTTGAGGAAGTTTATATGAATGGTGCATTGTCACTCATTCTGTTACTCCATTCATGCGTTCACTCTCTCAGGATCAGGCTTGTCTGTGCCTCAGAGCTGGTTGGGCTTGTCACTAAGGACGCACACATGTCTCGACATGCCCTACACCAGCCACAGAAGAGGGAGGAACTATCAGTAGTTACACTATCCTGTTGTATCAGTTCTGTCCTGGGAGAATGTGTGTGTGAAGTCACATTTAGTAAACCCAGCCTCCACTCTGCAAGTGTTTGTGCAGTCCTTTCTGCAAATAAACCCTTCAAAGATGTTGTCTGTGTGAACTTACACATTTGTTAGTGGTAAGCGGATGTCTTGATTCAGCAATCCTACCTTCCAGGAATGGAGAGACCTACTCTTGAGCCTTAACAGGCAGCAGGCCAAATAGTGTTGGAAATAATTAAACACAGCCAATAGACCTACACAGACAGTGATGTCGTGTTTTCTTAAGTATTACTTGCCTGGTGCCGTTAGCGGACTAAACTCCACTCCATGGTGGAGGAAGTTTATGAACTTCACCAACGGTTTGGCGCCGAGACCAGGCTTTGTGGAATCTAGCTACGATTCGCCCAAGTTCAATACTTAAAAACATTTAAATTATGAAACGTCCACCTTGTACCTATGTTTGTCCTCTGTAGTTGCACACCTTTGTTTGCTAACATCCATACTTTTTCAATAAACATTAATCAAATACATCCACTGATTGTTTCCTTGTTGAGATTCAATAGGCACATGCGCTGAGTTGCCATCTTAGAGCAACAGCAATGAGCAAACAGTTGGTGGTTGTATTTTTTTTTTTTTTTTTTTATTTCACCTTTATTTAACCAGGTAGGTCAGTTGAGAACAAGTTCTCATTTACAACTGCGACCTGGCCAAGACAAAGCAAAATTTGACTCATTTGAAAATTCCTTCACCATAGAGTGGAGTTTAGTCCGCTAAGGTGCCCTCAGGTTGGTTGACTGTGTCAGGACCACAGTTGTAGTGGAGGGTAAATGCACGTAAACGCTGTTTACGCACCCTCTATTTATTTATATATATTATAATTTACCTACTTATTACCGCGTTCCCAGCATTGCTCAGGCACGCGAAGTATGCTCCTTATGTTCGCCTGCGCATACTCGATTTGCTTTCCAAGCGTGCACTGATTCATCTATCCAACAGAAAAAAACTCTGCTCATCCGCGTGCACGCTATACAATGACGATGTAGAACTACATGTAGAATGTGGCCAACATACTGACTTCAATTAGTCAAAATGATCAGTTTTATTTGGTTTTCCAGCAAGTGTTCAATGAGTTCTGCAAGCAAATGTGATAAACTGCAAGTATTAGTTGTCACTGGTTTCATGTGTAACAGTTATGTATTGTACATTAATACATTGTTTATCGTCACATTGTATCCACACTAGGGCTCTTTAGCGCTTCAAAATACTTACTGTATTTGCAGTGTAGCTCATATCAGATAATTATTGATATGAATAAAAATATTGTTATATATCAACTTTTGTAAATCATATGTTTGGTGGAATGTGTGTTCAGCCCAGATTTTTTAAAATTATTTTTTATTTAAACCTGATTAATTACCTACACCAGGCCTTCCTTTTTAGTAGACTTGCATCAAATGCAATTAATTGATACTGTTTAAAAATGTAGTACGTTTTTGAATATATTGAAGAATGATTTGTCGTATCAAAATTATCCTGAGAAATTCATAGTTTACCCACCTTTTTGTTTACCACTACATCACTGGTCAGGACCCCGAACAGATTCTACCCCCAAGCCATAAGACTGCTAAGTAGTTAGTCTATTTGGTTAATTATCTACCCGCAAGCCGTAAGACTGCTAAGTAGTTAGTCTATTTGGTTAATTATTTAACAATCTGCATTGACCCTTTTTGCACTAACTTTTTTCGACTCATCACACTACGCTGCTGCTACTGTTTATTATCTATCCTGTTGCCTAGTCACATTGATTCATAGTTATAACTACTAACAGCATCTACCTCAATTAGCTCATACCCCTGCACATCGACTTGGTACTTGTTTACCAAGAATGCGAAAAACAAATTAGAAACCAAGAGTTCTCAATTTAACCTAATTCCTTAATTATTATTTCTTTATTTCTATTATTTTCTGCATATTAATATACTTCTCTGTCAATGGATAATATGCATATATAAAAAAAGATGTTCACACTAGCATATGCAAACACGCTGATGTCATTGACATTGAGATACCGAGTCAGATCTGCCTCTGAGTGCCAATGTCACTGAGTTAAGCGTACAAAGCTGAGGACATCTCTAGCTGTTTCTCCTTTCTAAAACCACACTATCGTTATGAATTCTACTATACTATGAACTACTCTATTTGCTGTGTATATGCCTGGTAACTAAAAAAAGTAACCAAAAGGAATATGAGGGTGTGTTTTGTGTCTGGTTCCCTGTAGCTTCTTCTTGGCAACACTGGCACTCCATGTCTGAAATGCTTTTACCTTTTGATTTCAACCTTTTAATAAAATAGATTTAGAGTCAAGCTGACCTGACCTGAAAAACGTCAACAGTTACACTGAACAAAAATATAAACTCAACATGCAATAATTTCAAAGATTTTACTGAGTTCTAGTTAATATAAGGAAATCAGTCAATTTAAATAAATTCATTAGGCCCTAATCTATGAATTTCAATTGACTGGGAATACAGATATGCATCTGTTGGTCACAGATACATAAAAAAAAGGTTGGGGCGTGGATCAGAAAACCAGTCAGTATCTGGTGTGGCCACCATTTGCCTCATGCAGCGCGACACATCTCCTTCGCAAAGAGTTGATCAGGCTGTTGTTTGTGGCCTATGGAATGTTGTCCCACTCCTCGTCAATGGCTGTGCAAAGCTTCCCTGAGACGGTTTCTGACAGTTTGTGCAGAAATTCTTTGGTTGTGCAAACCCACAGTTTCCTCAGCTGTCCGCGTGGCTGGTCTCAGACGATCCCGCAAGTGAAGAAGCCAGATGTGAAGGTCCTGGGCTGGCGTGGCTACACGTAGTCTGCGGTTGTGAGGCCATTTGGACGCACTGCCAAATTCTCTAAAACGACATTGGAGGTGGCTTATGGTAGAGAAAGGAACATTCAATTCTCTGGTAACAGCTCTGGTGGACATTCCTGCAGTCAGCTTGCCAATTGCACGCACCCTTAAAACTTGAGACATCTGTGGCATTGTTTTGTGTGACAAAACTGCACATTTTAGAGAGGCCTTTTATTGTCCACATCACAAGGGCCACCTGACAAGGTAAATAATCTGTTGTTCTACCCCTGAACGAGGCAGTTAACCCACTGTTCCCCGGTAGGCTGTCATTGTAAATAAGAATTTGTTCTTAACTGATTTGCCTAGTTAAATAAAATAAATATGCCACACCTATCAGGTGGATGGATTATTTGGGCAAAGGAGAAATGCTCACTAACAGGGATGTAAACAAATTTGTGTGTATGGAACATTTCTGTGAACTTTTATTTCAACTCATGAAACATGGGACCAACACTTTACATATTGCGTTTCTGTTTTTGTTCAGTGTATTTATATACAGCATGTTTATTTAACTATGTGAGTCTTACAACACAATGAATGCCAACGCTTTGGGAATACACTCATGGACATGTTTTAGTAAATGACTGTGAACACAACACACAGAATACACACACATTCACACACATACAGTGGGGAGAACAAGTATTTGATACACTGCCGATTTTGCAGGTTTTCCTACTTACAAAGCATGTAGGAGTCTGCAATTCTTATCATAGGTACACTTCAACTGTGAGAGACGGAATCTAAAACAAAAATCCAGAAAATCACATTGTATGATTTTTAAATAATTAATTTGCATTTTATTGCATGACATAAGTATTTGATCACCTACCAACCAGTAAGAATTCCGGCTCTCACAGACCTGTTAGTTTTTCTTTAAGAAGCCCTCCTGTTCTCCACTCATTACCTGTATTAACTGCACCTGTTTGAACTCGTTACCTGTATAAAAGACACCTGTCCACACACTCAATCAAACAGACTCCAACCTCTCCACAATGGCCTAGACCAGAGAGCTGTGTAAGGACATCAGGGATAAAATTGTAGACCTGCACAAGGCTGGGATGGGCTACAGGACAATAGGCAAGCAGCTTGGTGAGAAGGCAACAACTGTTGGCGCAATTATTAGAAAATGGAAGAAGTTCAAGATGACGGTCAATCTCCCTCGGTCTGGGGCACCATGCAAGATCTCACCTCGTGGGGCATCAATGATCATGAGGAAGGTGAGGGATCAGCCCAGAACTACACGACAGGACCTGGTCAATGACCTGAAGAGAGCTGGGACCACAGTCTCAAAGAAAACCATTAGTAACACACTACGCCGTCATGGATTAAAATCCTGCAGCGCACGCAAGGTCCCCCTGCTCAAGCCAGCGCATGTCCAGGCCCGTCTGAAGTTTGCCAATGACCATCTGGATGATCCAGAGGAGGAATGGGAGCAGGTCATGTGGTCTGATGAGACAGAAATAGAGCTTTTTGGTCTAAACTCCACTCGCCGTGTTTGGAGGAAGAAGAAGGATGAGTACAACCCCAAGAACACCATCCCAACCGTGAAGCATGGAGGTGGAAACATCATTCTTTGCGAATGCTTTTCTGCAAAGGGGACAGGACGACTGCACCATATTGAGGGGAGGATGGATGGGGCCATGTATCGCGAGATCTTGGCCAACAACCTCCTTCCCTCAGTAAGAGCATTGAAGATGGGTTGTGGCTGGGTCTTCCAGCATGACAACGACCCGAAACACACAGCCAGGGCAACTAAGGAGTGGCTCCGTAAGAAGCATCTCAAGGTCCTGGAGTGGCCTAGCCAGTCTCCAGACCTGAACCCAATAGAGCATTTTTGGAAGGAGCTGAAAGTCCGTATTGCCCAGCGACAGCCCCGAAACCTGAAGGATCTGGATGAAGGAGTGGGCCAAAATCCCTGCTGCAGTGTGTGCAAACCTGGTCAAGAACTACAGGAAACGTATGATCTCTGTAATTGCAAACAAAGGTTTCTGTACCAAATATTAAGTTCTGCTTTTCTGATGTATCAAATACTTATGTCATGCAATAAAATGCAAATTAATTACTTAAAAATCATACAATGTGATTTTATGGATTTTTGTTTTAGATTCCGTCACTCACAGTTGAAGAGTACCTATGATAAAAAGTACAGACTTCTACATGCTTTGTAAGTGGGAAAACATGCAAAATCGGCAGTGTATCAAATACTTGTTCTCCCCACTGTAGATGGCACAGGAAGGGTTTGGTATCAGAGGTGCAGTGCTATATGGTTGTGACCTTCTCCAGTGCTGTATCGCATTAGTAGAAACCAAGATTGTTCTCAGGGCAGGTTTGCCGGTTTTGACTAGCAGAAGTGACTTTTCGTAGCATGTTAGGAGAATTAACGCGGCAGGTTAAGATAATTAGGTTACATTTAGGAAAAGGGTTAGCTTAAATGTTCCTCGAATCAACTTCAAAATATCTAGCTACAACCAGGCCTGCCCTGAGAACAGTCTTGGTTTCCACTAATGCAATGCTGCTTCTCTAGTGGCACGTCTAACACGTCTCACACGTCACACACACACACACACACACACACACACACACACACACACACACACACACACACACACACACACACACACACACACACACACACACACACACACACACACACACACACACACACACACACACACACACACACACACACACACACACACACAAACACACGGAGAAGCCCTGCAGTGAGTCCATTTTTCCCATAATAATCCCCCTGAAACTCTCTGAGGGGCACTCAGGGGCTATAGAGCTCTCCAGCTTGTAGTCCTAAAGAACTGAAATGATTGACCCCTGGTTCGTTCAGCCATTCCTTTGGGGGAAATGAATGGGGAAAGAATAGGATTTTGGAATAAACAGCGAAAATAGGGTCTGAGGTTAACACATGCTTAGGAGATCTAATACGTTTTGTTCAATGAGATAATATCAGTCAGTTAACATGACTTTTATGAATTATGAAGCCTTTATGTGTGTTGTTTTTTAAAATGACATATGCTTAAAAATACACAAAAAGTGACATTAGCTGAAGAAGATTAACTCATAGAACAAAACGTATAAGCTCAGCCTCCTGAGTGGTGCAGCGGTCTAAGGCACTGCATAGCAGTGCTAGAGGCGTCACTACAGACCCGGGTTCGATCCAGAGCTGTATCACAACCAGCCGTGATCGGGAGTCCCAGACACAGTGTTGTCTGGGTTAGGGGAGGGTTTGGTGGTGGGCTATACTTGGCTCATCGTGACTCCTTGTGGCGGGCCGGGCACCTGCTGACCTCGTAGTCAGTTGAACAGTGTTTCCTCCGACACATTGGTGCGGTTGGGTTAAGAAGCGTGACTCGGAGGACGCATGACTTGACCTTCGCCTCCCGAGCCCGTTGGGTACACTGTCAGAAAGAGACTGCACAAACTTGGCCTACATGGGAGGTCAGGAAGGAAGAAGCCTCTGCTCTCCAAAAATAATATCAAGACACAACTGACTTTGGCCAGACAACACCTGGGTAAAGTCAGTTGTCTTGATATTATTTTTTGAGAGCAGAGGCTTCTTCCTTCCTGACCTCCCATGTAGGCTAGGTTTGTGCAATCTCTTTCTGGCAGTGTACCCATGCAATTCGATATTGATTGTGGTAAGAGAGGCCTATAGATCCCTTGATGTTACCCTGGGGTTCATAGACTTCTATGAGCATCTTTCGGTCAGCTCTTGGGCTGACTTTGGTGGGACGACCTGTCTTGGGTAGTTTGCCACTGGACTGGGATTTTCGTTGGACAGTGGAATGATGTACTTCAAATTGCTTGGAAATGGATTTGTAACCCCTCCCAGACTCATGGACATCAATAGTCTTTCTTCTGAGGGCTTCTTGTAGATCTTTTGATCTTTGAATGATGTGTTACCACACACCCACATGGTTAAGACCAAACCAGACCCATTATCTTATCTTTATGGAAGGCTGGAGCCTCTCTCTCTAATGTTTTCTAATGATTTGCACTTGTTTTGGTACGCCTAATTCTAATTTTAGCCATTTTATGTGATGGTAAAGGTAGGGGTGTCCTAACTTTTTCCCCATAAGGAAAAAGCATTTTTGTTTATTTTAATTGAATAACATTTTCAAAGTTGTTGTTTTTTGTGTGTGATTTGTTAAATTGGGTAACCTTTATCTGTCAATAGTGTTGTAGTGAAGATTACATATCCATCTGTCCAAATATGTAAAAAATATATTTAAAAAAAAATAGAGAACTTCCTAAGGGGTGTACTTACTTTTTCACATGACTGTATATAGGGTTAGATGGTGGTGCAATTCCCCACACCAAAGGAAATCCCAGAAGGTTGAATTGGTAGCAGCAGAAGAAGATACGTTTTTGGGTCAGATATTTTAGTGCAGAAGATCTGGTGGGAAGGGGTGGTGAGGGGAATTGCACCACCATCTAACCCTATATACAGCGGGTGAAATAAGTATTGAACACGTCACCATTTTTCTCAGTAAATATATTTCCAAAGCTGCTATTGACATGAAAGTTTCACCAGATGTTGGTAACAACCCAAGTAATCCATACATACAAAGAAACCAAAACAAATAAGTTCAGAAATTAAGTTATGTGTAATAATGTGAAATGACACAGGGAAAAAGTATTGAACACATGAAGAAAGGGAGGTTCAAAAAGGCATGGAAAGCCAAGACAACAGCTGAAAACTATCAGTAATTAAAAAGCAATCCAGCCCCCTGTCAGTGCAAATTAATATCAGCTGGTTCAGTCCCAACTGATGGCCTACAAAAAGGTCTCATTGCCAAGGTGTCACACAAGACACATCTCATGATGGGTAAAAGCAAAGAGCTGTCTCAAGACCTTCGCAACCTAATTGTTGCAAAACATAATGATGGCATTGGTTATAGGCACATTTCTAAGCTTCTGAATGTTCCAGTGAGCACTGTTGGGGCCATACTATGGAAGTGGAAAGACAATCATTTCACTATAAATTTGCCTCGACCAGGTGCTCCTATCTATCTATCTATCTATCTATCTATCTATCTATCTATCTATCTATCTATCTATCTATCTATCTATCTATCTATCTATCTATCTATCTATCTATCTATCTATCTATCTATCTATCTATCTATCTATCTATCTATCTATCTATCTATCTATCTATCTATCTATCTATCTATCTATCTATCTATCTATCTATCTATCTATCTATCTATCAAAACTCAGAAGGACAGACATGGTCTCCTCAGTCTGCGTTGCACCAAACGGTGTGCATCACAGACTACTTCAACACTCAACGCCACCCCAGTTATCCCTCCTTTCAGCGGTGCACTGCTCCTGGAGAGCAAAGCAGGACACAGCTCTCGCGAAACACGTAGCACTCTCTCTCTCTGGGCAGCAGACACACAGTCCACCTCTGGATGGTTTGACCGAATTGACAGAACCCAACTCCTTCCTCGCCCAGCCTGATACCACAAACGGATGGATCCACATTCCACATTGGGGTGAGGCGGATTATCTTCCTCGCCTGGGCCTCCGACATCTGGACGGTGGCTCAGAGCAGCCAAGTGGGGAAAAACAATTCTTCTTCTTCTTCTTCTTCTTCTTCTTCTTCTTCTTCTTCTTCTTCTTCTTCTTCTTCTTCTTCTTCTTCTTCTTCTTCTTCTTCTTCTTTAGTGGGGTTTTACAGTTTTAATGCATTACCGCCACCAAATGGACAGGGTATTGAGTATTGATAAAATAAAAATCCATTGCGGGGGAAAAACAACATCAAACAAAATACACAAATAACAACAAACAAAACCCATCCCACTCCTTTAGTCACAATCCAATCCAAAATACATCCCTACACAGGCTCAGGGGCCTGTTAGGGCGGAACAGTCGTCGACAGGATTCCTTGCAAGGCCTCGGCTGTAAAATCACGAAGACATAAAAACTTTCAGACACACTCACAATGATGCCAGATTTCTCCCACTTCTTCTCCACTTTTGCTGTACAGTTTATGACCATTGCAATAAATTATAAAAAGTCCAAATTTTTTACATGATCCCTCGGTTGGTGAGAAACCTTCACTGGTGGTGGTGGTTCCTTCCACTCTTCTCACCACCTCCAGATAGGAAACACTCTGGACAGCCCTTACTCTTGCTACCTCTGTCTTCTTCACCTTAACAGGGCGCTCTGGGAATTTGGGCGCACGTTTGTCGCCACAATCGCAGCATTTCACCTCTGCTGGCATAGAATTCTTTTCCTGTCTGCATACACTTGACACATTACCAAATGTATGGCACTGAAGGGGCTTGTGCACAAAAGCTCTTAGAGGGTATCTCATGAATCCTAACTCTACATGAGAAGGGAGAGACTCTTCATCAAAGAACAATAGTATGGATAATGTCATTTCTTTACTCTATCCACCATACATTGGGGAGAACAAGTATTTGATACACTGCCGATTTTGCAGGTTTTCCTACTTACAAAGCATGTAGAGGTCTGTAAATTTTATCATAGGTACACTTCAACTGTGAGAGACGGAATCTATAACAAAAATCCAGAAAATCACATTGTATGATTTTTAAATAATTAATTAATATTTTATTGCATGACATAAGTATTTGATCACCTATCAACCAGTAAGAATTCCAGCTCTCACAGACCTGTTAGTTTTTCTTTAAGAAGCCCTCCTGTTCTCCACTCATTACCTGTATTAACTGCACCTGTTTGAACTCGTTACCTGTATAAAAGACACCTGACCACACACTCAATCAAACAGACTCCAACCTCTCCACAATGGCCAAGACCAGAGAGCTGTGTAAGGACATCAGGGATAAAATTGTAGACCTGCACAAGGCTGGGATGGGCTACAGGACAATAGGCAAGCAGCTTGGTGAAAAGGCAACAACTGTTGGCGCAATTATTAGAAAATGGAAGAAGTTCAAGATGACGGTCAATCTCCCTCGGTCTGGGGCACCATGCAAGATCTCACCTCGTGGGGCATCAATGATCATGAGGAAGGTGAGGGATCAGCCCAGAACTACACGGCAGGACCTGGTCAATGACCTGAAGAGAGCTGGGACCACAGTCTCAAAGAAAACCATTAGTAACACAAAATCCTGCAGCGCACTTAAGGTCCCCCTGCTCAAGCCAGTGCATGTCCAGGCCCGTCTGAAGTTTGCCAATGACCATCTGGATGATCCAGAGGAGGAATGGGAGAAGGTCATTTGGTCTGATGAGACAAAATAGAGCTTTTTGGTCTAAACTCCACTCGCCGTGTTTGGAGGAAGAAGAAGGATGAGTACAACCCCAAGAACACCATCCCAACCGTGAAGCATGGAGGTGGAAACATCATTCTTTGGGGATGCTTTTCTGCAAAGGGGACAGGACGACTGCACCGTATTGAGGGGAGGATGGATGGGGCCATGTATCGCGAGATCTTGGCCAACAACCTCCTTCCCTCAGTAAGAGCATTGAAGATGGGTGTGGCTGGGTCTTCCAGCATGGCAACGACCCGAAACACACAGCCAGGGCAACTAAGTCGTGGCTCCGTAAGAAGCATCTTAAGGTCCTGGAGTGGCCTAGCCAGTCTCCAGACCTGAACCCAATAGAAAATCTTTGGAGGGAGCTGAAAGTCTGTATTGCCCAGCGACAGGCCCGAAACCTGAAGGATCTGGAGAAGGTCTGTATGGAGGAATGGGCCAAAATCCCTGCTGCAGTGTGTGCAAACCTGGTCAAGAACTACAGGAAACGTATGATCTCTGTAATTGCAAACAAAGGTTTCTGTACCAAATATTAAGTTCTGCTTTTCTGATGTATCAAATACTTATGTCATGCAATAAAATGCAAATTAATTACTTAAAAATCATACAATGTGATTTTCTGGATTTTTGTTTTAGATTCCGTCACTCACAGTTGAAGTGTACCTATGATAAAAATGACAGACTTCTACATGCTTTGTAAGTAGGAAAACTTGCAAAATCGGCAGTGTATCAAATACTTGTTCTCCCCACTGTATGTCCGGATCAGTCAATGTTCACCAACCACTCCATCTATTTCTTCAGTTACGTATTTACTTCATTTGCCACCCCAGAGATAACCCCCTTGATTCCAAAACCCTCACACTGAATAAAAACATGTCTATACTAGGCTTGGATTTCTCCACACCTTTACTTCTCTTGTTTCCTTTCTTTTTCACCACTGTAACCCACTAATTCTCACTCTCTGTGCTCTCATCTTCACCTGATGCGATTGGTGTCCCTTATACGGGACGGTTGCTGCTCAATATGTGATATGTGACTAGAATGGTGTTGTAAACAACAGCCAACTCTCTGGGACATAGACATGTCTTATATGGGCAGAAAGCTTAAAATCTTGTTAATCTAACTGCAGTAGCTATTACAGCTAAAATATACCATGCTATTGTTTGAGGACAAAACACTTTTATCACAGTAACTGGTTTGGTACATTCAATCATGTACTTACGTTCAGTAATCTTGTCATCCTAAGGGGTCCCAGAGATAAAATGTACTGTAGTTTTGTTTGAAAAATGTATTTTTATATTTAAATGTAGGAACTGGGTTTTACAGTTTGACCTCTGGCTCCACACCCACCCCGCCCGGCCATCTAGATGTGTGAATGTTAGTGTCCTTTTCTATAGGGAAGCTAATGATCCACCATGTATGACATTCCTGGGAGTGTGCAAACTATTACCATGCAACATTTGTATTATCTTTTACCATATCTAATGTGTTATATTCTCCTACATGAATTTCACATTTCCCCCCCAAAAAAGTGTTTCCTTTCAAATGATATCAAGAATATGCATATCCTTGTTTCAGGTCCTGAGCTACATCCAGTTAGATTTGGGTATGTCATTTTAGGTGACATTTTTTTTTCTAAAGGGTCCGATCCTTAAGAGGTAAAAGCTACGACAACAATTTCAGAATTTTACAGGCTGTTTAAAAAAAATAATAATAACAATTGATTTATTTAACTAGGCAAGTCAGTTAAGAACAAATTCTTACTTACAATAACAACCTACCCAAGCCAAACCTGGATGAATTGGGTCAATTGTGTGCCGCCCTATGGGAATCCCAATCACAGCTGGATGTGAACTAGGGACTGTAGTGATGCCTCTTGCACTGAGATGCTGTGCCTTAGACCGCTGAGCCACTCAGGAGCCCCTGTTACTGTAATTTCAGGTGAAAAAACAAGTCTCAAATATAACGAAAATGTCCATACATTTCAACCGTTTCAAAAACATTGCTCTGCTAGTAGTATTTTTGTTGTATGAATGTTGGGCTCAATGAGACAATTCTGTTAACCCTGCCCTGCTTAAAGCGGGGCAACTGTCGGACGAGTGTTGTGCACCACCTCCGGAGGTAGCGTTCGAGACGTGAGAAATGCGCTAGTTTACATTATAGAAATATATCTGGCCTTCTTCATCCTCCTCTTCAGTGTCCCTAAAACCCAGCAGCAGAGAGGGGAGAAAACACCTGAATGCAGGCCTCTAAAAGGTGAAAAGAAGGTTGGTGTACCTCCTCCCTCATCTATCCCTGTTCCCCCTTTCGTCTCACTCTGCTGACTCAGGAGGGGTGAGGGACGAAAGCCGAGAGGCACCGGACCCCTTGCAGCACGCGACCGGGACAATTGGCATCGCTTCGTTGGGCCTTTCAGGAAAGGGGCATCTGGTGTTTGTGAAAGCCGGGGGAGATGAGAGGAACAATAAAAAAAGGCATGCCTCGCTCCCCGGCTCTACTCCTGTCCCCTCTCTCTATCCCTGGCTCCCCCTCTCACAGTAGCCATAGCACCATCTGTCCCATCCCCACCTCATCCTGTGCCCACCGCCCCCATCCGTCCAGCACTAAACATTCAGAAAAAGGCCTCTTTCAGCTCAGTGACCCCCCCCCCCTCAGCCCTCCTTCCATCCTCTCACTATTACAGAGGCCTGTGCGGTCTACATAACTTTTCATGCAGCAACAAGTGCCCGAGGTGGATTAGGTCGCTTTGACTGAGGGGGGAAAATATAGAACAAAGAGAAAGGAAGGGGAGTTGAGCAGAGAAACAGAGGACTGGAATCTGTATAATGTATGCCTTTGGTGGAATCCTATTGACCATAGACGTGTTGGAGTTATTTAGGTCTGATCCTCAGGGTTTACAAAGTAAATGGCTAACCGTCAAAGTACTACTGTTTTCTTTAATTAAGTTTACTCTTATAACAGTCCAATTTATAGCTATCCGAATATCTGATTTCAGGTACAAAATACATCACATACTAGAATATACACACCAAAACTCTAATAAAATATGGACAAACAGAGACTTTATAATAATCTCTACCTTATTATTTACAGCATATTGATTGTGTGCTGCATGTGTGTGTGGGTGAATGGGGCATTTATGCATGTATGGTAGAGAAAGCGGGGATATGTGTGGGTGCGAACGGAACAGTGAGGAAAATGGTCCTCATTTAATCATTAAGTTGGTGTGAAGAGGGATATAACTAAATTGAGTCTGTAAACAAGATGTAGGTGTTAGGGTGGAGCTCAGAGGAGGTAGTTTATTATCCAGAGTTTGGGTCTGTTTCTCTCCATCTGTCTTTTTGTGTCTGACCAGTATGTATATGTTTCCCTCAGGATTGTGTTTGAGTAGAGTAGACCAATGTATGTATGTGAGTATTTACTGTTTTTGTTCTGCTTAGAGTTTTATTTATTTATTTTATTTAACTAAGCAAGTTATTTACAATGACGGCCTAGTTGTGTATGTCTGTGTCTCTGTGTGTCTGGTGTCGGTTGTGTGTGTGTGTGTGTGTGTGTGTGTGTGTGTGTGTGTGTGTGTGCTCTCTGTTGTATGTGTGCTCACAGTAAGACCCAGTTGAATCATAAAGTAGGTGTGAAGGAGGATATAAGGAGGATATAATGGGAGTTGAGGTGATGTGTGGAAACGGGCTTTGGGTGTCAGGCTCAACATGGAAACTTTAGTGACATCACAGTGTGTGATTGGTGGGGGGGGGGCACACTTGTGTCTCTCTGGAGACGAAGGTAAAGCAGGGGACATAGATATGGCAGGGAGTCTTTAGGATTCTCTGTCTGTTGTAACAGTGTGGATTCCACCCCAATTCAGACCTATCATATGTATGCAAGTAACGCGCAAAAGCATACACACACACCCCAATTGTAGAGGAAAGGAGACATACATATCCTACATAGATCATAGTACTTCATCTTAGATCACATCCCACGTAAAACACACATAACACGACATCACATAACACACACTCCTCATTGTTCTCTGTGCGACCCAATCAAACTGTCTGAAGCAGCCACTCCTGTCTCTTAGGAAAGCACATGCAAAGCACACTGTAAATGAGACCCAGATAAGCTAGCAGTACGCTAAGCTAACTACCCAGGAAAATTCAGCTTCCCTGACACAAGATCTGCTTTGGCCCATGGGAGGTAGACAGGTGGTTTAGAGTGGCACAGAGACAAAAGAATGTATTACGTAATATTTGCTGTGGGCATGTTGCTCATATAATAGTGGTTATGTCATCACAACAACATGTTCCCTTTCTAAAGTGCCCTGTGTATTTGGCCTGCTGGGTTGTAAAATTGGCCCATAAATGCAACAAATACTGTTGCGGTATCTCTGTTGGCAGTTGCTGAGGTTGTAGATTGACGTGAAGCAACTGACATTCACCATGGTAGCTTACATTTTTCTGCATTTTTCCTGAATTACAAGGTAACTGGTAACTGACAAGGTAACTGAGAATAGTTGTGACGTTGTACTCTTGGTTGCTACAGAGAGACAGACAGGAGTGACGTCAGTGGGGGCTCTCTGGCTGCAACACACCGGACAGAGTCAAATGGGCACAGTGTGTGTGAATGTTTGAGTGTGTGAAAGAGAGAGAGAGACAGAGAGAGAGAATAGTCTGCCCGTCATGTGTGATACTGTGTCCATACTGTGATACTGTTTAAGGTTATATTTTGGGGTTAAGGTTAGGCTTAGGGTTAGGGAAAATAGGATTTTGAATGCTTATAAATTGTCCCCACAAGGTTAGTTAAATAAGACTGTGTGTGTGTGTGTGTGTGTGTGTGTGTGTGTGTGTGTGTGTGTGTGTGTGTGTGTGTGTGTGTGTGTGTGTGTGTGTGTGTGTGTGTGTGTGTGTGTGTGTGTGTGTGTGTGTGTGTGTGTGTGTGTTAACAGAGTCTATCAGGCCAGACTGATACGTTTCCTGGAACACACTAGATAGGAGAGACTATAAAAAAATGTATGTTGTTAAAACGGTCTACTATTTATTTAGATGACAACTGAACACTCACAGTTTGAAAAGTAAACACAAATGGGAATTGTGTAGTGCAGCATATGTGTGTGCTCATTTGATAATGTTGTTTATCTTAGTCCATGGTTGGGACATAGATTGGAGGCGTTACACATCTTTCTCCCTCTCCCTCTCCCTCTCCCTCTCCCTCTCCCTCTCCCTCTCCCTCTCCCTCTCCTTCTTTCTCTGTCTCTCTCTCTCTCTCTCTCACCCTCCCTTATCTAACTTTGTTAGGGCATTATATCGTATGAAACTGCATCTTAAGTTACCTGTGAATTCCCCCTAACCACATGGGTTTGGGGGCAAACTGACAAGAATGTGACACTGTTTCATACACTACATGACCAAAAGTATGTGGACATCTGCTTGTCGAACATCTCATTCCAAAATCATTGGCATTAATATGGAGTTTGTCCTACCTTTGCTGATATAATAGCCTCCACTCTTCTGGGAAGGCTTTCCACTAGATGTTGGAACATTGCTGAGGGGACTTGCTTACATTCAGCCGCAAGAGCATTAGTGAGGTCAGGCACTGATATTGGGCGATTAGGCCTGGCTCGCAGTCGGTGTTCCAATTAGGCCTGTGCAGGCCTGTCAAGTTCTAAACACACCGATCTCGACAAACCATTTCTGTACGGACCTCGCTTTGTGCGCGAGGGTATTGTCATGGTGAAACAGGAAAGGGCCTTCCCCAAACTGTTGCCACAAAGTTGGAAGCACAGAATCGTCTAGAATGTCATTGTAAGCTGCAGAGTTAGGATTTCCCTTCACTGGAACTAAGGGGCCTAGCTCGAACTGTAAAGACCATTATACCTGGTCCACTAAACTTTATAGTTGGCACTATGCATTTGGGCAGGTAGCGTTCTCCTGGCATCCGCCAAACCCAGATTTGTCCGTCGGACTGCCAGATGGTGAAGCGTGATTCATCACTCCAGAGAACACGTTTCCACTGCTTCAGAGTCCAATGGCGGCAAGCTTTACTCCACTACAGCCCACGCTTGGCATTGCACATGGTGATCTTAGGCTTGTGTGCTGCTGCTTGGCTATGGAAATCTATTTCATGAAGCTCCCAACGAACAGTTCTTGTTGCTGACGTTGCTTCCAGAGGCAGTTTGGAACTAGTGCATGTTGCAACCGTTTCAACATTGCGATCCCGTTCTGTGAGCTTGTGTAGGCTACCACTTCCGCGACTGAACCTTTGTTGCTCCTTGATGTTTACACTTCACAATAACAGCACTTACAGTTGACCAGGACAGCTCTAGCAGGGCATACATTTGACGAACTAACTTGTTGGAAAGGTGGCTCCCTATGACAGTGCCACGTTGAAAGTCACTGAGCTCTTCAGTAAGGCCATTCTATGTTTGCTATGGAGATTGTATGGCTGTGTGCTCGATTTTATACACCTGCCAGCAAACGGTGTGGCTGAAATAGGCTAATCAACTAATTTGATGGGGTGACCACATACTTTTGTACGTATAGTGTATGTTGACCAGAAAGATTATGGGTATGTACATTTTTGTTGGTCATTCCCTAAACAAAAGCCTCAGTTTGCCCTGTTGTGTGTGTAACGGATCCGTGCCCTCCTTCCCCCTCTCGTTCTCCCAGCCAGCGCTCTGTGGGTTAAAGGGCCCATTGACAACTGAATGGATGACCTATGACCTGTAGGCAGCTGCTGGAGCCAGTCAAACTTTGTTTATAGACCTGTCTGCTTTCTCATTGGCCAATGGCAGTATCCAGGCAGGTTTCTTGGTTTCTCTCTCCCCCTCTTTCTTTGCTTCTCTCTGTCTCTGGCTCTATTTCTGTGCCTTGCTCTGTTTCTTTCTTTCTCCCTGTCTCTCTCACTCACTGACTTCCCACAATTCCCACAACAAAGTGAAAACTGGTTCTTCATGCTACAGTATGTGCTACTAACAGTCCCTTATAGAAGTAGAGAGATAGTGGCGCAGCGGTCTAAGGCATTGCATCTCAGTGCTAGAGGTGTCACTACAGACCCTGGTTTGATCCCAGGGCTGTATCACAACCGGCTGTGATCAGGCGGTGCACAATTGGCCCAGTGTCGCCCGGGTTAGGGGAAGCAGGGGTAGGCTGTCATTGTAAGATAGATAGATAGATAGGTACTTTAAGAATAAATAAATAAATAAATAAGAATTTGTTCTTTATTCAACTAGGTAAGTAAATTAAGGTTAAAACAAAAAAACAGTAATGCTGGTCTGTCTCTTCTTTGCTCAGTGAAATAGAGATTCAACAGCTTATCTGATAGAGTGGTCCCCACATGCAGTTGGGTTACCCTATAATCATATTCATTTAGAATCCCTAAGCTATACAATCTTAAAGCTTTTTTCTCCTTCTCTCTCCCATTCATCTCTCTCATTCACCTCTATTCTATTCTACCCTTCCCTGCCCCGAGGCTACCAGTGTGTTGTCTCAGCTCAGGTTTCATCCCCTAGTCCCCCCCCCCCCCCCCCCCACCACACACACACACACAACACACCATAACTCAGTTGTTTGGCCATTGTTTGGCCTTGGCTATCCCAGACCATCCCAGTGTGGAGGGGGGGACACCAGTTGGTGTGCAGTGTGAGCGGGCAGGCGGGCAGTCAGGCGGGTGGGTGGTTGAGTAGATCCCCTTTGAGGCCATTTGGCTAATCCCTGGTACTGGGTACTGTAAAGACCAGACGTTCTCCCTCCAATTACCCCAGAGTGGGCTGAGAAGCTGGGGGCCCTTCACCCTTGAGGGCTGGCCATCTCAGTCCTCCAGGATTACCCCAACCCTGAGGCATGGGGATAATTGGTCTGGCACTTCACAATGGTTTAATTTCTGTGTCAGTACTGGAGAATGTCAGGGTTTGTTGTTGTTTAGTTTTTTAAGAAGTTGTTTCAGGTCAACAGTACAACTGTGGCTCTATTCAATCCATATCGCAGAAGTTCAGCGTTACAGTGTCATTTACATTTTGAAGTTGTTCCCGCGTTAGCGGAGAACGCATTCCCGGTAAACGCTGCATATATCTGCTCAATCAGAAAGTACTTTTACATTTCTATCACGCAATCTGTCTCCAGTGGATAGTAGGGCCTATCTATTGTTCAGTTGTAATACACTCCTTTAGAGTTGATTGAAATATGCATATCATCCAGAATATAAAAAAGATTGTAAGCAATTTAATCGATACACTCAAAACAATTGATTGTAATTGATATGATTCACAAAATTATGTTTGTACAGTGGTACTACATAATAAATATGACTGTAACCTATTCACTGGTCCAAGAACATGTTGGTTGAAATGGCAAATGATTTCTCATCTGTCGCTCTCTCACCCCATGCCAACACATAATTTCCTGTTTGGGCTATAAATGAAACTTTCACTTCCTTTGTCTAAATCTCCCTAAAACACCATTTCATTTGTTTCCCGAAAACACAGTACAAAGATACTGCTGAAACTTGTGTTTCCCAGTCACAGCTGGAGACTGAGATGTGGCATGAAATAAGGTTTTGTTTATTTCAATAATCCTAAAGTAGTTCACAACAGAAAACTGTTAGGAAGCCAATGTCAGAAGGGGAAGATAGAGCAACAGGCCCATTGGTTATTAGTCATATGACCTTGGTTAGGACTGTTTTGACACCCAGAGCTCCTTCCTCTGTGACACGTCTCCTAAGAGACCATTTGATGTCAAAGTGTGAACGATGGCTCTCGACACTGAATTTACAGGTTTACCTCACTGACCCATACATTACAATAGACAAGTACTGTCTCTCACTCTATCACTCGGCTGTCTGTGTGTGTGTGTGTGTGTGTGTGTGTGTGTGAGGGAGAAATAGACTAGAGGTGCCTTTCAATAACCTTCTCATTCTCCTATTCTCCCATCCTCTCCCACTCATAATCTCTCCATATATTATGTGTTCCATCTCATGTGAAACTGTTCTGTCTCTGTTGTGCTTGCTCTTTCTTTCACCCACCTTCACTCACCCCATCTCACTTCTCATGTAGCATACCGTCAAAATGGTGGAAGGGAACTGAGACGTACTGTATCTGTGATGTAACTGAGGGAAGCCCCTATTGAGGGTTGTTAATAGTAAAAATGCATTTTTAACTTTTATGGAAGTTTTTTTTATGGTTTCTACTGGAGTGTTACTGTAAAGAACAAAAACACTGTAGGACACAAAGTTCCTCCATTACTTTCTCTCCTATCTGTCTAGAGATGAAGCATGTTCTTTATCTTTGTGCTGGGATTTTGCATCAGAGAACTAAACTAAAGTGTAGGAGCATGACTTTCTCGAAACCCCTATAGGTTTTTTTCTTTATCAGGGAACTCATTGCATTCATCTCACTTGTACAATCGTACAAAACCCAACCCAGAGTTTTCCTTTATGAGTTGAAACATTCAAACCACCACATTATCTACTGTATATACAGGTTAGATCAGACCTTCGCTTTGTCTTTGTTTTTCTAAGTAATGACAATAAGTAAGAAAAACAGGATTTAGTGAGTTAGTTTGAATATAAATCTAAATACATTACAGTTAGCTCATGATGTAAAAATGGGGACTTTTCTTCTCATATAACAGAACGTTCAGATTGAAATGTATAGTGTAAAAACAGAAAATGTCACCTCACTGAAACGTTTCATGGTCCTGAATGGCCCTAGCAGTTACCTGTGGCCCTAATGTCAAGCCCACTGGAACAGGGAGACATTAGTCAAACAGCAGTAAACTGCAGATATCGGCCACGGTAAAGGTGCAAAGGTGAGACTTTAAAAGGACAGGCTGAGTTGTATGGGTGGTGTGTCTTTCAGCAGCTGTTTACTAACTCTCCCCCCTCTTCTCTTTCACCCCTAAATCCCCCGCCATCACTCCCCCCCCCCAGCCCCTCACCTCACAAAGCCTAGATTGTTCCCTGTTGATGCCGGGAACTCGACCCAATCCAAGGGCAGCTGTCTGAATAAATCCCCCCCACCCTTCCACACACACACAGCGTAGCTACACACACACACACACACACACACACACACACACACACACACACACACACACACACACACACACACACACACACACAGGGCTTGAGGTCAGACATTAAAGGGGTGCCCCCTCTACCCCGTCCCAGACTCCCTCCCAGACTCCGGTCAAATCCTTCCCTTCCCCCGGTCTTCCCCCATAACAACCTCCCACGTCCCCCCTGATCTCCCCGTTCAAAACAACCCCCACATGGCAGTCCCCTCCATCCCCCTCCACTAGCCAAACACTCTCCAGCTGTAGCTCGCTAAGCAGTCCTCCTTGCCATGTTAACCCCTTAGTGGCACCCACACACTCACTCACCTAAACACGAAGGTGCCCTATACATGCTCACACATCTATGCACAGACAGACACACAATACTAATACAAAACTCATGACATTACAAAAAGTTCATACAAAAACTACCTAAATGCACAGAATCAGACTAAGCCACACACATACAAAATAAATAACAACCACACAGTGTGGTTTGTTTTTCTCTATTGCTGGGTTTTCCATCATGGGGGAGGAGGGAGGATGTAGTGAGTCAAGACTGTCAATCACAGGAAGTAGCTGTGAAACTGAGAAGAAAACAAATAGGCTGTTCTGTACCGTGACTTCAACCCACTGATACACCCCTGGTCTATATATATATTCGTTAAAAGGATATCATTTCACCTGCTATCATAAGTTACTGTTACAGAGAGAGGGAAATACTGTAAGTTAGCAGTTACATGTTTTCTCTTAGTATACCATACTGTATCTTCCATTGTGTCTATGGTCTATGGTCTTCAGGTCAGGTCTGCTAAAGGTGTTGCTTGGACTGGTGTTCCTGCTAATGGGCCTTTGTGTATGTGTGTGTGCACTCGGGCAGGTGTGTGTGGTGGACAGATTTTCTCTGTGTTGATGGAGAGGAGGACAGGGGCATGGGGAACCCCTTATGGAAAACAGGCATGTTGAGTGCTTGAAAAACAAACACTACTCCACTTAAGTGGGCTTTACCACTGGCCCGCCACCACACCCAGGCCCACTCTGGCCCTGATAACAGCTCCAGCGTCGGAGAGCAGCCGTCTGGGTTTTAACCCACTGGAAAACAATAATAAGCCAGCAGAATGGAGACAAGATGTGGGTCAACACACAGTACTTAGCAGGGCCAGTAGGCTGGTCCCCCAGGTTGTGACATGCAGGATGTTGTTTCTCCCTCAGCTTATTGGGTCAGGGTTATATGATCAAACCCAGACCTCAGGGATGACCGAACAATAGCCAAACTACTCTACGTCAGAGTAACAGTACGTGTTTGTGTGTGTTTTCAAGCTGTATTAGTCGTATGTACAGGATACACATGGTACACACCGTCCAACGAAATGCTTACCTGCAGGTTCCTTCTCAACAATGCAACAACAATAACAAATAACAAAACATAAGAATACGAACATGAATTACATTTTAGCATTAAGTATAATAATACATGAAGGCATACTTTATAGTCCAATGTAGCAGTAAAGGGGCTATTGCGGGGGCAAGTGTTTATGTTTTAGAAATAGTAAATAAGAGTGGTAGCAGCAGTTGTGACGTGTGTGTAGCATGATTGTGTGTGTGTGTTTGGTGAATGATTGCATGTGTGTTAAGTTGCGGAGAGTCAGTGCAGGTGCATTTTCAGTTCATTTCAAGTGGCTTGTAGATAGAAATGGTCTCTTAGCCTGTTGGTATCGAATCTCATGCTCTGGTACTGTCTGCCTGACGGTAAGGGAGTGAACAGCTCGTGGCTGGGGTGTTTGGGGTCCTTGATGCTGTGAGTGTGTGATAAAATATTTGCCTCCTTTCTAATTTTGCATATTTTGATACTGAATGTTATCAGATCTTCAACCAAAACTTAATATTAGATAAAGGGAACCTGAGTGAACAAATAACATAGTTATGCAACACCCAATGCCCCTCTGTGAAAAAGTAATTGCACTCAATAACTGGTTGTGCCACCTTTAGCTGCAGAGAAGGCACAGCTCACAGACAATAGAGATCATGATGTGGGGTAAACCAGGTAGCATGAGGAACCATCAGGTTGACCAAGAGTAGTTTGTTTTATGACCCATGTTTTGCATTGAATTTGCAGTGATAAAGAAGCAGCCCTAAGAACTAGGGAGCCCTTTCCATACTATGACCAAAATGTATGGGTGTGTGAATAAGCTAAATGCACAGGTGTAAACAAGCCTACATGACAAGTGAATAAGCTGACATGACAAGTGAATAAGCCTACATGACAAGTGAATAAGCTGACATGACAAGTGAATAAGCCTACATGACAAGTGAATAAGCCTACATGACAAGTGAATAAGCCTACATAACTAGTGAATAAGCCTACATAACTAGTGAATAAGCCGACAGGACTAGTGAATAAGCCAACAGGACTAGTGAATAAGCCTACATGACTAGTGAATAAGCCAACAGGACTAGTGAATAAGCCGACAGGACTAGTGAATAAGCCGACAGGACTAGTGAATAAGCCGACAGGACTAGTGAATAAGCCTTTTATGAAAATTAACTGTGTGTGTCAGCATGCTTGTGTATGAGTAAATGAGAGATCTTGTATGTGTTTGTGTGTATGTGTCAGCACATAATTCCAACACACAGATTCATATCACTCAGATCTGATCAACATCAGAGGGAGGAGGTTGTAACTCGACCCGGGTGCGCTGTACACCGGTGGCAGGAAGCCAGCTCCTGTGAATGTCTCTTTGTTCATCATATTAGTAAACCAAGATGACAGCTGACCACCAGAGGTCTGTTGTTTTAGTTATTGCTAGAGCCAGCCACCCTATCAGCACGACAGATAAGAGGGCTTCTAACTTCCACCAGCCCAATCGAAAACAACAACTTTTTAGCTGAGACCCACCAAATGCTTTTAAGCCACCAAGTCAACAAAATCAGTGTTTAATCAGGAAGTACTCTGAAATTGTAACCCGAAGGGAATCCTCCCCAACCCACCAGTCCCGACGCACTATTTAGGAAACACTAGTCTGGCATCACTTAGTTGAAGGAGGTGATTATGAGTGTTAGGTTTCAGGGAGTTTGTGTGTGGGAAAATGTGTGAGATTTGAGTGTTTTGGTGTTAGGCTTTGAGATGTGTGTGTGTAGTTGTGTGTGTTGGTACTAGGCGTAGGCCCTATTCTCCCCATTCTCCTCTCCCAGAGACAGGATGCAGCCAAGGCCGCTCCAACACGTGTCAGAAAACACAAGAACTACAGGAAGCGAGGGAGCATGGAGAGCTGGGAGGACCACAATAGAGTAGAGCAAACGCAGGTTGTCCAAAGCTCTTATAACTTCCTTTCTCTATGGCTCTGCTCTATATTTCTCCTAACCTCTTACGTATCTTTCTTTGTACCTCTCCTCTGTTCTCCTGTCTCAAATCTCTCTATTTACTCTCTCTCTCTCTCTCTCTCTCTCTCGCTCTCTCCCTTTACATCCACTTCTTCGCCTCTGCTCGCTCTACCGTCTCTTTCTCACTGCAGCTGTTGGTCCTGTTATGTCACAGCCGCCCCCCGCCAATCAGGTGCTGTTGTCGAGGGAGAACAGAGAAAGTAGGAGGGGTGGAGAGGGGAGGAGGAAGGGTTTGGTGAGTCCTGTGGTCTGCATGGTGGGAGCTGTCATAGATTATGGGTGTGTTCCTCTGCCCAGGCGTTGCTGACGCATGCCAGATCTTATTACACCTGGATAGGTACTGTATTTTACATATCAGATAACCACAACATATGTTATAGCAATCTGTCAGTCGATGACGTGGCCTACAGCCATTGGCCTGAACAATCAGCTCTTCAAGGAGCCTAGCCAAACCCAGTGTTTATCATCATATTCCCATGGGCTGATTTCATAAGATGTAAACAACACCCAGCAGCACACAGGTCCTTGATTGTGAGTCATATGAAATAGGTGAGGCCACATCCACCTTCTGCCACAACTACTACCACCACCAGCACCACGAGAGTCATGATAAAGGGGGGACTAGTTGGAGTGTGGCGGGGCTGGAATGCACTGATCCTGGGGAGGAGAGAGGGTTTGGCTGGGCTGCTGCTTGGCCATCTGTCCCTTTGTGTCAGAAGCAGGCAGGCTGCAGGGAGGGTGTGGGCACAACAAGTGGCAACCCATAACACATGAGTCAGAGGTGGAGAGGTGGAGACAGCCAGTGTTGGAATGCAACCCATAACACATGAGAGGTGGAGAGAGGTGGAGAGAGGTGTAGAGAGAGACAGCGTTGAAATGCAACCCATAACACGAGAGAGAGAGAGGTGGAGACAGGTGGAGAGAGGTGGAGACAGCCAGCGTTGGAATGCAACCCATAACACATGAGAGAGAGGTGGAGACAGCCAGCGTTGGAATGCAAAGATTCGATGGCGATGTCGTGTTTTGTCTTCCCTCTATGTTTTACTCCCAGTTTATTTTTCCACCCTTCTTTAGACATGATTTGAGTTGTTTCATTAAAACATGAAATGAGTGAATGAGTGAATTATAATTGACTAGAATCATTGAAGACTCATATGTCTGTTTCCTTGACCAAATATTACATAAAGATGCACTGTGAGTACATTGACGTTTTATGGTGTGTTACTGTCTGTCTTGTGGACATGTACATTATGCAGCGAACAAAACATCTCATAGGAGAGACTAAGTCAGTAAAGATAATCAAAAGACAAGAAGCTAATCTTTCTGAAAGAAGGAAAACACCATAACTGAGGTCTTCGTCAAAAAAAATATTTGTTGAGGGTATTTTAGGTGGTGAAAAAACAATGATCAGATAAATAATATCAGCCAGAAAAGGATTGTGAAAGACCCACCCACAGCAAAGGTAAAGCTATTTATTGACAAATGTACACCTCGGCAACTTCAGCGTAGATCCAGATACACGTCGCAGCTTGATACCGCTGATATTGGGCTCTGTAGTTTTGCAGTTCATTTAATCAATGACGTAGACAAGGCCAACGTTTAACTCCTCAGACAGACAGTCTACTTCTGAACAGTTTCACAAGTGTTTCAGTTGAAAGAATCCATCTGTTCAAAAGCAGTCTCTAAACCAAAACCTCTGAGTTTTAGAGGTCTGTGAGTAGCAGCAGAAGTACACAGTACTGGTCCTGGAAAACTCATTGCAGTCAGAGAAATACAAAACCAAAACAAATGTTATTGTATCATGATATGCCATTTATCAGATGCTTTTATCCATTATTGTATCATGATTATGAAGACTAGAGGTAAAATCTAAACTGGAGCTAGCTTTAGTGCAGGTGCTGTTTCTCAGAAGCAGCAGGATGAGTATGCTACTGTATTGTGGCTAAAACAAACAAAGAACGATCGATCTGATCATGCTCACATCTGAACATTCTAAACCTAGTCTCCATGACAACAGCTTCTCAGAGTGTCTCTCTCTCTGATTGGTTCTGAGTTCTGAGATAGGAGTTCCGCTCACTCGGTTTGTGGCAGGAGACAGGGCTCCAGAAGTGCTGTGGAGCTGGTTGGCGCTAAGGGGAGTAGGTGCCGTGTCGTACCCAGGGAAAGATGCTCTGTTTGGGGGTAGGTGTGTCTCAGCAGCCCCCCTCTCATGTGTCCTCGTCCTGAACCAGCCCTCCCTGCTGGATGGCAGCTGTCGCCATGCTGATGGCCTCCTCCAACGTCTGCTGCTCCTCCAGCTACACACACACACAGTATTAACACTCAGTGTAATGCTCAGAGTGCCACTTGACAGGTTGTTAATCTCAGTGAGTGTACTCTGTACTGACCTGAACAGCAATCTGGGTGCCATTAGCCGTGGCCAGCAGCGCCACCTGCTGGTAGTGAGGGCCAGAGCCCTGTGAGCCGCCTGTCATAATACCCTCCGATGTCACTATGGCAACCTGGAGAAGAAAGACAAACCACCAATAACATGATGATCCACTTTACAGTAAAAACATTGACATGCAAGAGCAAATACTGCTTCACACAAACGGCTTAGTGTGGGCTAAGGTGTGTAACATACCGGCTGCAGGTCCTTGCCCTCCCCTGTAACCATGGTGATGTGGTGGTGTCCCATGGCGGTCATGTCCGTCTGGTGGGGCGGCAGGGAAATGGTTGTGCCTTCATGCGTTACCATGGTGATGGCCGTGCTGAGTGCCTGTAGGTCCTCTGTCGACAGACCCACCTGCCAGAACAGAACCGGTCAAAGTGAAGGACAGAGAACCAACCATATTTATAATACAGTCAAGCATGTACTGAACCGGAGCATGCTGCAATCAAAATAATGTGAATGGAAAACTTTATTGCATGTTTCAGGAGTTGACTGCATCCACAAAGTCTTTGGTGGGACAGCTGAGAGCTTATTTTCTATCTATATCACACAAGTTGAATTACTAGATAGGAAATGGTTAACTACCTGAGAACCAATGATAACATGGGAATCCGACCCATCCTCTATCTGCTCCGCCCCATCCAGGAAGGAGGCCTGTGATTGGTCATCCATAGCTTCTGCAACACAACAGAGACACAGAGGCAGCCAATTCATTAATGAATACTGTTCAGTCCTTCAAGAGGAAAGGAGTTTGTTACATGAGTGCGTGTCTACATACCTTCCCCGTCCTCTGTAGCCTCAAAGTCTCCGTGCGTGGTGCGTTTGTGCATGGCCAGCGTGGAGGTCTGTCTGTAGGTCTTGCCACAGTGGTTGCAGGTGTAAGGTTTGCAGTGTGTGTGAACCACATGGTGCTTGTATAGGCTGGAGTACTCTGTAAACCGCTTCCCACAGCCAGGCACTGTACACAGGTAGGGCTTCTCTCCTAGAGGAGAGAGAGAGAGGGAGGGAGCAGGGGAGATAGAAATGTCAACTATCTAACAAAGCAGTAACGTAACCTCACCTGTGTGTGTATTCTCATGATTTTAGTAGTGAGTGAGTTTTACCTGTGTGTATTCTCATATGATTCTTGTAGTTGGTGGCACTGGCAAAGCCTCGTCCACATGAGGGTTCAGGGCACATGTAGGGGCGCTCCCCTGTGTGTGTTCTGATGTGGACCTTCCTGATGTTAGAGGTGGTGAAGGAGCGACCACACCCTTCAAACGGACACTTAAACGGCTTCTCACCTGACAGAAAGAGAAGTGTCAGGGGAAGATATGGAGAGGAGGCATGAAAGCGGGAGAGGGGGTGGTATTAGACATGAGGAAAGAGCACCTACTGCCCTGGAACACACACCTAAAAACATTGTCCCATCTAACAAAAAGAGGGAGGGAAACGAGAAGAAGGAGAGGGGCCGTAACAGGACTAGAAATATGGAGAAATTAGTAAAATGACAGAAAAAATTGAAAAGTAGTGGTGGGGGAAAGAAGCAGTGTGTGTGTGTCCTACTACCTGTGTGTGTGTCCTACTACCTGTGTGTGTGTGTGTGTGCTACTACCTGTGTGTGTGTGTGTGTGTGTGTGTGCGCGCTACTACCTGTGTGTGTGTGTGTGTGCTACTACCTGTGTGTGTGTGCTACTACCTGTGTGTGTGCGGACGTGTTTCTGGAGGTCTCCAGAGGTTTTGAAGGCCTTGAAGCACATGTCTTCAGGACACTTGTATGGTTTTTCTCCAGTGTGTGTCCGCAGGTGACTCTTCAGCCCGTAACCAGTAGCGAACGCCTTTCCACACGTCAGCACATCACACCTGTATGGCCGGACACCTGTGTGAGCCCTCTCATGCACCTGACAAGACAGGGGCAACGTTAATGTAACATTAATATCTTATCAAGTGAGAACAAATGTGTGTATGTGTGTGGTACCTTGAGGTGGTGTGCTGTGGTGTAGAGACGTCCACAGCCCTCGTAGTCACAGCGGAATGTCTTCTCAGCCGTCTGCTGACCCTTAGGGGAACCCCATGACCCCATCACCTGTACAATAGGCTCTATGTCCTGGAGTCCATTGGTACTGCTCATGGTCTCATCCACCTCCACCTCAGACCCCGTCATCTAGGGAGAAAAGAGTGGAGAACAGAGTTTGAGAGCATTATATTAATTAAAAGTACTACATTGCTTATTCCACCACAACAAGTACAATGGCATAGTATCTGAGAGAGAGAGAGAAAGAGACATGGGGAAAATAAATACTGAGAAAGAATGCACACGAAACAGTGAGTGATAGAACACGTGAGTGATACAACAGCAGAAAAAGAGAGAGAGACCTTGGCGTAGTTCTCCAGGTTGGTGATGGTGTCTGCATCCACAGTGTCGTCTGCAGCCAGCTCCTCCAGGGCGCCCCCTGGCTGCAGAGTCAGGATGGTGCTGCCAGCCTGCAGGCCTGTGGGGTGGTGGATGTACGCCGTGCTGCCATCCTCCAGCTGCACTGCCTCCACCGCACTGGGATCATACCCGTCTGCAGGGGTTAGAGGTCAGAGGTTAGATGGTCCTGTTTGAAAATGTTTTAAAAGTGAGATCCCTTTCCTTCCATCCTTTGTAGAAGTAACAATGTGTGATTAGACAATTAGAAAACAAGATGACGACCACTCTATTGCTTCAACAAGCCAACCTTTCCTAGAGTGGTGAACAGAGCATCTGGTTAGATGTTAATATACCTTTGGGTGTGTGGTGGATGTATGCAGTGGTCCCGTCCTCGAGTTGCACTGCCTGGCCATCCTCAAAGGGCATGGGCTCTAGGGAGAGGCCAGAAAAACAGCCAGGATCAGGAGAGATATGAGGTCACAGAACACACAAAAGGTTATTCAAAAACCCTCCGGCAGAAATGTTGTTCTGAGGGTGTAGACTTACCTTTCTGCTGTACAGTGACCTGCTGAATGTAGGCTGTAGTACCATCCTCCAACTGAATAGTATCGCCTTCCACTAGGTTGCCATCTGAAGAAATCAGTATATTGTTGATATCAGTGGCAGCCATACATACTCATACTGGTGGACATGTGAATGTCAGCTTTGAGTTGTGCTTCATTATTTTTGAGTAGTGTGTGAATGTGTGGGTTTGTCACCTTTGATGGCTTGTTCAATGTAGGCAGTGGAGCCGTCACTGAGGGCAACAGCCTGCAATCCCAAACTCTCCATCCTTCTGCTCAGCTACAGACGCTCTATCTGACAATAAGAGAGAAACACACACACACACACACTTAGCTACTGTAGGCGAGTGATGTGTGTTCCCCAAAATGTGTCTGGCCTGGACCCTCAACCAGTGAATACGGCATATTATAAAATGTTCTATTATGTGTATGCACCTAGGTTAGGTTCAAGATGAGTCTATGGGGAGGGCAGACTATTATTTTACTGTCAATGGACATAGCTATCTGCTTATGATCAAGTTTATACAAGGGTTTATGACATAAGCAGTATGCAATCATTGGGTGCATTTCCATCCGGTTGTCACTGTGACATTATTGAGTGCATTTCCATCAGGTTGTTACTGTGACATTATTGAGTGCATTTCCATCAGGTTGTCACTTAGCTTAACTCAACGATATACACTATATATCAGTGGCGGTCAGTGCCATTTAAGATGAGGGAGGACACATTTTTCATGAACATGACCTTATTTGTATTACAGCATATTGGATTACTGTCATTCATATTCCATTCACCAAGTTCAATGTAACAGCGATAGGTTTAGGCTACTACACACAGGTCGAGAGAAACACTCTTGCCTGCAGGTAGCCTAGCTGTTGGGCCAGTAACCGAAAGGTCTCTGGTTTGAATACCTGAGCCGACAAGGTGAAATACCTGTTGATGTGTCCTTGAGAAAGGCACTTAACCCCAGTTTGCTCCAGGGGTTGACCCTATAGGTAGGCCGTCATTGTAAATATGAATTTGTTCTTAACTGACTTGCATAGTTAAATAAATAAAAATAATCGAGCTGATATATAATCGTTAGTCCAACAGTTTCTATTTGACAAATTCAGGTATAA
Organism: Thymallus thymallus; assembly: GCA_023634145.1. NCBI lineage: Eukaryota > Metazoa > Chordata > Actinopteri > Salmoniformes > Salmonidae > Thymallus > Thymallus thymallus. The sequence goes on along the minus strand of CM042410.1, from coordinate 29,812,881 downwards.
TTATCCCCATTTTGTTCCGTTTAAGAAACGTTTTTCAACAGAATCGGCGGAATGAATACACCCCTGATCATGCGTAAACGGAGTTCACTCTCATAACAGCCACGTTGTATTCCTTCTCTTCCCTTCGCTTGTGGACTTCAATGCACAACACATCAGCTGTATGTGACCAGACAAAAAAAAAACTTCCAAGCCAAACCACTACACACAGCCTAAAGTTACATTGTTGTCACCATATTAGCTAAAGTAACGTCATAGTCAGCATAGCTAATAGAACTAATGCGTTAGTAAACCCGCTACAACCGTGCAGTAACATTTGTGTACTGTCAGTAAGCAGTTACACCGGCAGGCCCCGGTGGCAATAAATTAGTAATGCCAAAAACGAAGAGTTCCAGTGTTGTGTTGGAAAGTCATAGACAGCTAGCTAACATAGCATCCCTCTGTTTGAGCAGGGTGTTTCAGTAAGCTAAACTAGCAAGCTGCATTTGCTAGCTAAGTAAGTGAAACAAAGAAAATGACATCTCTCTTTCTCTCTTGCTTCTTCTTCTTCATTTTGGAAGAAATGAATTTGTTCAAAACTGTTCCAACTACTGTCTCTCTCTCTCTCTCTCTCTCTCTCTCTCTCAGAGTCAACTACTCACCACATTGTATACACTGCAGTGCTAGCTAGCTGTAGCTTATTCTTTCAGTACTAGATACATCCTCTGATCCTTTGATTGGGTGGACAACATGTCAGTTCATGTTGCAAGAGCTCTGATAGGCTGGAGGAATCTATGGAAGGGGGTGAGAACCATGAGCCTCCTAGGTTTTGTATTGAAGTCAATGTACCCAGAGGAGGACGGAAGCTAGCTGTCCTCCGGCTACACCATGGTGCTACCCTACAGAGTGCTGTTGAGGCTAATGTAGGGCTGGGCGATATGACGATATATATCGTGTGACGATAGAAAAAGGTCTATCGTTTCATATTATTCTCTATCGTTTATTTTGTTGTGTCGCAAATCACACTCTTTATAGCTATATTTTTGTGTCGTGTTGAACAGAATTTGCAACACAAACAAACATGGAGGAGAGTGAACGTGACAGTGCACGGAGACACAGAGCTCGTACCTAAAAGAGGGGCTACTTCGGTCGCATGGATGTGGTTTGGGTATGAAAAGTCTGACACGGACCAGAAAACCGTCCTCTGCAAAATTTGCCGCAGGGTGGTCCCGACAGGCTCAAACACCACTAACCTCTTTTACCACCTACACAAGAATCATGTGAAACAGTTCGAAGAGTCTACGGATGAGACCCAAAAAAGTACAGTCGAGTGCTCAAAACAAACCCCTGACTCAGATGTTGCAAGAGGCATTGTTGCCAAATATCTATTTTGTTTGCAGCACTTTGGTTGTTGTCATATAACGCTAAAATTCAAACTTGAAGGAGTGTTTTGTTTACTTGTTATATATTTATTTGTGAGCCTTATTTTGCTGCTATAGTTTAATCTTGAAAGTTTTCCATGTTTACATTTTGTATTTTATATACCAATATTTGTCAGGCCTGTATTCATTTGTTTGCTGCTACAATTCAAACAGTTCTACTGTTAAAGAGTATTATATGTTTGGTTTTGATATTTTTGACCATATTCACATTTTAGGCCTATCTTTTTTGTTTGCAACTATAGTTGAAGTGTTTTCTATTTACCTTTTTAGATTTTATACATTCATATTTTATATTTTGTTACATGCTTAATTGAAAATCTGCACAAAGGTTCTATATAAAAGGAGGAATAATCAAATATGAATAAGTACACCTTTTATTCAAAATGTAATAAGAAATAGGCCTTTACATGTGGTCATTTTATATAAATTATTTATTCACTAAATTTAGAGAAAATGACCTATATCGGGATATGAGATTTTAGTTATATCGCCCAGCCCTAGGCTACTGTAGACCTTCTTTCAAAAATTGTGTTTTATTCGGTTATTTGGTGACGTGATTATATTTAGTATAGTCGTATCTAAAAAGGATAACTTTGATTTTTTTTTTTAAACTATTTTTATATTTATGAAATTCACTGAGAAGCCTCCACTGCTATATACAACATGGCACCGTCATAGGATGCCACCTTTCCAACAAGTATCTTCGTCAAATTTCTGCCCTGCTAGAGCTACCCTGGTCAACTGTAAGTGCTGTTATTGTGAAGTGGAAACGTCTAGGAGCAACAAAGGATCAGCCATGAAGTGGTAGGCTACACAAGCTCACAGAACGGGACTGCTGAGTGCTGAAGCGCGTAAAAATCGCCTGTCCTTGGTAGCAACTCATTACTGAGTTCCAAACTGCCTCTGGAAGCAACGCCAGCACACAAACTGTTCGTCAGGAGCTTCATTATATGTTTGGCCGAGCAGCTGCACACAAGCCTAAGATCATCATGCGTAATGCCAAGTGTTGGCCAGAGTGCTGTAAAGCTTGCTGCCATTGGACTCTGAAGCAGTGGAAACGCGTTCTCTGGAGTGATGAATCACGCTTCACCAGCGGACGATTCTGTGTTTGGGGATGCCAGAAGAACGCTACCTGCCCCAATGCATAGTGCCAACTGTAACTTTTGGTGGAGGTGTAATAATTGTCTGGGGCTGTTTTTCATGGTTTGGGCTAGGCCCCGTAGTTCCAGTGAAGGGAAATATTAACGCTACAGCATACAATGACATTCTAGACGATTCTGTGCTTCCAGCTTTGTGGCAACAGTTTGGGGAAGGCCTATTTCAATTAGCGTACACAGAGATTGCAAAACATTAGGAACACCTGCTCTTCCATGACAGACTGAACAGGTGAATTCAGGGGAACGCTATGATCCCTCAATGATGTAATTTAAATCAGTGTAGATGAAGGGGAGGAGACAGGTTAAAGGATTTTTAAGCCTTGAGGCCAGTTGTGCATGTGTGGCATTCAGAGGGTGAATGGGCAAGACAAAGGATTTAAGTGCACCAGTTTGTCAATAACTGCAATGCTGCTGTGTTTTTCACACTCAACAGTTTCCTGTGTTTATCAAGAATGGGCAACCACCCAAAGCACATCCAGACAACTTTACAATTGTAGTATACACTGATGAATTAAGGCTGTTGAGGGCAAAGTGGGGTGCAACTCAATATTTGGAAGGCATTCCTAATGTTTTGTACACAGTGTATACTACATGGATCTAAACTAGAGCTTATTGTCACTGTTTAGATCTTTGTTGGAAATGAGGGATAGATTTGTGTATGGTTGAACTAATTATTCTACAGCTGGTTAAGTTACTGTACTAAACTCCACTCTCTGGGCAGACCACACAGCTAGCTTTCATTCGAGTCAATAATTACTATAATATAGTATTACATTATGCCAAGGATTGTAGTGGAGGGTAAACGCTTAAATCGATGTGCCTTGCAAGCGTGCACTGATTCATCTATCCAACAGAAAAATCCGCTCATCCGTGTGCACGCTACACACTGACGAAGTAGAACTAGAACTAGAACTGGCGGCAACAATCGGTATCACTCAGACAGATGACAGGCATACGAAACTTTTTTAAACGTCCATTATCTCTTTAAAAGTCCTCCCCCGAAAAAACCCAGGCTCTTGGATAAGGAGGTATGGTAAATAAAATACTGTAGTTTCTGTTATTTCAGTTAGTTGGCTAGCCACCTACAGTAGTAGTTAGCTAAATGCAGTAGCTCTGTTTAAGTAGACTGGCTAGCTACGTGTGAGACTGAAACTGAGCCGTTTTTGCAAATCCCCAATATCAACTAATATACTTGTCTATTCATTCAGTAAATATAATTATCATGCCAATAAATTATAATTTAAAACATTGCTTCATAGAGAGAGTTGGTGGTTATCCAACAGCAAAATGGCCTTGACATGGGAACCACTCTGCACTCCAGATACACAGCAGCAAGTATCATAATAAATCGTAATAAATAATGAGCCAACAGTGATTTTTTTTTGACCTGGTTGAGCTTGAAAGCCAATCTGCTGAGCAAATAACAACTAGTTTACTGTCCTGCCTACACAAATATGGACTGACCGAAAACCTTTTAAAGGAAAACTTCATAGCTTTTGCTTGTGATGGTGCAAGTGTTATGTTGGGTAGAAAATCTGGGGTAGCTACCCGCCTACAGCAGAAATATAGTTTGGCATTGCCTTAATCATAGGTTAGAACTGGCAGTGGGAGACACAGTTAAAGAAGTAACTAACATTAACAATTTTACCACTTTTACAGACAAACTTTACACCCTCTACCACAAACTGTCATGAACTGACTGAGCGGGCACAAGAAGTGGAAGTTCATCTGCAGAAGATTGGAAGGGTGCTTGATGTTCGTTGGGCTGCCAGTAGCTTCAGAACAGTTAAAATTGTGTGGAGGTCATACAAAGCCCTCCATTGACACTTTAGTGCTGCAGCAGAAGATGCCAACAGGGATGAAAAAGAAAAGGCCATGTACAAAGGCTTAATGACCAGGATGGAATCACAGGAGTTCCTATGTGATTTAGGGTTAATGTATGACGCATTAGAGGAAATAGCACACTTATCCCTGAATTTGCAACAGAGGGATGACACTGCCAAAAGCAGGCAAGCTAATGAGAAGGACGACTCGGCACCTCTCCTCTATGATAGTGGTTTCAGGTGAAAAAAGGCAGGAAGCCCTGGATGCTTCAGAGAAAAAAAAGAGTTTCATGGCATCTCCTTAAAAGCTAATGTGAGAATAAAGCAGATTGATTCAACCCACTTCCTTGAATCCCTCATCAAGAACATGGAGAGGTTATTTACAACTGCATCAAGCAAAAATTCAAGTGTATCAGCTGAAAATACCTTGATGTATGTGGTCTTTCTTGAACCAGCAAACTGGCCTGAGCCCTTGTATGAACATTATGGAGATTTGCATCAAACAGCTCGAACATCAGTTTACACTTGATACAAGAAGTGTTCGAGGGGTTTCGAGATTATAAAGAGGACACCATAGTCATACCAGATGGATTGGCCCCACTAACGAATATCATGAACCTAATACCTGTGAGCACTGCCAAATGTAAACGAGGATTCAGTCTACTGAATACTATCATCAGCCCTCTACGGAGCAATCACCTGCTGAAGAATGTTTCTGCCCTAATATTTGTCAACCTGAATGGCCCTCCATTGCAAAAATGGAACCCAAAAGAGTATGTCAGGTCTTGGTTGTTAAAACACTGGGGAGCCTCTTATACGCAGTCACACACATGTAAGCCAACACCTCTGGATGTGGACAAAGAGGCATTCTGGGCATTGTTGTCCTAAAGAGGAACTAATAGTTGTTCTTGTCATTGAAATCTGTGATTAAAAACACACACATGCAGACAAGAATTTTGAATGTGGCCAACATACTGACTTCAATTAGTCAAAATGATCAGTTTTATTTGGTTTTCCAGCAAGTGTTCAATGAGTTCTGCAAGCAAATGTGATAAACTGCAAGTATTAGTTGTCACTGGTTTCATGTGTAACAGTTATGTATTGTACATTAATACATTGTTTATCGTCACATTGTATCCACACTAGTGCTCTTTTTGCTTTGAAATACTTACTGTATTTGCAGTGTAGCTCACATCAGATAATTATTCATGTGAATACAAATATTTTAATATCAACATTTGCAAATCATGTTTGGTGGAATGTGTGTTCAGCCCAGATTATTTTTTTTTTATTAATTACCTACACTAGGCCTTCTTTTTTAGTAGACTTGCATCAAATGGAATTAATTTATACGGTTTAAAAATGTAATACGTTTTCGATTATATTGATGAATGATTTGTCGTATCAAAATAATCCGGAGAAATGTATAGTTTAACCACCTTTTTTTTACCACTACATCACTGATTATGCCATGAATCCTATAGTTAGCTAGTCAAGAAGAAATGTGGACTCAAATAGTCAATTTCAAATGGCAAGCTAACCAACAAGCTAGGGGTCGCGTGACAGCTAGCTAGCTAACGTCGCCATTACACTGAATGGCAAAGTTAGCTAGCAGCTGCCTGGTTATTGGTGCTATGGCAAGATTGAAAACTTCAATAAACACTTCAATAAACACCTTTTCCTTTCCAACTAAGTCACATAATACCATAAATATCCCTAATAGTAAATAGCTAGCGCCACGACTTTGACTACGTTTGCAATGTCTTTTGACGTGACTAACTAGCTAATGCGTTAGCTAGGTAAGGCGCACGGCAGTGGAAATACAACAAGGCCTCATTCACTACAACACGTTTGCGCTTGAATCAGACACTTGCAACGCAACCGGGTTACTCCCATCGGTAACGCCGATAATCGATCCCTAACAAAGCGAATTCTATATCTTGATATTTCTTCTCAAACTCGAAATAAATCCAGAAAATCACAAGATCTTTATTTTCCTCTCCCTATCCCCCATTTTTATATCCCATCTCTCCCTCGGCTTGACAAGTTGCAGCGCAAACTGGGATACTCACCTCCAGCAGACCGCCATGCACCAGGCACCACAGAAGCACCCGGGAACATGAATGGTATGAAAACGAGTTGGGTCATTACACCAGTCAACAGACTGATCTAGGGTCAGTTTTACAATCTCATGCATAACTGACAAGCAACACAGCACACAGAGAGTAGAGCAGAAAACATGTATTTATAAACATTATATAAACATTCAGCATCTGACAAGAGTGCATGAAATAAAACTATTTTATATAATGCACTGATTTTAAGATCCAACACAGAAATTATTGCACATTTTATAAGGTCTCATTTTTTCAAGGGATATCTGACAATACAATGGTCAAAACAGTGTTGATTTCCATGACACCTATTAGGCACACACACACACACACACACACACACACACACACACACACACACACACACACACACACACACACACACACACACACACACAAAACCAAAACAAGTTCCTAATTCATAACTCACATTGCAATTTGATCATACAAAGCTAATATTCAAAGCCAATTTAAACAAGTTGAATTGTCTGCTTTCACCAAAGCAATCACATTTAAAAGGTGCACTATGCAGAAATCTCTCTGCTATTTCCTGGTTGCTAAAATTCTAATAGTTTCGGTTTATGTTACAAAACAAGCAAGTATATTGTAGAGAATCATTGCACCATCTAAACTGCTGTGAAATATCTCTACCATAACCAAAAATATTGTATTTTCAGCTGGTGTACAAAACCGAAAGTAAAAGACGCAAAAACAAAACATAAGAACGAGAAGCATAGAAAGTGCACATAACAGCTTTACTACCGATTCTTAGACTTGCTTTCAATGGGAAGGACAGATCTATAACACACATTTCTATGTGAATTTGGTCAGGTGGCACAGAAAGTTACATATTGCAGCTTTATTTTTTATTTTTTTACCTTTAAATAACTAGGCAAGTGAGTTAAGAACGAATTCTTATTTACAATGACGGACTACTTATAGGGTCAGCCCCTGGAGCAAATTAGGGTTATGTGTCCTTGAGCAAGGCACTTCGACAGGTTTTTCACCTTGTCGACTGGTATTCGAACCAGCGACCTTTCGGTTACTGGCCCAACGCTCTAACCACTAGGCTACCTGCCGCCCTTTGACGCTTTAAAGCCAATGACATACCCTGTTTTCATCACAAAGAATCCAGAGCGGACTGCTTGAAGTACAACATTAGTAGTAGTCTTAACCTTGGTAACAGAAAAAGGACACATTTAATTAACAGGGAGATGCAATAACATACTGTAAGTAAGGCGTGATAAGAAAAAGGCAAGCTTGAACTCAAGGCAAATGTTTCAGGATCAGGAAGGAGATGATAGTAGTTGGTGAAAGCTGAGGGCCTTGAACCACAAATATATTTTGAGCAGCAAAGAAAACGTAATGATAAAGATATCTCACCCACCCAACTGGGCTTCTGAGTGAAGAGATAGAACACCACCCAACAGGGTTTCAGACTGGATTATCCACCCAGAGAACTGACTCAAATAAGGACATTTTTGGCACTATCCTCAGAGTTCATACGAAGGGAATTTGATATGTGTACTACCAAAGACCAGTTGCATTCACAGTATGTATATGCAATATGGCAGTAGTACATGCCAATACATCCCCAGTCACGAAGTCTAACAGTAATAACCACTTAATAGTTTAGGCTTCAATGCATGGACATCATTTTAAATAATGATAAAAGAAAGCAGCTCTGATAAAAATAAACAAAATCCCCTTGAAAATATACAGGTAACTGTCTTAGCATAGTGTCTTAACAGGGGGTTGAGCCACCAGAACAGCTTCAATGCACCTTGGCATAAATTCAACAAGTGTCTCGAACTCTATTGGAGGGATGAAACAACATTCTACCACAAGAAATTCCATAATTTGGTGTTTTGTTGATGATAGTGGAAAAAGCTGTCTCAGGTGCAGCTCCAGAATCTCCCATAAGTGTTCAATTGAGTTGAGATCTGGTGACACACACCCCCCACTTAAACCCCCTATGCTCCTTTGAGACCCTTCTTTCAAAGTCACTGACATCTCTTCTAACCATGGTAGCTAAATAATGGGCAACTGTGCATTTTTTACATGACTCTAAGCATGATGGGATGTTATTTGCTTAATTAACTCAGGAACCACACCTGCTTTCAATATACCTTTTTATCCCTCATTTACTCAAGTGTTTCATTTATTTTGTCAGTTACCAGTACATAATCACATTGTTATTGATGCATTCAGAAAACCAAAGTGACAGGGAAGTCTAAAAATAGATTAACTTAAATGGTGACAATTTATATCTTAACAAGAAGGCCATAACCTGACGTTGTGTAAAATTGTGAATTCTGAGAGATTAAAACTGTATAAATATTATGTTGACTTGACTATGTTGAGCAATAGAACAGGATAAAATCTCAGAACATGGACAGTGTGACACCATCAAACACTGTGACATCGTCAACAAGTTCTGGATAGTTAAAGTGCTTACACAGGCGACTGGACAACAGGGGAAAAAAGCGTAGACAAAACAAAAAGTCAGTGAAAAAACATTAACAAACAGCACTTAACTCCTGTTACACTTATGGCACAAGCACTTACTGTCAACTATATATTAAATACAATATCTGCACTTTCAGTTATCAAAAGCAATTCACCTTAAATGTATAAATACATGTTATACATCCTCCTAACCAACTGTCATTGTTACACTAGCAGCGACATGTTGAACTTAGATGATGAATACAGGCCAGATTAAGGGTGAGTAGATGAGGGAGGGCAGCATCACAAAACTGTCCCATTGTGGTAGTGTGATTTGATCACAACTAAAATACATAACAGAAATAATATTGAACATTCCAACTGAACACAGCAAAAGTGTTCAAAAATGTTATCAGTCACTCTCTCAATTTCTTCTCTTTGGGCTTGATACACACCTCTTGATCTGTGAGGCGAACAGTCAAGGTGGGAGAAAATTCCAGCCTCTTCCTCACCGACATACACCTCCCAGCCTAAGAGTGGTCCCTCCCTGCTTATAACCATCCAGTTGCCACATATCTGTGAAGGGATATCAACAAAAAGGCACAGGTAGGGGCTACAGATGAGTTTGGCATTAGGCCAGAGAGGGGTAATAGTTAGGGATCGGTTTGGTATTAGGCAAGAGAATGGTGGGGCTAGGGATGCGTGTAGTATTATGGGAATCTCTTCAGTCTCTTTTGTGCCTGTGGAAAGTGTACTTTTCCAGACCTAGAGTGCGGTACTAGCCTGCAATGGACAGTTAAAAGGTCCAATCACAGGAAGGGATATATTCTCTGCAAGTAGGATGAAGTCTGTACTGGGGTGAGGGTTTAAGAGTTCTGGACCCTCCATCCCCCTCCCATTCTGTCTTGTTCATTTGTTCCTCTCCTCCCTCAGAAAGCGGAGCCGTCACAAACAATGTTCTGGTCTCGGCCGGGGAACAGCTCCATCTGCCAGTAGCGTGGGTCAGCATACACTGGCAGGGTGAAAGCACAACGGTCATGATTAGGTCAAACTAAATGGAAACTTGTATAGGTCTAAAATCAGGCTTTTTTTTAATGCCTAGTAGAAACACACCTGATTAAAATAATAATCACAGTATACTTACACAGTATACTAGCATACGTGTGAGTGTGTGTGTTCTCACCCATATCTCCCGGTCCCAGCCAGAGGTTGAAGGAGCTACAGTGTTTTTGACAATGGTGGACAGGGACCACTCGAACTGTGGGTAGCCCCTCTCCTACCACCAGCCAGCCCAGCACTCGGACCCCCTAAAAGCACACACAATACCACTAACAACACACTGTTGAATCATACCAAAAACTGGCATGTTAGTATATTTGGGCTGTGTTAGAGGCCAGACTCACTCTGCTCTGAGAGTTGGCACTATGCGTGACCAGGCAACGCTGCAGTGTTGTTCCAGCACTGTCCAGTAGGGGGCATAGCTCAGCTTTGGGGAAAAGCCACCTCAACACCTTCTCTCTGGCCCCAGATGCAAACCTCCTAGGGAGTGGAGGGTGGAGGAAAGGAGGGGATGTAGTCAGATGAGAATAACAGACAAAAATGCATCCTTGTTTTCTTCCTTCCTTGAGACGTGTTTTCTAAAGTACCAAGTCATGCTCACGGCAGTGCATTCGGAAAGTATTTAGACCGCTAGACTTTTTCCCACATTTTGTTACGTTACAGCCTTATTCTAAAATGGATTAAAATGGTACCCCCCCACCACCCCCAATCAATCTACACACAATACACCATAAAGGCAAACTTGTGTGTAGATTGATGAGGGGAAAAAGTAATTTATTCAATTTTAGAATAAGTCTGTAACGTAACAAAATGTGGAAAAGGGAAGGGGTCTGAATACTTTACGAATGTACTGTTTGTGTGTGTATCTACATATGCACGCACACACACACACACACACACCAGGTAGCCTAGTGTTTAAGAGCGTTGGGCCAGTTACCGGAAAGGTCTCGAATCCCAGAGCCAACTAGGTGGAAAATCAGCCAATGTGCCCTTGAGCAAGGCACTTAACCCTAATTGCTCCTGTAAGTCGCTCTGGATAAGACCCAGTGTGGAAGATTAACATTTTGGCAGGTAGATAAAAATAAAATCTACCAGCCTAAGTATTTTTTCATCATAATCACACCAAAAATCACAAATTACAGATGAGCATGCTTTGTAATGTGGTATGTTGCTCAATTCAATTTCATTTTTGTGACCGGTCTTTTTAACAGTTCTACAACTGAACATCAAGAATCAACAAAGTGCCACAAAATTCTGAGTGATACGACTTATTTATCATCATCAGTAGTAGTAGTAGTAGTAGTAGTTCTGGGCTCTAACGCTGACATTTTTTACAAGGAGTACATATAAGTTGATATTTATGAGCACACAAATAAATTCAGAAGCACAATTAAATTCTGTGAGTGTTTTAATCACAATGTACCCTGAAATATTTGAGTTATTAGGTGACACAAAAATGTTGTGTTGCTCCTTTAAGGGTCAGGCCATTACTGTAGTAACAGCACTCAGTGTCTGTCATAGATGAGATTGAGAATCTGTGTCAGACAGTTGCAGAAAACTCAAACTAATATTGGAAAAACAACCTAGTGTGTGAACATCTAGCCAAGAAACAGATGGACAAAGCTACACTTTAGTAGCCTTTTAGGTCAATTTGACCAACTTCTACATTTGGGCTTTGGTTTGAAAAAAACTGTTCTCAAATGCTGTGTGTGACCAGCCGCCAACGTGGCTGGTTATATTTTTACTCGCCAATGCCAAAGTCTACCAGCATTTGGCTGGTGATAATTTTCCACACTGAAAAGCATGTCTGCTAAATGACTAAAACGTCAAATGTAATGTAAATGTACCAAAGCAGGGTAAAGTTTGCAGGGCCCTGTGGAAAACCCTCATCATGTGACAGTAGGTTGTCTTCCTCCAGTAGTATACTCATGGAGCTGGAGTGGGCTGAGTAGAGCTCCTCTAACTGCTGCCTCTGCAGACACAGAGACTCCCCACCCTAGACAGAGACACAGGACACATGTCAGGCACAGCCGCAGACAAGACTAACTGCTGATGTTAGCTAAATGAACTAGCTCAATAAAGATCATTCTGTGGTAGATCCGTAAACAATGAGCAAACTGGACCCTCAATTTCAGGGAAATTGTTGTTTTTCAGTCTAAACTTAAATTTGTGTCTTTCTCTTTTGTTAGTGGTGGTCGTACCTTGAGCAGCACAGGCTGTGGTCCTCTGTGCATGGCTGCAGACTCTCTGAGGGTCTCAGGGACCTCCAGCACAGAGGATACCTCAGCACAGCCAGAACAGTTGACCAGGCCCTGTCGCAGAGCCCCTGCACTCCACCACTCATGGAAACCTACAGGAGAGAGACAGTAGGGAAGCTGCTGATACACACACTGGCTAAGAACAAAGACCCAACTAGGGAGAGTGTCTAAAATAGTGTTTCCCTTGTTACTGTACCTTGCAGGTTGTATTTCTTGGCAATGGGCAGAGCCAGCAGTCTGATGTGGCTGAGGGGGGAGGACCAGTTATGTCCCCCTGTGTATGTCACACCTAGCTGGGGCTGAGTCTGGGGGTAGGTGAAGGCCAGCACCACCACCAACAGAAAGCCTAGTGCTACCACAAACTACAGTATGGAGAGAAGAGGAACTAGTGAGAGGATGGTTCATCAATGCAGGGATTGACATTAAGGGTTGCCTTATTGCCCAGGGCAAGTGACCTGAGCAATCGCGTACGTTGAGCATGTTCTGGGGTTTCTCCATTGGTCAGGTGATTTTGTTTAACTGATAGAAAACAAATTGCAAATAATTCCAGTAGTCTGTTCTTTCTGGTTCCCCCCTGTAGGTTAAAATAGCCACTCAAGATCATATTCTTTGGGCAACCCCAAAATACTCCTGACTTGCCTGATGGGCAAGTGCCTTTTAGACAATCCCTGTGCATGATCTTATATGAGCGTGTGTGTGCATCTTACCTTGATGGTGGCTCGAAGAATGGGGAATTGTGGTGGGTCTCTTCGAGGCTCGTTAGTCTCCAATACTTGTTTGATAAACTTCTCAATCTCCCTTTCTGACATGCCATAGCGATACCCCGACTGGCGGAGAATATCGATGCTCTCAGACAGCTTGTCATAGATGCAAGGCTCACTCAGTGTGGTGCCCATGGCAACCAATGTGGTCCAACTGATTTTAGTCAACAGTTCATTTAGGGGGACCCTGCCTCTAGTCTCCAGGTTGCAGCCGTCTCACTCATAGTGTCTTCCCTGTTTGAAGTTGAAGAGGTTGGTAGGACAGAACTTCCAAAGCCCTAGACAGAAGATACACAGACAATCCTGATTATATGGCTGAACTAGGCCTTGGACTGTGGTCAAAACAGACACCTTGTCAATGTCAACACATGCCTTCAGAGGCCCATGTGAACTGTAAGCAATAAGTAGTCGTTATTTCCGTGTGTGAATAATATCAACAAACAATTGAGGTTAAAAAAACGTTGGACAGAAGCTAAGCAGGCAGATAAATGTGTGTACACAATGTACAGAACGCATCTAACGTTACTAAGTCAATCTAACCATTATAGATAGATATGTTATTCTAACTTTGTCGTTTTACCTTTATCATACAGTGAGAGGGCCAGTGACAGCAGTGGGGTAAACAAACAAAGCTAACGTTAGCTAGCTAACAGTTAATTGGCTAAGATCCCAATTTAGCTTTGCTACTTTTAACAAGTATAGCTAGCTAGATTTCATAAGATCAAGTAAACATCAGATTTCAAACAGTGATCATGAACTCACCTTCATTTATTTTTACAGATATATTGTCTCGTTCATATTTAGCTTCGTGTCGACCAAGCAACCTTTTCCCACTTGCTTGCTGCTTGAGAATTTGCAGTCGTCACTAGTTACCACAGCCACAAAGTAATAAACCATCCCCGCCTATTTCTAAAATTTATCTTCTTAAAATCTGATTTTAAACCTAACCTTTACCACACTGCTAACCTTATGCATAACTCTGATCCTAACATTATATTAAGCCCTAACCCAAATGTTTAAAAATAGTTTTTTATGATAGACTTATAAACTATTTTGACTTTGTGGCTGTAGTAACTAGTGGAAAACAGAATTTGGTGATGTCACTTGACTTCCCTGTTGGACAGATTCACGTTGAGACTCAACAGCAGATTCGTGTAGCAAAACTCAAGATTGATGTTTAAAAAAACAATATAATTTGTAAAAACCTGTCGATGTCTCGAGCAAGGCACTTAACCCTAATTTGCTCCAGGGACTGACCCTGTAGGTAGGCCGTCATTGTAAATAAGAATTTGTTCTTAAATGACTTGCCTAGTTAAATAACGGTTAAATAAAATTTAAACAAATAAAGGTTAAATAAATAAAAAATGTGTTGACGAATCTGCCTTGTCACAAAATGTAATAATAATAAATGTAATAATAATACATGTAATAATTATATTTTATCAACCGGCAGAGGGTGTATTTTCGTGAGTGAATCGCAACAACTAAGCTCGACCCGTTGAACCTCATTTCACCAAAGCGCCCCTCTCAGCGCATTGTTTCGCGGATCAGCTGTGCTTGGATCTAAAACCCCACCCAATGAGGAAGGAAAGACGTGAAGTGAAGCAATACGGACCCCAAGAAAATAAGAGGCTTCAAAGCGAGTGTCATTCACTAAAGGCGTAAAATCGAAACACCGCCGTTTATATTGCGATTATTAAAGACTAAAACGGGCTACATCTTCGCATTCATCCCTTCTGAGCGCCGCAGCGAAGACATCCAGTCAGCTGATATTTTGCTACCAGCTCCTAGCCGCTCTCTCAAGATGATAGCCCTGTTTAACAAGCTGTTGGACTGGTTCAAACAGCTATTTTGGAAGGAAGAGATGGAGTTGACACTGGTCGGTCTGCAGTATTCGGGAAAGACCACCTTCGTGAACGTGATAGCGGTAATTTCGCTGTTTACTCGCTCTGTGTCTGTGTGCGCCTTCATATTACTTTAGTCATTAGTGTGCACCGATTTACGACGGGAATAGACCGTGGCACAAAGTAGCGGTCCCGTGATTGAAACGCCGCTCCTCCCTTTAATTGCTACAGTGTCGCAGTATTATTTGTAATCAGGACCTTTTCGTCCTGGGCATAAACAAATAGGCTATATGTGTGTGGGGTGAATAGGACGGATGGTAGGCAATATTAATGGCCTATTTGATTTATTGAGGGATGGAGACTGGCTGGCTTTTCATCGTATGATGTGCTCGCTAGTAATGATGACGACATCACAAGTGGTTTATGCTGTCGTGAAATACGAGCGTTACAACCTTGAAATGGGGACCTGCTATTTCATTGTACACCAGAGTTGCACATAACCTAGATAATTATGAGCAGTGTAAAATGTTTTCGGGCTAAATCTGTTCAGGAATGTCCAAGCCAAGGTCTTGGATTACGATGCTGAGACTGCTTACATGAATGTATGACAAGCAACTAGAAAAGGCCAAGACTAGGAACCAGAAATGACCAAGGCCTAGTGTATTAGCCTAGTGTTCCACACTGCAGGCTACACTTGGCCTAGAATATTTTCTCTGACACCACCAGTAGGCTAGATGACAGTTGCGATGCTACATACATTAGCATCAAATACATTTCCCCTCCTTGACTGTATCCATTGTATCACCCAGACCTCCTAATTTGTAACTGCTTTGTGACAACAGCCCTCAACCTGCTCAGTCCTCTCACCAGGCAGTCAGTGTGGGTCCTCATTTGACTCCTATTGGCCTGATGAGGATTTGTGGGATTGTAGTGATAACCCGTTAGTGATATCATAATGCAATGGGTAGTAGGTTGATGGATGCATAATGGTTTGTAAATTCTACAGGTTTATGAATGGTATGTATGTTGAATGAAGAGGAAATGATTACCCTATCTTTATTGTTAGAATTTGTGTTAATACTGTAGATGTGTGTGTGCGTTCACCCCGCTACCGGTGCTGATGAGTATTCCCTCTGAGTACATACATAAAACCAGGCTGTGCAGAAGAAAGTAATCTGTGTATAAATTCACACGTTACAGACAGAGCACATACATTAAACCTGGACCTCGTCTCCTTGCATCTGCCTGCTCCAGCTGAACCCAATCCCCCAAACACATCGCCAGACCCTGCCTCAGACCCTGCCCTTGCTCCAGTCCCACCTGAACCCAATCCTCATCCGCATCCCCTCCTCCTGCCCATCCCCAGCCTCAGCCATTATCCAGACCCTGCTCCATCTACAGCCCCAGGTCCAGCCCATCCCCTTTCTCTGTCCCTTCCCCACCCTCAGCCCATTACCCGGCCCCATCCCCAGGCCCACTCTTTAGTTCATGGGTTTCAAACACACTGTCTGGGGGCAATTTCCGTCTGGTTTCACAGACAGTCCAATACCCAAGTTACTGATCCTTATGGTGTATCTGTTGAGCTGCCACAGGTGGCAGTGAGTGGGGTTGTGCTGTCTTGTTGGAGGAGTGAGAAGTCTGTTGGCTCGGCTCTGGCTCCCAACGGAGTGCTAGACAGGGATTTTGGAAGACAGTGACTTAGTGACGCGTCCAGCCATTGCATTAGGAAATATGCAGCTTTTGCATTAGGAAATATGCAGCTTTTGCATTAGGAAATATGCAGCTTTTACATTAGGAAATAGGCAGCTTTTGCATTAGGAATTACACAACAGCCTAAATCTTATCACATTGCGTCCATTGATCTCAATTAATCATCATTCTATTTATTATTTGAAATACACAAACATGCTACAAACACTTCAGAAGTGTAAGGAGTAAATCCATTTTTTGACAACACTCCTTTTGATTTGAATGAAACCATCCACATTTGACCATTTGTAGAAGTGGTCAGAGAATGACTTTGTAACTTATACTCTGTTTTACATCATCTAAAATGTTTCTGTTGTCCCTGCCTTCAGTTGAGGCAACATGTTTTTTTGACTGATAAATGTACTAAACTGGGAATCAAATAGAAAAGTCAACATTTTAAAATGGTGCCACAAAGATGGTTGGAGGTTCACACATCAGAGCATGTTGACTTGAATGGGAATATCTGTTTTAAATTATACTGTCAACCCTCCATAGGAAACCTATTGAAATCATAGAAATATAAATATTAGAATAGACATGAACATTTTAGTTGACATTTGATGGTGGGTGGACTGGTCACCATCTTTTGTGGTAGTATTTAGAAGTTAAAATGTACATTTACATTTCAATGGTGTACCAGCTACATTGCAGTGGTCTGAGGGGATAGGTCCATTCTATTTCTATGACTGAAATGACACCAACCCTGTATTAAAAAGCAGGTTGTGTCTCAATTGATGGTGGGCACAACACAAAAACCTCATGATGTGAGGTAGGGTCTAAGCTACAACATATGGTTGTTGATGTTAAAAGTAAAATGTAAGTTTTATTTAAAATGTAAATAACAAAATATAGAAATTATAAAATAGTTTCACAACCCTGTTTGTAAGCTTTTAAATGATATTAAACTCAACAATGTATATTTTCCGGTAATGAAGACATGGATGTCTCATGGTATGGTGGGGTATTGCCAAATAGGTCGACTTTGAGACATTCTCCTGAATGTTTTGGTATTCAGGTCCCAAAAGTATATTTCTGACTTCTTCTTCCATGAGGAAACATATATGGAACGTTTTGTTTAAATCAAATGGATTTACCTTATGAACCCCCTACCTGCCTCTAAAAGTCTGAGAGACTTGTTCTCTTGGCTATACAGTTCTTTGGGATTAAAGTGTCGGTGTGTCTGGCTGAAATATAGTTCCTTGTTGTATTGCTCTGCCAGTGCATTTCTAAATCAAACAAATCAAATGTTACTGGTCACATACACGTATTTAGCAGTTATTGTACCAGTATGAAAGTCGCTCTGGATAAGCATCTGCTAAATTAATAATATGTAAACGTAAACTAGGCAAGTCACTTATTTACAATGACTGGCCAAACACGGACGACGCTGGGCCAATTGTGCACCGCCCTATCACGGTTGTGATACAGCCAATTCACAAGAATACACACAAATCTAAAAGAATGGAATTAAGAAATATATAAATATTAGGGTGATCAGGGCAACATGATCAGGGCAACACATTGGCCCTGGAGGAAGGAAATTGCACAAGGCTCAGACCCAATAGTGACAAAATGTGATATTGATGTCAAGTATACAGTAGATATGGCCTTGTGCTGTATAGACTAGCAGTGTTCTACTTGTGCTTAGTATACTGCTTGAACCTTGTCTCAAGAGAACTGACTTAGAAAACTAAGTGCATCAGGTGATGGTGTTGAATAACTTGTTTTGTAATTATGGCCCAAGGACAACAGCAGCGGAGATGTTTTTTGAGTTGTTCATTTAATAGGAAGCAGAGGAAATGGCTGCACGTGATGCTCTCAACTTGAAAAGGTTGTTCATCACAGACAGTACAGTAGCAGCATTCTGACCATACAAGATGAAGGCTTTCTTCTTGAGTTAACCTACAAGTGCCTCAAATTGAGTCTTTGATAATGCACTTCATACTTTCACTATCAGATATTACAGGAAGGTTTATATTTGTAAACTGATTTAGAATTGAAGATTAAAGGACATTACCACTGCATATATTTGAACATTTCCATATTTTCCTCATCAGATAAACAAAATAAATGTTTTCCTAAAAGTTTACTGTCTAGTAGTGCTGTTTAGACCTCTAGTGTCAGTGCTCTACAGATTAATGACTAGTCAGAAATGTCAGCTCCAGGGAGAAGTTTCCCCTAGGTACAGACCACCCACCGAGCTTCCCCTCCCCCAATCCTAACCTTAACCATTATTGGGGAAAATGCAAAAGTGACCCAAGACCACCTTTTTAAAGCCCCAACAACCCTGTGATCCAGTCAGACACAGTGACACCTAGCATGAGACATCAACCAGGAATCTGACTGTGTTTCAGCGTGGAACCTGTAGGCTATTTACTTTTCTTCACACACCTCTCAGGATGTATCTTACGATATAGCCTGGTGAGTGTGGTGAAGGTGCTGCTAGTTGTTGGGATCAGGTGACTTGTGGTCATGTGTCAGAATTCCACATAATTAGTGACTCATTGTTATGATTCATGTGTTCGTTACTCTGCTGAACAGTCTATCTCTCTCTCTCTCCCCCTCTCCCCCTCCCTCCCTCCCTCCCTCCAGTCAGGGCAGTTCAGTGAGGACATGATTCCTACAGTGGGCTTCAACATGAGGAAGATCACCAAGGGCAACGTCACCATTAAGGTCAGAGCATCAGACTTGATGAGCTGCACCTATCCTTGGTACTCATGCTGAAAGTATTGTTGATCGTGTGTGTGTGTTTGTATGCCTACTTTTTGAGACTGAAGTGGTGTGTGTTCTGTCGTTCTCCAGCTGTGGGATATTGGGGGTCAGCCTCGATTCCGGAGCATGTGGGAGAGATACTGCCGAGGAGTCAGTGCCATCGTGTAAGTGCATGCGCACACTAGGGCTGGTAATTGCCAGAGATCTCACGACACGATATGTATTGCGATTCAATACTGTAATTTTGTTGCGAATCGATGTTCCAAACATATTGCTCATCATGTCTCTCTCCTCTCTCTCAGTTACATGGTAGATGCTGCAGACCCAGAGAAGATTGAGGCCTCGAAGAACGAACTACACAACCTGCTAGACAAACCCCAGCTACAGGGGATCCCAGTGAGTACATGTTGCTATTGGTGTGTCGTGAGTGTTTATGTTACGGAAGAGGTCTATGAGTGGAGGTATTATGGAGGTATTGGGCATCAGAGGTTCACCCTGAGCTGAGCTGTAGACTCATGGTGGCATCTGTCATGCCCCCCCCACCCCCCCATCCCCCCAACAGACACACAGACACACAAACACAAACTCTCTCTCTTCTCTCTCTGTAGCCCAGACATGAATAATGAATGTGGGCCTGATTTATCGAACCAAAGGGAGGGATGGGATAGATGGAGGGGAGTGGGAGGAAGAGACAGACAGAAAGAGAAGGGAGGGAAAGTTTGATGGTAAGAGAGACATAAGTAGAGGGGGAGTAAGTTGGTAGAGAAAGAGAGGTTTAAGAGAGACAGGGAAGAGAGGAATGGAGAGCGAGAGAACCAGTGGGTGGTGCTTGAGCATTGCAGATGCTTCATGTTTTACTAGCATCTCCAAGGCTAGTGCCGTAGCATTGCAGGAGAGATGGAGGGATTGAGGGAGGGAGGGAAGGACAGAGGGAGGGGAGTGCGTGTCTGTCTGGGTCCAGACGTGTATTGACTGGGGGGAAGACCATTAGCAGGCCTGGGCAGGGCAGTGCAGTGAGATCCATACAGGATGATCCTCAGAGTAACGTTAGGGGAAAGGAGAGGTATCCTCCTTACGTCTCTAAACACATATCATTAACACACTGTCACCCTAACTACAGATGCTAATGCTGACCAGTGTGAAGACATGTTTATTTAAAGCATTGAGGAGTGTGGCTGTCAACCATTGTAAATGAGAGAGGGAAGATGAATAACGTAGTTTGTCTGACACTAGCTATTTACTCCCCCACTCACAGCATTTCTTATTAACTGCCTTTGTTTCTCCACTCTAACAGATATTGGCCTTTAACAGTAATGATCAGCTCTAGATAGTGGAATGCCTGTGGAATGTAAAGTTGAAATGGCAAAGACAATACTCATGTGGTTTCCCTTGGACTCTCAGGTACTGGTTTTAGGGAACAAAAGAGATGTTCTAGGTGCCTTGGATGAGAAGGAGCTGATTGAGAGGATGTGAGTTCTGACATTTCCTTTTCTAAATGAAGCTGACTGTGTGTGTGAAGTTTTCCTATCTGTAATACTGCCCTCTCTGCCACACATAGGAACCTGTCAGCCATACAGGACAGAGAGATCTGTTGTTACTCAATCTCCTGCAAGGAAAAAGACAACATTGGTGAGAAAACAAATGCTTAATTCAAAACTACCTAATTACCTGAGAATTACTTTTTGTTTCTTTGGCGTATCTGAAACAAATGGACTTTCTATCCTCTGGCAGACATCACACTACAGTGGCTGATCCAGCATTCCAGAACCAGGAAGACAACAACATGAGGGCTCAAATCACTGGGCGACCCCTTCTCCCCTTCCTCCCCCTCCAGGACCTCTACCCTAATACCAACTGTACCCCTCCTTCTCTCTTCCTCCCTTCTCTTATCACCCTGGTTCCATTTCTAGCCCCTTCCTTTATCTCCTACACCTTTGGGTGTTAACAGTTATGAGAGGATTGGATAGGTATGAGCAATATGTCAGAAAATGGGCCCATCATCACAATGCTTATACAAATCAAATCAAATGTATACATATCTAATCTTCTCAGATCTGTGAACATGGAATAGATATAGAGACTAGGAGAAGGGGCTGTCCTCTCATCTTCAGCTCTCCTTTCTACTTACCCATCTGAGATCCCTATAACAGGCCTTCCTCCTCTCTCTATCTGATTCCGTTCTTGTAAAGAGTGTGTGAAATTATGATTTGCACTGTTTAAATTGTTTTCTACCTATATGCATTTTTTACACCATGTACTTCAGACTGGATAAAGTGGACTCTTGACAGTCACCCACCGAGCAACTCTTGTTTTCATTGACTGTTATAGATTTGTTTCTTTAAAAAAAATATATGTACTAAACTTGTATAGTGTGGGTCTGATTTTGATGAGGTTTTTGGTCATGGAGGTAAGCTATTTTCTCTTGCTTAAATTAATAATGTGTTGTTCGAAGTGCAAACTAATCACACACACACTCACTCTGTCTACTAACCTGCAGCTTCACAGCTGTTCCCATAGCAACATGGTGGCCATTTTGTCTCTTTAGCTTATCAGGTGACAAGTTCTGACCAATGATTTGATATTCTATTGAACAGTCATTTCTCATTTCTCTTGCATGTTACCTAACTTAAAGGAAATTACAGGAAATGCATTCCGCTTCAATATGAAGTATGCAGCGGTCTAAGGCACTGCATCTCAGTGCTAGAGGCGTCACTAAAGACCCTGGTCCGATCCCAGGCTGTATCACAACCGTCCGTGATCGGTAGTCCCATATGGCGGCGCACAATTGGCCCAGTGTCGTCCGGGTTAGGGGATGGTTTGGCGGGGGTAGGCCGTCATTGTAAATAAGAGTTTGTTCTTAACTGACTTGCCTAGTTAAATAAATAGAAAATAATTGAGAGGTCAGCTCACAAGTTTGCAAGACATCACAGAGAATTGTTCCATACTGATGCAACAGAAATCAATGTTTTATACAAACTATTTGATAGTCATCTTATCCAAACAAACATTATTTACCTTAATGCTGCTCTATTTGAACATTTTCTCATATCGCAGTCAGTCTGTTTTGCGTTTGGAATTGAAACAATGTAATATACGATTGATATCGTGTTATTTGGGGTAGATTTAGACCCTGATTTGAGTTGTACATATTCTTATCATCAATATCAGTTTAAACTATAATTCTAACCTTTTACTTGAACCCTTCCTTTAGAAGGCCTACATGACCCTGTCAAAAAGTCATGTTTGCTTATGGCTACTGATGGAATTGGAGCGGTTTGATGAAGGGGTCAAGTAGTGAAGTGTAACCATTGCAACCTTGGAAGCGTTTCTCGGATACTTTAGCTAGCTATTCCTGATCTTGATATTTGAAGATGGCAACTGCAACTAATTGGCTATTTCTATGTCACCTGACATTAGCATTCATTGACATTCAGAAGCTTTTCCGTCTGACATGTATATTACTAACAAACACATGTCCATGAATGTTAATGAATGCTATGTGCCATCTCATATAACAATGTTTAATATTTATAAGGCCATATTTATTCACTATTTTAGTGTTCGTTTTTTTTGTTTTATGTTTTAACTTTGAACATAACCACGAAACAGATGCAATACTAAAATCATGTTCTAAACATATCTTAAGGAGCACAGGGATGACGTAAAGCACACAATAACCAACTTGTTTGTTTAGTTTTCAGCAGGTTTTGTCTGATAATTCACTCCCTAAATATGAATCAAGCCATTGGCTCCTCTACAGTTCCTCCGTGTTGGAGTTTTCAGCTCAGCCTTTAGTGTAGTGTCATGCAGCTGTAGGGTGCTTCCCAGTAGTTTACCGTGGCTTCCTCTTCTTTTTATTCTTTACTCCTTTCCTTCATCCACACATACATGACAGAACTAGACTGGTGGGGGGAAAAAACTCATCCATCCACCATGCTTTCACACATACTGTCTTTTCAGGTCAGTGCAGATGAAGGAGAGGAGATGAGTAGAGTAAGCCCCTTCAGAATATTGAGACGCAACCTCCTAGTCCCATCATTCATTTCAACGCCACTCCATTGACTTATTGTCAGTTAAGGTTGCTATTTGTTATTTTAAGTTGAATGTTTGTACCTGACAGAATGTACAATGAGTGAATTGGCTTGTTGCCTGCAAAGTAAAAAACGGTATTGTCTCTAAAATGAAGTGAAAAGTGTAATTTGTTCCACAATGCACCTGCCATGCTACCCTGCCGCTACAGTAACAGACAGTGATGTGTTTCAGTGTTATTGGTTGACAGTGAAGGACCAGCTTTTGTCTTATTCCCCAATAGCGATGGAACTTAGGCTTATGAGTGTTTTAACAATGCACCCTTCCTACAACGGCTAAACACAGTGCTGAGAGAACGGTTGCTAAGTGCGGGGTTGGAGCATGTGTCGATACAGATGGGATCAAAAGAAAGGAGCACTGCTCTCGGATCAGCTTTCTCCAGTCAAATCTTACCTTGACATTATAAATATTTCACAATACTGATGACTAATCGGCTCCAAGAGAGATATTACCATCTACTGCTGCAAATATTGATGCGGCTAATGCTTAGGCTACCCAATAAAAATGCATTACGCACGTGAGGTTACACATCATGAAATACACTGAACAAAACTATAGACGCAACATGTCAAGTGTTGGTCACATGTTTCATGAGCTGAAATAAAAGATCCCAGAAATGTTCCATAAGTACAAAAACTTGATTTCTCTCAGGTTCTGTGCACAAATTTGTTTACATCTCTGTTAGTCAGAATTTCTCCTTTGCCAAGTAATCCATCCACCTGAGAGGTGAGGCATATCAAAAAGCTGATTAAACAGCATGATCATTACACAGGTGCACCTTGTGCTGGAGACAGTAAAAGGCCCATCTAAAATGTGCAGTTCTGTCACACACAATGCCACAGATGTCTCAAGTTTTGAGGGAGCGTCCAATTGGCATGTTGACTGCAGGAATGTTTGTTCACCAGAACTGTTTCCAGAAAATGTATTGTTAATTTCTCTACCATACCATAAACGTTGTTTTATAGAATTTTGCAGTACGTCCAACTGGCCTCAACAGCAGACCACGTGTAACCCCAGCAGTCCAGGACCTCCACATCTGGCTTCTTCACTTGCGGGATCTTCTGAGACCAGCCACCCGGACAGCTGATGAAATTGTGGTTTTGCACAACTGAAGAATTCCTGCACAAACTGTCAGAAACCGTCTCAGGGAAGCTCATCCGCGTGCTCGTTGTCCTCACCAAGGTCTTGACCTGACTGCAGTTTGGGGTCATAACCAACTTCTGTGGGAAAAAAAACCTCACTTTAGATGGCCACTGGCATGCTGGAGAAGTCTGCTCTTCACGGATGAATCCCGGTTTCAGCTGTACCTAGCAGATGGCAGACAGTGTGTATGGCGTTGTGTGGGCGAGCGGTTTGCTGATGTCAATGTTGTGAACAGAGTGCCCCATGGTGGGGTTATGGTATGGGCAGGCATAAGCTATGGACAACAAACACAATTGCAATTTATTGATTCCAATTTTAATGAACAGAGTTACTGTGACAAGATCCTGAGGCCCATTGTGTCAATAATCTGCCTCCATCACCTCATGTTTCAGCATGATAATGCACATCCCCATGATGCAAGGATCTGTACACAATTCCTGAAAGCTGAACATGTCCCAGTTCTTCCATGGCCTGCATACTCATCAGACATTTCACCCATTAAGCAATTTTGGGATACTCTGGATTGACGTATACGACAGCGTGTTCCAGTTCCCGCCAATATCCAGCAACTTCGCACAGCCATTGAAGAGGAGTGGGACAACATTCCACAGGCCACAATCAACAGCCTGATCAACTATATGCGAAGGGGAGATATGAGGCAAGTGGTAGTCACACCAGATACTGACTGGTTTTCTGATCCATGCCTCTACCTTTAAAAAAAAAAAAAAGATATCTGTGACTAACAGATTCATATCTCTATTCCCAGTAATGTGAAATTCATAGATTAGGGCCTAATTAATTTATTTCAATTTTGTACGTTGCTTGTTTGTTAGATTACGAGCATTTTAACAACCAACTACAACAGTAATGATGTTCTAACGATGAACTTAGCCTTAAGATGCTTTTGCGAAACTGGGCCCTGGTTGTGTTGGGTTTTATTCAGGTTTGGGGTCAATTCCATTTCAATTCAGAAATTCCATTATCAAATTGTACTAATTGAAAAGCATTTAGGAGAATTTCAGTTTCCTAAATTGTCTGGAATTTAAATGGAATTGACCCCAACCCTGTCTCATATCATTACTGTCTGCTGGAATTAACTTTGGCTTTAATTAGTCTATTCTGTATTTTTTTAAATTAATTTCAGTTTAATGTTTATAATACACCTGACAATGCTTTTTGGAAGAATATGTGTATTCCTCATGAATTGGAATCATCACTAAGAAACAGAACTCTATGTATTAAGTGTTTTTAATACTTTCTGATAGGATCTTGTACAAAGCCACTTCAAACCAAAACAACTCCTGAATATCAGGCCTGATGAATATGATAATTATTTGAATTCAAAAATACAAACACTTTTCTTACAGCAGCTGTCTGGAACCACAACAATCTGTTTTGATAGCTGTTATGTCATCATTGTGACGTTGTTACAAAAGGCATTATGATGTGTATGTGATTTTTAATAGGTGATATGATGGGTTGTCTGTGTCTGTCTTCCGTGAGTGAACTTGTGATTTTTGATGAATGGATGGTGTATCTTTCTCAGTTGCTTAATACATCTGAAATACTGCTGCTG
The DNA here is from genome assembly GCA_023634145.1 of Thymallus thymallus. Taxonomy (NCBI): domain Eukaryota; kingdom Metazoa; phylum Chordata; class Actinopteri; order Salmoniformes; family Salmonidae; genus Thymallus; species Thymallus thymallus. Next base: position 29,786,730 of record CM042410.1, on the reverse strand, counting down.
TTGAGAATCAAAGCTGTTTGTTTCCTCTCTCTTTATTAATACATAATAGACACGAAACCAAACTGACCAATTCACAAATAAAACACCAATAAGGCTACAATAACACATTGAATATATCATCTCATATGGTTACAAATTAAAATATGTGAATCTCTGCAGCACCAGTAAACTACAGTAAACCTTGCGAACCACGTTAAACCAATATTTAGTCCATGCTCCCAGCGTAAGGAGGAGAGAGTGATTCACCTAACTCTGGAACCCAACCTCCAACCTGCTGTTTGTGGAACCACGCTCCTAAGGACAAAATACATGGTTAGCCAGTCGAACTAAAGGCCAGTGCGAATCTACAAAAAACATCTACAGTGCATTCGGAAAGTATTCAGACCCCTTCCCTTTTTCCACATTTTGTTACGTTTCAGCCTTATTTAAAAATTGATTAAATTAAACATTTTCCTCATCAATCTACACACAATATCCCCTAATGACAAAGTGAAAACAGGTTTTTAGATTTGTATTTAATATAAAAAAACAAATACCTTATTTACATAAGTATTCAGACCCTTTGCCTAGCCACCTTGCTTCTACATCTGCATTGCTTGCTGTTTGGGATTTTAGGCTGGGTTTCTGTATAGCACTTTGTGACATCGGCTGATGTAAAAAGGGCTTTATAAATGAATTAGATTTGATTTTATTTGCTATGAGACTCGAAATTCAGCCCAGGTGCATCCTGTTTCCATTGATCATCCTTCAGATGTTTCTACAACTTGATTGGAGTCCACCTGTGGTAAATTCAATTCATTGGACATGAAAAGCTCCCACAGTTGACAGTGCATGTCAGAGCAAAAACCAAGGTCAAAGGAATTGTCCGAGACAGGATTGTGTCGATGCACAGATCTGGGGAAGGGTACCAAAACATTTCTGCAGCATTGAAGGTCCCCAAGAACACTGTGTCCTCCATCATTCTTCAGAGGAAGAAGTTTGGAACCACCAAGGCTCTCCCTAGAGCTGGCCACCTGGCCAAACTGAGCAATCGGGGGAGAAGGGCCTTGGTGAGGGAGGTGACCAATAACCCTTTGGTCACTCAGACAGAGCTCCAGAGTTCCTCTGTGGAGATGGGAGAACCTTCCAGGAGGACGACCATCTATGCAGCACTCCACCAATCAGGCCTTTATGTTAGAGTGGCCAGACGGAAGCCACTCCTCAGTATAAAGCACATGAGAGCCCGCTTGGAGTTTACCAAAAGGCACCTAAAGGACTCTCAGACCATGAGAAACAAGATTCTCTGATCTGATGAAACCAAGATTGAACTCTTTGGCCTGAATGCCAAGCGTCACGTCTGGAGGAAAGCTGGCACCATCCTTACATTGAAGCGTGGTGGTGGCATCATCTTCCTGTGGGGATGTTTTTCAGTGGCAGGGACTGGGAGACTAGTCAGGATCATCCTTGATGAAAACCTGCTCCAGAGGACTCAGGAAATCAGACTGGGGCAAATGTTCACCTTCCAACAGGACATTGACCCTGAGCACATAGTCAAGACAATGCAGGTGTGGCTTCGGGACAAGTCGATGATTGTCCTTGAGTGGCCCAGCCAGAGCCTGGACTTGAACCTGATCGAACATCCCTGGAAAGACCTGAAAATAGCTGTGCAGCGATGCTCCCCATTCAACCTGACAGAGGTTGAGAGGATCTGCAGAGAAGAATGGTATAAATACAAGCTTGTAGCATCATACCCAAGAAGACTCTAGGCTGTAATCGCTGCCAAAGGTGCTTCAACAAAGTACTGAGGAAAGGTTCTGAATACTTATGTAAATGTGATATTTCAGCTTTCAAAATGTAAAAAAAAAAAAATGTTTTTGCTTTGTCAGTATAGGCTGTTGTGTGTAGATTGATGAGGGAAAAAACAATTTAATCAATTTTAGAATAAGGCTGTAACGTAACAACATTTAGAAACATTCAAGGGGTCTGAATACTTTCCGAATGCACTGTATATTCCACAATTTGACGGCATCACTGAACTATTCTTTGATTACTGTTGATGTGGTCTACATGGTCGGACAAAACACGGTTTCTCTGAGGACACAAGTGACTACCTAAAAGTCTCTGTCTGTCTATCTGTCTGTCATTCTGTCTGTCAGCGTCTACTACTCTGTATATGTTGCTATTGTTATCTTCAGATGAAGAATGAAATAAAACATGTCCCACTCTGTAAACCCAACTTTTGGCTTTCTGGAGTGTTATTGTATCTGGACCAAGGAAAGGCCTACCACCAAGGCTTCATGGCTGAAGGCTCCCGCCATCTCACTGCCTTCATCACACCGTGGGGATTCTATGAGTGGGTGAGGATCCTTGTTGGGCTGGCAAACACTCCTGTAGCATTCAAAAGGAGCATGGAGGAGATGCTGGACTCACTGCGAGATGAGTGCTGTATCCCTTATCCGAATGACGTTCTCTGTTACCCCAAGTCCTTTGAAGATCATGTTGAGGGAATGCGGAATGTTCTGAGAACACTACAATACCACCGAAGCTGAGACCAATCAAGTGTGAACTGTTTAGGCGGGAGGTCAGATACGTGGGACAACTAGTGTCTGCAGATGGAGTCAGGATCTCAGATAGAGGTATCTGTAGTCTTGAGGAAAGTTCAGTGGTTTATTCCAAAATGATTAGCAATACTAAGGGAACAAAAAGGCATGAGAAAAACAATAGGGAAAATACTAATAACCTTACATCCTAATAGGGACACAGAGAAGACCAAGAATACAAGTAGTAGAAATGGCAGGAACACCAGTAGAAAAGATTTCCACTAAATAAAGAAGAGATTGGAAAAGTCTCTGAGAAATGGGAAAAAATAACCAGAAAAAGAGGGAATGTTTGACGTGACAGTATGTGAGGAAATCGATACAGTAATAAAAAACCATAAGGCAGGAGAGAACGGGGAGAAAAGAAAAAAGAGAGAGCGAGATTTAAAAAATGTTCTGGGAGGAAGGAAAGGGGTGGAGGGAAAGCATGGCAAAGGCTAGAATGTTATTAAGAGAAAAGGAAAAAGGGAAAAAAGGGCCTGCGTAACCGCACCCCCGCTCTATAGGGAAGGGGGACAATACAGGAAGGGTAGAAATAAAAGGAGAAGTACAAATAGAGGATGGAAAAAGGAAGCAACAAACCTCTACTCCAATGGAAAAAGGAGAAGAACAAAAAATGGATATGGACTGCTATAGAGGACCAAGGGACATGTTGGCAGAGTGGGAAAACCATGAACGGAATAGACAGGACTATAATGAGCAGAGTGAGTGGGAGGATGCAAGCAATGAAGAAGATGAAGAACTGAAGAGACTTGGAAGTGCTATTTCTGAAAGAGAAAGTATAGGGCTAGAGGAGCAGCTGAAAAAAACTCTCAGTTGTAGTTAGCAATCATTGTTGATGATACTCACCTGTGTAGGGCCCTATTTAAGTTTGCCTTTTGTCATTGTTTTTTGTTCAGTCTTGAGCCTACCTGTACCCGTGTATCCCGCGAGTTTGTTGTGAGCCATTGTGCTTGTTTTGTTTTCCTTTTTTGTGACCATTGGAAGCTTTGCTTCTAGTTTATTTGTTTGTACTTGTTTTTTGATCATTCTAAAAGTAAAAGTTACTTGAAGTTTATGCTACTCGTCTCCTTGAGATTTTTGCTACCCCTCTGCACTTGGGTCTCAACATCCTCAACTGTGAGTTAGCTCACCCTGGAGGAACACTGGTAAGTGATGTAGAATGGGTATCCAGATTAGATGCACAGCAGACGTAATAATAATAGACCAGCAAGGCATACACTCACAGATGATGATGACTGCAGAACAGGCAGCAAAATATGTATTGGATAGGAGACATAGAAGAACCGGTACAAGAAGTGCTGAATAAATGGGGAAAGTTTATTAGGGCATGCCAAAGTTAGGATTTCATTGCACATTACAATATGACCCATACCAAGATCCTGTGCTGGAGCAATTATGGCGGATGGAAGTAGAGGATAAAATAGCCCCCATTAGGTCACAATACTTAATAATAGCAAAATAAGGGGCAGCAATGGAAGTACAGGACATCCCTGCATTTGATATGATACAGAACTGGTTTAAAATACCAGGATCAGTTCCTCACATAACATTGCTAATGGCTGAAGGTTATCAGGCAAAAGTCCTGGGACCAATGATAAAAAAAGCTAAAACTATGAAATGGGAAAATCCATTGATTTTCCACTCTGCTGACAAAAACCTGCTAAAAGTAATCTGCTTTGCATAAATTGTGGGGGAACCACAAGAAGTGGAAATAACTGAAGAAATACAGATGCAGGTAGCCAAAGAAGAAATAAAGCAGGGGAGGCTAAAGAAAGAAATGGAAAATATAATCCCAGAAGTATGGTCAAAACATGACACGGATGTGGGTATGGTAAAATCAGCCAATCCAATTTGCATTAAAGTAAAGGCAAACACAAGACCTCCATGGAAACAGCAATATCCAATGATGCCTGAGGCAGAAGCAGGAATTCAGGATACCATAGAAGGATTGGTAGAAGCAGGAGTTGAAACCCAGAGTGACTGTAATACGCCACTGCTTCAGTACTAAAGGCAGATACACAGAAGTGGAGCCTAGTCCATAACCTGAGAGCAGTGAACGAGGTAGTACAGGACTACCAAGCAGAGGTACCAAATCCACACACACTGCTAACAAACATTCCACCAGATGCTAAATTGTTTTCAGTGATAGATTTGTGTGGGGCATTTTTTAGTGTGCCCCTAGCAGAAGAGCGTAGACACTTATTTGCAATACACGTATACACGAATGCCACAAGGGTTTAAGTATTCACCCCATGTCTTTAATCTTTAGTCTTTAATAAGTATTTGATTTGGAAGATATAACACTGGAGGGAACATTAAAACAGTACATAGATGACCTGCTGGTATGTGCAACTACGATACAACAATGTCACCAAGACACAGTAAAAATACTGAAGAAACTAGCAGAGGGAGGACATAAAGTATCACAGAAAAAGCTCCAATATTGCCAACCACAGGTGGAATACCTAGGAAGAACTATAGCTCAACAGACTAAGGCAATAGCACGCTCTCAACTAGAAGGATTGAGCAAAGCCCCAATGCCACAAACAGTGGGACAAATGATGACGTTCCTGGGGATGACAGGATTTAGCTCAAATTGGGTAGAAGAATATGCAGTAAAAACATCTCTGTTAAGATAAATAATGAAAAATGCAGGGATAGCAGACTTTAAGGCAAGAATAAAATGGAACAGCGATGCAGAAGCAGCATTTGAAACAATAAAACAAGATATGCAAACAGCCCCAGCGCTAGGAACTCCAGACTATACAAAACCCTTTCTGCTATATATGGCAAATCGTTGCCAGGGATTTGCAACAGCAATACTGATGCAAGAAACATGTGTGGGACGAAGATAGCAGCCGATAGCCTTTTATTGCACTAAATTAGACTCAGTAGCACAAGGTTATCCACCATGCTACCAGGGGTTGGTGGCTGTACATTATGCATATGATAAAGCATCCACAATTACAATGGGCTATCCAGTGGTGATTTATACTCACCACAAAATAACTGAGTTAATTGAACAAGGAAAGTTTGTATTAACAAATGCCAGACTGCTGGAACATCTGACGCTGCTAACCTACCCAGATGTAACCATAAGACGATGCACTACAGTTAACCCAGCAGAAAGAATTACAATAGAAACAGAAGGGGATCCACACAACTGTGTGGCAGAGTCCCTGACAATTACTAAATTACGCCCTGATTTACTGTCAATTCCAATCTTGGGAGCTGCAGAGGAGTTGTTTGTGGATGGATCTTGCTTTAGAGATTATGAAGGCAATCATGCTGGCTATGCAATAGTAAGAAAAGGAGTAGATGAACAATTTTACACCATAGAGAGTGAAAGTTGTGACCAACCATGTTCTGCTCAACTAGCAGAACTGAAGGCATTGACAGCAGCATGTTAAAAGGGTAGAGATAAAGTGGTAAATATATACACTGATTCAGCATATGCACATGGAGCAGTATGGAAACAAATAGGATTTAGGAAAACAGATGGCAGCCCAATTTTGCATTATGAACAAATACAAGACTTAATAAATGTGTTAATGATGCCAAAACAAATAGCAATTGTTAAATGTCAGGCACGTAAGAAAGGAAATGACTACATTACCAGAGGAAATAATGCAGCAGATGAGGCAGCAAAGATAGCATCGAAATGCAAGGTGGCAATACAGGCTCCCCTTATTCTAATTGAAGCAGCCCCAGAAAATGGATGATATAATAAGAATGCAGGAAAAAGCAGGAATTCATAAACAAACTATGTGGAGCAGGAGAGGCGCAGCAAAAGATGTGAACGAGCTATGGAGGTCACAGGATGTTCAAATAGTGGCTCCTACAGCACTGTTGAGCCTACTTATTACAAATGTACATGGTTTTGACCATTGTGCAAGGGGGGAAGTGATAAGAGCATTTTAATAACAAGGTTTTTGGTCTCCATACATGCAGGCAACAATAGATGCAAGATTAGCAGAATGTGAAACAAGTACGAAAAATAACATTAGGAAAGGAATAACGACACCAATTGGACATATACCCCCGGCAGCTACTTGCCCAAGCCCCCCCGCTTCTCCTTCACCCAAATCCAGACGGCTGATGTTCTGAAAGAGCTGCTAAGTCTGGACCCCTACAAATCTGCTGGGCTAGATAATCTGGACCCTCTCTTTCTGAAATTATCAGCCAAAATTGTTGCAACTCCTATCACTAGCCTGTTCAACCTCTCTTTCGTATCGTCTGAGATCCCTAGAGATTGGAAAGCTGCCGCGGTCATCCCCCTCTTCAAAGGAGAAGACACTCTAGACCCAAACTGTTATAGACCAATATCCATCCTGCCCTGCCTTTCTAAAGTTTTCGAAAGCCAAGTTAACAAACAGATAACTGACCACTTCGAATCCCACCGTACCTTCTCTGCTATGCAATCTGGTTTCCGAGCTGGTCATGGGTGCACCTCAGCTACGCTCAAGGTACTGAACGATATCATAACCGCCATCGATAAAAGACAGTACTGTGCAGCCGTCTTCATCGACCTGGCCAAGGCTTTCGACTCTGTCAATCACCACATTCTTATTGGCAGACTCAACAGCCTTGGTTTCTCAAGTGACTGCCTTGCCTGGTTCTCTAACTACTTTGCAGACAGAGTTCAGTGTGTCAAATCGGAGGGCCTATTGTCCGATCCTCTGGCAGTCTCTATGGGGGTGCCACAGGGTTCAATTCTTGGGCCAACCCTTTTCTCTATATACATCAACGATGTCGCTCTCGCTGCTGGTGACTCTCTGATCCATCTCTACGCAGATGACACCATTCTGTATACATCTGGCCCCTCTTTGGACACTGTGTTTACTAACCTTCAAACAAGCTTCAATGCCATACAACACTCCTTCCGTGGCCTCCAACTGCTCTTAAACGCTAGTAAAACTAAGTGCATGCTTTTCTATCGAACGCTGCCAGCACCCGCCCACCGGACTATCATCACTACTCTCGACGGGTCCGAAATAGAATACGTGGACACCTACAAATACCTAGGCATCTGGTTAGACTGTAAACTCAACTTCCAGACTCACATCAACCATCTCCAATCCAAAATTAAATCCAGAATTGGCTTCCTATTTCGCAACAAAGCCTCCTTCACTCATGCTGCCAAACATGCCCTTGTAAAACTGACTATCCTACCGATCCTTGATTTCGGCGATGTCATTTACAAACTAGCCTCCAACACTCTACTTAGCAAATTGGATGTAGTCTATCACAGTGCCATTCGTTTTGTCACCAAAGCCCCATACACTACCCATCACTGCGACCTGTATGCTCTCGTTGGCTGGCCTTCATTATATATTCGTCGCCAAACCCATTGGCTCCAGGTCATCTATAAGTCTTTATTAGGTAAATCCCCGCCCTATCTCAGCTCACTGGTCACGATAGCAACACCCACCCGTAGCATGCGCTCCAGGTATATCTCACTGGTCACCCCCAAAGCCAACACCTCCTTTGGCCGCCATTCCTTCCAGTTCGCTGCTGCCAATGACTGGAACGAATTGCAAAAATCATTGAAGCTAGAGGTTCCTATCTCCCTCACTAACTTTAAGCATCAGCTGTCAAAGCTGCTTATCGATCACTGCACCTGTATATAGCCCTTCTGTAAATAGCCCACACTACTACCTCATCCCCATATTTATTTTTGTTATTTTCACAAATCTTGCACTCCAGTATCTCTATTTGCACATCATAATTTGCACATCCTTCATTCATGTGTTAATGATGATAATCTGTAATTTATTTCACCACTATGGTCTATTTATTGTCCTACCTCCTAACCTTACTGCATGTTGCACTCTGTATATAGATTTTCTATTGTGTTTTTGACTATGTTTGTTTACTGTGTAACTCTGTGTTGTTTTTGTCGCACTGCTTTGCTTTGTCTTGGCCAGGTCGCAGTTGCAAATGAGAACTTGTTCTCAACTGACCTACCTGGTTAAATAAAGGTGAAATGAATAAAACAAATATTCCAACACCAGAAGAACCGTTTAAACACTTGGTAATAGACTATGTGGATATGATAAAACAGATTAATGAAAAAAGGTACATGCTGGTGGTAATTGACAGATTTAGCAGATGGGTAGAGGCAGTTTCCTCTGCGGACCAGGGGGCAGGAACAGTGATCCAATTTTTAACAAGAGAAGTGATGCTGCGATTCGGAATTCCGATAAAAATTAGCTCAGATAATGATTCAGCATTTATACAGAAAATGGTAAACCGAGTGATGCAACAAGAAATGGTGGAAAGAGTAAATGGAACTATAAAAGCTGTCAAATCTGTGCTAGTGCTAAATTGAATTGGGTAGCTGCCCTACCACTGGCACGAATGAGTTATTGCATGCTAGCTAACAGAATAACGCATCTAACACCGCATGAAATGCTTACGGGTCGATCCATGCCTCTTAAAAGGGCCATATGAGGGTCCGCCTTTAGAACAGCTAGAAATGGAACTGAAGGAATATATTAGTCAACTATCTGCCATACATGAAGTAATCTATCAACAGGAGAAAAGCAGGGTTCCAGAACCAGAGGTGGACCCGCCACGGCCGGTGGAGCCAGGGTACAAGCCAAGGCGAGAAGGGCCGTATATGGTCACCCAGGCCACACCAATGGCTGTACGAGTAGAGGGAAGTAAGACCTGGTACCACCTGAACCACTGCACCAGAGTACCACAAGGAGGACGACGAATTAGAGATGAAGAAGCCGAAAATGCTGAAACACCCGATAGGGAAGAAGAGGAAACAGGAACAGAAGAAGGAGAAAGGGTGGTGCAAACTCAAACAGAGTCGTCACTCTCTGCTGAAGATCTCCAAGATCAGGGGATGGGGAAGATGGCAACAGGGATACTGATGATTTCTACAGCAGAGGGGCAAACCGCCGAGATCTCCAAGATCTCCCAGACCGTCAGGATCTCCCAGAACTCCTAGACCTCCCAGACCTACAAGATCTCCCAGATCCTCAAGACCTTCCAGACCTCCCAACCATTGACTTCTCTGCTCTACAGTGGTCCCCTGGGCCATGGGGATCCCAGTAAAAGAGGAGAGCTAAAACAGCTGATAACAGTAAAAAAACATAGGCACAAGACAAAGACAAGAAACAGATAGGATTAGAATGTCCATTCCCGAACAGACAAGAACTACGACGGAAATACAGAAAGCATTCACTATTAAGCAGCGGGGACAGATAATGGACTGTGTGGGTGGAACCTTTGCCAGGATTATGGAGAAGCCACATGGGATGACAGTAAATGTGATATCAAAATAACAAAAGAAGGAGACAGGTGGACCATAGACATGAGAGCAACAGCCCAATACCCAGATAAACAATATGATGTAGTAATTGCGAGTATGAAATATCCAGAAGGCAATACTGAAGTAATTCTTCCTTGGGCACCTAGAACTGAACCAAAGATAAGGACCACATCTGTCCCCTCGCATAGAAAGCAAAAACGGGAAACTGTAACTAGCTCACCAAATGGTTCAACTAATACACCCACTAGCATAGCTAGCTCAACCACCAGCACAATTGGACATGCAAACAAAACTGGAGATTCCCAGGGATGGTTCAACTGAGGTCTGACTTATGTAAGTAAGTGGCTAGACAGCATCAACAGTACACCAGCCCCCTTCCCTACTAAGGCCCCATCAGACAGGGCATGGAAGGAAAATTGTGTAGTATGCACCCCCTCCCCATTAAAGGAACTGATAGTGGTACCAAATCCGTAAATTTACAGGGACTGCACTGACTTCAATCTGAATTTTTGTCACCTCAGGGGATCAAAAAGACCCTATTGCCCTGCGGAATGCTTATCCTACTTAGGAAGTCCCTACCACCACAAGTTTTATAATCAAACAGGATGGGGGAGTGGTGCAAGCAACTAGACGTTAGAATAGAAACCAGAAAAATGTAAACGCCAGAGAAATATCAAATAGATTATGGACAGAGTGCTACAACAGAACAAGCGGGGTAAATGATTTGGGAAAATTCAAGGGAAAGTGTGAAACTACATGGCAACTGGATGACGAAATCTCTTGGAATGCGGATACCCCCCAAAGGGAAACCTATCAGGTAGCGGGATCAAGCACAGGAAGTATAGTTACCACTGATCTCTCCATATGAGGATCAGTCAGCGGCAGTGGCAGATTTCTTCTGGATCTGCCAAGGGCAGCGACTCAGGGCAACATTACCAAAAGAATGGAAAGGGCTCTGTGCAAGGGTACAGCTAATACAGCGAGTTATAATAGCTGACTGGGAATCTCTGAAGGTTGATGCGCAAAGTACCCAATTAAAAAAAATCAAAGAGAGCATATCAAGCCGACCCCAATGTACAACTAGATTCTATAGGCCAACCCAGGGGAATCCCTAATGAATTCAAAGCTAGAAGTGAAATTACATCAGGATTTGAATCAATATTTGTCTAGATAACTCACAATAAAAACTTGGAATGGATCAATTACATTTATTATAATCAACAAAGGTTAATCAATTATACTGACTCAGCATTGACAGCTCTGGGAGAACAAGTACAGGCAACAAGTAGGATGACCTGGCAGAATAGGCAGGCTTTAAATTGGCTCCTAGCAGAAAAAGGTGGAGTCTGTGTTATGTTTGGGAGTGAGTGCTGCACCTTTATTCCCAACAATACTGCCCCAGGTGGATCATTCACTGAGGCAATGACCAAGCTTAAAGGACTAAGACAAGAAGTCAAGAACAATGCTGGGCGTGATGCACACACCTGGGACTGGTTGGAATTGACTCTGGGGAAATGGGGAGCAATATTCACGAAAATGGCTAACGAAAACGAAATACTAATGGCAATATTAGTAGCAATGGGAGTAGTTTTTTGCTGTACATTACCTTTGGTGAAATCCTTTTTGCTTCAGACCAATGTGAAACAAATGACTGTGAAAACAACAATGGTAAAAACGAGGGGCATGAGCTGGACACCGGAAGAGGTGATCCCAGTCCCAGGGAAACCAGGACACTACACTGACTTAGAAGGGAAGCCCTGCAATGTAAAATGAGGACCACCCATATGGAAACCCAGAGTGCCTATATGAAATAATTGCAGGAGGAGGAAGGGCATGCAGTGACTACAAGAAGCGCCAACGATCAGTGGAAACAAGAGTTGGAGCTACTAATGACTTATGCCCAGTTCCCTATTACCTCAGTGATGATGATAACCACAGACATGAGCATGAGAAGTTGCTAGGAGAAGTTCAGCATGATCATAAACCATGCCCGAAACAAGGGAATTGTAGGTGGTGTAAGAAGGTATGAAGTAAAGAAAGGGATGGGCATGATCATCATGCGGAACATTTAACTGTGCTATGTGTCCAAGTAGGGATTGTAACCTATGTAGGGGAAAGGAGTGTGAGTAAAAACTGCCAAATATAACTGGGAAAATGAAGTTAGGCCTCCCTGATATATTGCCTAAGTAGATTATGCATGAGTAGTTAACTACTCTTTCGCACGAAAGAATGGAAGTCAATTATAAGAGTAATGTATACTATGAAGTAAATGCCTATGGATTAAGAAGCATTAAAGTGTTAAACAGAGACATGAAATGGCTATGTTATTTTTACAGACCCAGGCTTGGTCACGCCACTATCGTTTCCAAATACTGAGTAAAGTAAGGATGAGAAGTCAGGTTATGCCACTATTAAAAACTAAACGAATATGGCTCAAGAGGAGGGGCCAGAATATTTGGGTGGAGACATAGAATGTGGTCAAGGATTGGAAACAATGGTGGCGTGAACTGGACAGGGAGGGATTAAAACTAAGAGGCGTGGATTATGAGCAAGAATGAAACTGTCTAAATATTGAGAATCGATAGCTGAAAGTCAGTTGCTCTGCAGACAAGCTCGGCTCTATTGATTTTGTAATAAAGTCTATATTGATTCTATAAACTGTGGAGGTGCTTTATTTTAAATAAAGTTATAGGGAAGATTTTCCACAACCCCAGCCACGCAAGGAGAAGCAGAAATGTGCCCAGTGAGATGGACAGAGGAACACCAGACTATCCTTCAGAGGCTCATCGACACCCAATTGAATCCACCTCTACTGGCCTATCCTGACTTTGACCAACCCTTCATACGCCACACCGACGCCTCAGAACAAGGTCTTACCAATGGCTGAATGGGAAGCTCAGAGTTGTCAGATATGTTTCAAGAACGCTCACACCTGTGGAGAAGAACTACCACCTTCACTCTTGAAACTTGAGTTCCTTGCATTGAAGTGGGCTGTGTGTGAGAAGTTCAGAGACTACTTCTTCTACGCTCCACATTTCACCATCTACACGGACAACAACCCGCTGACATATGTCATGAGCACAGCCAAGTTGAATGCAGTGGGCCACAGGTAGGTTGGAGAACTCGCTGACTTCTGCTTCGACATCAGATACAGACAAGGCAAAGGCAATGTCAAGGCAGACACCCACTCTCATTGTCCCCTGGATATCACCAAGTACGTGGCTGAATGCACTGAAGAGCTGCCAGGTGAACAGCGATGCAAAACGAAGAGTGAGTGGCTATTCCAGGAAACTGTTGCATGAATGGTCTACAACCCCCCTGGAGCTGGTCTCTATTGACTACATGCACCTGGAACCCAAAAGAGTTGCTTTCGAATACATCCTGATGGTTGTAGACCATTTCACAAGGTTTGCCCAGGCTTATCTGAAAAACAAGAAGTCTGGAAGAACAGCAGCTGAAAGAATCTTCAATGACTCCATACTAGAGGTCTTCATGTATCCACCTCTACACGAATAACTAAGACCTGTTACGGGAACCGGCCACGTCCATATCCAGAATTCTAAATATTGTCACCGGTCTGGGTCGAATCTGATATGATTGTCATGGATCTTGGGTATATGCCATTTTAACTGACTTGTCCGCAAGGACCCATACAGATCTGGACGCAACTGCTGCAGTAGAGCGAGAGAGAAATTGTATAATCTTGGCTGCTGCTCTTTGCTTTTCACGAGAATGGCATGTGTAGCTTGTTGTTGGCCAATCATAAGTCATCAAAGTGGCAACAGGCTACCGTCATAGAGCCTCCGTGTGGGACAAAGTTAGGAGATATCTAATCAATGGAGGAAGATGGTATTAAAATGTTGGAGTTAAAGGAGAAGGATAGGCTACAACAACCAACAGCCGATAGGTATGCTGCTACTTTATATTCTGAACGGAGTTGTTGTTGTTTGTAACTGTGTAGGACGAGAAAGCGCATGAAGCCTTAATTAGCCAACTAGTTAGCTAGTTAGTATTGTGTAAATTCCAATTCTTTATAGTTATTGTATAATTTCCAATTCCTTATAGCTCCCTGAATATACTCAGCTTGGTATGTTTTAAAGCAGAAACAAGATCTCTTTGTCCTCAGCAGATGAGAGTAGGGTGTAGGCAACCCCCTACCACTCAGCAGGTTGACCTTTGACCAGGGGAATGTTACCAGAGTCAGGAGACTCCCCCAGGGGTAAAGGCTTCCTGTGTACCTCCCATTTTCCTGACTTAGAACTAGACATGTATTCTGTGCCAATATTAACTCCAAATAAGGAGAAAACAAGAAATAGCATCAGGAGTTTTTTGGAGGAAAATAGAATGGGTGGAGCTGTGAGAACTGTGTCTAATGAATAAACATTTAACAACTTGTACATAAGCCAAAAACTTAGAGATGTACGGGAGTGGTTCGTGCGGGGAGTGGTTCCTGCAGGGCACTCGGCTTTGTTGTCTTTTTGCAATAAAGTCTATCTTGCTTCTACAAACTCCAGAAGTGCCTTCGTTTTTAAGAGGAAGAGTTTTTTCCACTACATTTGGCACCCCAGATGGGACTGGGAAAAGAGACTGGTTGACCATCGGGGGCATCTGAACGAAATACGCAGACGATAAAACACCAATGGCCATGGTGTAAGAGGTAAGCAAAGTTCTTACTATAAGTCTGCGTGATTCGATCAGTTGCCACCGGGGGTCAGGTACTAAATTCAGGTCTCTCCAGAATACGGGCTACATCTAATTGTTTAAAGTAAAAGGCACAGAGTTTGTAGAAGAAAGAAATATAGTATGATTGAAGTGTGATGAATGTGTGTGAATCCCTGTCTGTACTAATACACGAAGTTACCCGAAGTGCGAGGAACGTATTGTAGGAGTGCATAGGTAGGTAGAGGCCCTGTGAGTACTTTATAGATACATATCGAAGTGCGTATAGGTATACTATGGGGTTACAATGAGCAGGGTAGTTAGTTGGGTTATTGGAATCTGTCGAAGTGCGTACAGCCCCATATTGAAACACCTATCGAAGAGCGTATAGTGTGTTGTGTTGAGTTATGGGAATCTATCGAAGAGCGTATAGTGTGTTGTGTGTGTGATGGGAATCTATCGATGAGCGTATAGCCCCATATGATTGTAAATCCTGCAAATACCGCCTTTAGTACATCCTAGAGGGACTGGATGGACAGGGAACCTGTAGAAAACAGACTTGGCTTATGCTAGGGTTCTGAAAAAACAGGTTAAATATATAAGAAACCGGTATTATAAATGCGCATAACATATATTGTAAAATAAATAGTAGGAACCTACATTGTATGAATAATATTTAGAGGAACATATACTATGGATTTAATGGAAGAGGAGATGTGCGTCTTTCCGGGAAGTTGCCCGGTAGAAAGGTTGCATTCGATCACTGCGGCCCAGGGAAAAGATAAGGTATGTGGAAGTGAGACTGTGAAGGAGGTGCGTTTGATAAGTTAATCTTGAAACCCCGCTGTGTGCGCGTTTACCCAAGTTACTTATATTGTAAATCTAAGCTGTAGAATTGTAATCATGTATATTGTATGGTATGGAACAGGAAGTGTGAATCTAAGCGATGGGCTGCGTTTAGAGGCTTGTATCAAAGGAGTGGTATTTGAGCTGGTATTGTGCAAATTTAGAGGACGCACGTAATGAGGTATTTTAAGGTGTTACATGGGGAAGTTTAAAAGAGCACTCGGAGAAGGTATGAAAGATTAAGGCTAAACTGACGAGTTGTGTCGTGATTGTGTGTGGAACGGTAATAACCAACATGTGGCATCGTTTGTCTCTGATTGTTGAATGTCGTGTGATGTAAGTAAAAAGTTTGTCTTTGTGTGGGAATAACCGATTGTGTATAAACGTTGATTAATGGCTCTGTCGCGATAAACATTGGTAGATAGGATAAAATGGTTATAGGAATTTAGGAGTCTAGGTTGGCTATATTGAGTGAAAACTTTTTTAAACTAGTTTAGGGCCATTTCCCAAAGGAGCTTTGCTTGGGGAAGTTAGAGTAATGATCTACACTACTTCCATGGTAGCATGGTTGGCTAGTGCACGTAAAATTGTTGAACCATCTGTCCAATCGGGCCGCATTCATTTTAAAGTAAATGATTACTCAGTTTGTATGTGAATGGTGAGTTGGAAAGCATTTAGTACCGCGGGTTTTTCTTTCCCCATAATATAAATTTTACTCCTCATTAACCGAGGTGGTGTGTAATAGATGGTATTATATATTGACTGACATGATAAATTAATTGGCATTTTAAGTTACAATACATGTATGATGACCCTAGTAGATGATGGAGTTATAATGTTGGTGTATCTTAAATACATTCCAATGAAGGGCGTTTGGGGCTGTGTGGTTTTAACGTTTGGGCTTGATTTGAAACAAATGTGGGGGATGAGCTGTGATGGTAATAGGAAAGCCTCTGGCTGTATTGGGACGATGGAGTAACAGATGTGTTGCTGACCAATTATAATTTAGAAGGGAATAGTTTTGAAGTAGTTTACTAAGTGAAGGTAGTGTATTATGAAGACACAGAATAGCAATATAGGGAACAGGCAGAGACAATAAGAAGGAACTAGACAATATAGAAACTAGAAAGGTGTCAGTAAAATAGGTTAAAATATGAGATTGTCTCAATTGATAGGACAGTATTGATAGAAAATGGGTTAGTTTTATTTTGTGTTTTAGTTGACAGTCTTACTTAATAGGACAATATTGATCAACTTTATTTGTGGTTTATTTCACTTTTGTCTAGACAGGATAATTACAGGTTCCAATTTACTATGATGGCCCTCACTGAGGCATGTAAACTAGGTAGTGGTGTACATGTTAACAGATATTCTGATTTAGCATACACGATTGGTGTTTGCCCACCATGAGTAGGGGTTTGGAAAAGCAGTGATTTTATGAATGCATATGGAAATATTAGGAAAATAATTGATTTGAGGCCCTGCTGGAAGCTATGTTGCTCCCAGCTAGATTGGCATTTTGAGGGTTTGTGCCTGCAAGGCAATCAAGACAATATTAGCTTAGGTAATAAAGTTGCTGCTGAAAGGTTTCACACCCATGTTGTGTATCTGGTTTTTGCTATGGCCTCGCCTGTTGTTGAGTTGCAACAACAACAGGGGACTGACCATATGTCTCACTCCCTATGGGAGACCAGAGGTTGCTCCCAGGGCCCTGATGGCCCTCTGTGACAACACCTTTCAGGTAAATTTGTGCTGCTAGAGTGGCTCATTCCGTAGGTTTGCCGAATAGGCTCATGGTTGGTGAGTCATTCATCAAGAGGGAGTAGGGTACATGAGGTTTTAGGTTTTTTACGAGATTGGTTTTGCCTTAACTTAGCAGAAGTTAAAAGAACATAGGAAACAACATGGTCTTAGAATATGAGACTATTTTTAATATGCGTTATGTGTATTTAATATAACATTGCCAAGTAGACACCTCTTAAACTAGGTAATTTTACTTAGTGGTGTATTTACACACATTGCATTACACTTTATTGATATGATTGAGAGAAAGGAGAAAAAGTGCTCTTGTCTAGTGATAAGTGACAGAGTCATACGAGGGTTATACCTGCTGTGATGCCAACATAGTAGCTAACAGTCTGGTAAGGGACATATTCCCTGGATTCAGAATCCCAGAAACCTTGTCTGTAGACACACAGCACCCATGTTACAGGAGATGCCGTGACCCAAATTATCCTGATGGGAATAGATCAGAAATTTGTCTCTATGATCCAAAAAGTTATGGCTAAGGCCTAGATTGACAGGTTGAACCTGAATAGAATGTATACATCTGGTGCTGAGGAGAATGTGAAACAGCCCCTATAGGGGTACTGGGTCTAGCCCTCATGAGATATTAACAGGCCGTCCCATGAATGTTCCGTATTATAGGCCGATGATTGACGAACAGACTGACCTAACTAGACTGGAAGATGATCTGTTAACGTTATATGTAGAAACTAACTTCTACTGTTAGGTTTTTGTTTTTCTTGTTTCTAGGAAAATCCAGGAGGTCTCAGCCAGAGAGGACAGACGAAATCCCTGTCCTGATCGGAGACTGAGTAAAACTGAGGGGCTTCAGGAGGAAGTAGGTCAGAATAGATGTGTTATATCTCGACGAGATAAAGAAGGTAATGAGGAGGTAGAGGAGAGAGTGGATGTGTTCAGAGAAGATAGTATAATTTCTTGTGGAGGAAAGGAGGAAAGCAGATTAATGTGTAGGAAGTTAGCTAAGGCCTAGAACAGATTTTAAAACAACCTAAACGGTATATAGTTTTCTTTTGGAGATGTTAAAAGGAACTCAGATGCAATTTGAACCCTGTGGTTGTCAGGACCTGGAGGGCCTGGTGAGCAAACTGCCAAGCATCCATGATGGGGCCAGAAATTGGATTGGGGCTTTTGAAGAGCAGACGATGGGGAAACTGCTGGCGGTGGGGGACCTGAAGGCACTGTTGGCCAGGGTGGTGGGAAAGGCCAAAATGGATGAGGTATTGGCAGCAGGTGGCATGGGGGACCTGACAGAGGAACGGGTGATGGATGGAGAACTGTTCGATCAATACAGAACTAGGGTGTGGAGGGCCCTAAGGAACGAATATCCAACAAGAATTAATCAGCAGGAGACTGAAAGGGCTCCAGAGACAGACCCACTGATAACAACAATGTTCAGGACAACTCTGGTGGAATCCATGTTGACAGCGGTCAAGAGCAGACTGGACAATGTGGTGGGACTGACATCAAAAACCCACGAGGAATTCTGTGACCATGTTGTCCATGCAGTGGAAGAATATCGAAAAGATGAACAAAGACTGGCAGACCAGGTCAGAGACATCCAGAGAAAGCTGACACAAATGCAGCTGGATGAACTAAAAAAAAAGGACAAAAAGAAAACACAGGCTCCTCTAACCCTGTCACCTCTACCTGTGCCAGTCACTCATGGAGGCCCGCAACCGCCACCTCAACAGCAGGGTCTAAGGGCACCTGCTCCGCCAGTAGTGAATGTGTATACACAGCAATCCCCGGGAGGCTGGCAAAATAAAATCAACAGAAATGCACCTCGAACACAGGGGTATCAACCGCAGTATCGGGCACGGCAGAATAGAGGTCAAAAAGGACGACCAGGTGCCTGCTGGGGGTGCAGTCAGACAGGGCACACCAGAAGGAATTGTCCTACCAATCCTTGGATGCTTAGGCATCCACAACAGGACACGTGGCAAGGAAATGGTCCTACCCAGATGCATGGCAGCAATCTCAAACACAGGCTCCACAGGGACCAGTGACCCGCTGGGGAAGACCAAATTAAAGGGACTAGGGATGCCCAGAGAGTCCTAGAGGGGAGGGTCAGTTTACAGCAATAACCATGCAAGCTGATGATGAACCTATGCTACAGGTTTGGGTGAATAATAGAGGCACACCCATGATGATAGATACTGGAGCAATGTATTTGTGTATAAATCCAAATTTTGCCTCACCTCTCCATGTCATGTAAATTTACGAAGACAATAGGATTCTTGGGACAAATGCTGCTAATTTCTATGACAGCACCACTAAATTTAGAAGCAGGAAGGACAACCGCCTGCATACCGGAATTGTAATCAGAACATACTCCAGTAAATGTATTAGGAAAGGATGCACTATGTCAAATGGGCACTCAAATTAAGTATACATTAGAAGGGATAGTAATATACAGGGAAGGAACAGGACAATAAATGGTGAAGATTACAGGCAGCAAATATATACAAGCAAAGGCAGACAATGTGTGTTGGATAGGAGAACTAGTGCAGGAAGTGTTAGATTAATAGGATACGTTTATTATATTTGCATTATATAAAAGTTAAAAATGAAGAAGAAGTAGCTTGCAATAGATGACATACTGAGAATGCAAGAGAGAGCAGAGAGATATGAGCCAAGTATATCGGGTGAAAGGGGGGTGACGAGACACAAATGGATTGCGGAGAACACATGGAGGACTGGTAGTAGCTCTATTGTACTGTTGAAATTACTTGTTACAAATGCGCATGGTTTTGACCATTGCGCAAGGGGGGAGGTGATGAGGAAAATTAAAAAACAAGGTTTTTGGTCCCCATACATGCAAGTAACAGTAGATTTAAGACGAGCAGAGTGTGAAACGTGTGAAATATGTGCATTAAATAATATCAGGAAGGGGTTAGCAGCACCAATTGGACATATTCCAGTACAAGAAGGACCATTTAAACACCTGGTAATGGACTATGTAGATATGATCAAATCTGTGAGAGTACACTGATGAATCAGGTGGGTGTTTTTATCTCTGGCACTAATGACTTATAGCATGCAACCTAATCAAATAACACATCTAACTCTGCTTGAACTGCTTACAGTTTGACTCATGCCAGTGTCAGTTTTTAGAAGATCTTGTGATGGTCCACCTTTTAGAAAATATGGAGAGAGAATTGAATGAGTACATTAGACTATTAACTGCTCTGCATAAAGTTGTTTATCTACAGGAGAAATACAGGGTTCCAGAGCAGGAGGTGGACCCAATTTGAGCAGTCGAGCCAGGGGACAGAGTCTACATCAGGGACTTCCAGAGGAGGTGGAATGAATCGAGATGAGAGGGTCCTTACACGGTCACCCAGGCCACACCAACAGCTGTTCGAGTAGAGGGAAGTTCGACTTGGTGCCATCTCAACCACTGCACCAGAGTACCACGACGGGTACAGCGATCCAAAGATGAGGGAGCAGAAGATGCTGGAACCCCATCCGGGGAAGGAGATGACACAAGGACAGAAGACGAAGGGGAGAGGGAGGATGCTCAGGCAGAATCACCACTCTCTGTTGGTACTCCAGCTATGGGGGACACTGGCAATGTGAATGTTGCTGCTGAGCTACGTGCTCTGGTTGATGCCTACAGTACAGGGCCAGACATTGATGAGCCCCAAAGCAACTACCTTACAAATGGGACAATTCGAAGCTAGAAGAAAGACAATGACTGGTACTACTAAAGGTGTTTCGGCGCTGATCATTAACAGGCATGAGAGGATCAAGTGGGTACCATGGACTTGTGAACAACGAATGACTGGCAGAATTCCTAATAGTTATAAGAAGGAAGGGATAATATGTTCTGCTGATTTGATTGACAATAATACATCAGTCTCTGCATCTGCAGAGGTGTCAATAGAAGTGAGGGAATGGATGTGGAAAAAGTAAACAGCTATGAAACATTAGATGGACAATTGTGTACAGTAGAGTAAATCTTTCACAGAAAAAGTGGTAATTGTACCAGAACCAACCTATAGATGTGCTATATAGCAGAATACAAGATGTGACATAAGGAAATGTGAATATCCAATGTGAGAAGCAGAATGTAGGGAAAGTATGGAGAGTTCTATTGATAGGATAAGATTGAACATGAGTAGAAGCAGAAATGAGTGTAACATTTTCGAAATATCCACTAAAATTGACAAAACTACCAATTGAAAGAGATGATGTTAGTAAATATGAGTATGAATGTTTTTACAGTTACACAGGCTTAAATTCAGGAGGGAATATCACAGTTAAATGCAGTGTGACATATATTCTAGGATGGAGTCCTAGTTCAGGAAGGAGTGATTATTTACCAAAGGCATTGCAAGAGGCCTTATACAGATAAACATGGAATGAAATGCTCAAACAATGTATTCTACTGTGAACACCTGAGGATGACACTGTACTCACATGCCATATATGTTCCTCACTATATTTCTGTGTTTAACTTCATCCTTTTGTGTTTGTAGTTGAGAGGAGGAATGTACTCCTGTATGTATTAATGCACCCATTATGTTAGTATAAATTAACATTATTTTTGTGGGACTTGTTTAGTCCCAAAGGGGGGACTATTGTGTAAATTCCAATTCTTTATAGTTATTGTATAATTTCCAATTCCTTATAGCTCCCTGAATATACTCAGCTTGGTATGTTTTAAAGCAGAAACAAGATCTCTTTGTCCTCAGCAGATGAGAGTAGGGTGTAGGCAACCCCCTACCACTCAGCAGGTTGACCTTTGACCAGGGGAATGTTACCAGAGTCAGGAGACTCCCCCAGGGGTAAAGGCTTCCTGTGTACCTCCCATTTTCCTGACTTAGAACTAGACATGTATTCTGTGCCAATATTAACTCCAAATAAGGAGAAAACAAGAAATAGCATCAGGAGTTTTTTGGAGGAAAATAGAATGGGTGGAGCTGTGAGAACTGTGTCTAATGAATAAACATTTAACAACTTGTACATAAGCCAAAAACTTAGAGATGTACGGGAGTGGTTCGTGCGGGGAGTGGTTCCTGCAGGGCACTCGGCTTTGTTGTCTTTTTGCAATAAAGTCTATCTTGCTTCTACAAACTCCAGAAGTGCCTTCGTTTTTAAGAGGAAGAGTTTTTTCCACTACATTAGCTTCACTAACTTCTCCCGGTTTGATGCAGTCAAAACAGGTACTATGCAGTCCTATTGGATGATAAATGACCTAGCTATGGCAGCTATTAGTCCACTATAGTGCGAGTCGGCTTGGTTGGTTGCTATCTCTCCCTCCCTTTTCTGTGTCACTCGATCACACTCACAGTAGCCTACACACAGCACATTCCCTGCTAGAGCGTCACCTCTTTACCTCCTCTCCCTTGTACTTTATCAGCTCCGGTTAATAAAGTAACTTCAAAATTTGGTCCATCCAGATATATGGAACGGGTCTATTTGTCCTCAGGTCCGTTCGGAAAAGGTCCCTATATTTAAAAAATGTATTTATGCATATCAGGTCCGGATGGGAAAGCCCCAGGTCAATTTCGTGAAGGTCTCTACTTCGAGGTTTGGATACCCCTCGAAGCTACACCACAAACAGGGTAGAGAATTTGACAACAATCTTTTCAAAACACTGCAGCAAATTACAGGAGTGGGTCACTCAAGAACATCACTGTACCACCCTCAGGGCAACCCAGCTGAGGGATTCAACAGAACGTTGCTTCCGATGCTGAGAACGCTTAAGGAGAAGGAAAGATGGAAACAACACCTTCCACAAGTGGTGCATGCATACAACTGCACAAGGCATCAGTCCTCGGGATGTGTATACAGCGGGTGAAATAAGTATTGAACACGTCACCATTTTTCTCAGTAAATATATTTCCAAAGGAGCTATTGACATGACATTTTCACCAGATGTTGGTAACAACCCAAGTAATCCATACATACAAAGAAACCAAAACAAATAAGTTCAGAAATTAAGTTGTGTAATAATGTGACACAGGGAAAAAGTATTGAACACATGAAGAAAGGGAGGTGCAAAAAGGCATGGAAAGCCAAGACAACAGCTGAAAACTATCAGTAAATAAAAAGCAATCCAGCCCCCTGTCAGTGCAAATTAATATCAGCTGGTTCAGTCCCAACTGATGGCCTACAAAAAGGTCTCATTGCCAAGGTGTTACACAAGACACATCTCATGATGGGTAAAAGCAAAGAGCTGTCTCAAGACCTTCGCAACCTAATTGTTACCAAAACATAATGATGGCATTGGTTATAGGCGCATTTCTGAGCTTCTGAATGTTCCAGTGAGCACTGTTGGGGCCATAATACAGAAGTAGAAAGACAATCATTTCACCATAAATTTGCCTTGACCAGGTGCTCCTCGCAAGATTTCTGACAGAGGAGTGAAAAGAATAATCAGAAGAGTTGTCCAAGAGCCAAGGACCACTTGTGGAGAGCTTAAAAAAGACCTGCAATTAGCAGGTACTGTTGTCTCAAAGAAAACAGCAAGTAATGCACTCCACCGCCATGGCCTGTATGCACGCTCATCACGCAAGACTGTTGAAGCTCATTTAAAGTTTGCTGCACAACATTTGGAAAAGCCAGTGAAATACTTGGAGAATATAGTGTGGTCAGATGAGAGCAAAATTGAACTGTTTGGATGTCATAATACACACCATGTTTGGAGGAGAAATGGCACTGCACATCACCCTAAAAACACCATACCAACAGTGAAGTTTGGAGGTGGGAACATCATGGTGTAGGGCTGCTTTTCAGCAAATGGTACTGGCAAACTTCACATAATTGAAGGAAGGATGAATGTGCAAATTTATCGAGACATTCTTAACAAACATCTGCTGCCATCTACCAGGATGATGAAGATGAAACGAGGGTGGACATTTCAGCAAGACAATGATCCCAAACACACAGCCAAGGAAACTCTCAATTTGTTTCAAAGAAAGAAAATAAAGCTGCTAGAATGGCCCAGCCAATCACCTGACTTAAATCCCATTGAAAATCTATGGAAAGAACTGAAGATCAAGATTCAGAGAAGAGGCCCACGGAACCTTCAAGATTTGAAGACTGTTTGTTTGGAAGAATGGGCCAAAATCACACCAGAGCAATGCATGGGACTAGTTTCTCCATTCAGGAGGCGTCTTGAAGCGGTCATTACCAACAAAGGCTTTTGTACAAAGTATTAAATAAATATCAGTAAGTGTGTTCAATACTTTTTCCCTGTGTCATTTCACATTATTACACATAACTTAATTTCTGAACTTATTCGTTTTGGTTTCTATTCACTGAGAAAAATGGTGACGTGTTCAATACTTATTTCACCCGCTGTATATGCTCTACGGTCACCATCCACACCTGCCAGTAGAGCTGCTGTTTGGACTGACAGCTGAAGAGTAGACAAATTCACCCAAAGACTATCTTGAGAAGTGGGCTGAGAGAATGACTCAAGCATACAGAATAGCATTCGAGAACAGCAAGCAGTCAAGTGCAAGAGAGAAAAAGTACTATGACCGACAGATGAAAGGTGTAGGCATCCACCCAGGTTATCGAGTCCTGAATGAATGAGGTGGTCCTGGAAAAGTATAGTCCTACTGGGAGAGAACCATCTACGTTGTCAAAGAGCAAGTGAGTGTGAAAACCTTGTGTACAAAGTATGTCCAGAGCCTGGTGGCACAGAGATCTGCACTCTCCATCAAAACCTGCTCTGCCTTGCTAACGACCTACAGTTGAAGTCGGAAGTTTACATACACCTTAGCCAAATACATTTAAACTCAGTTTTTCACAATTCCTGACCTTTAATCATAGTAAAAATTCCCTGTCTTAGTCAGTTAGGATCACCACTGAAGTGTCAGAATAATAATAATTTATTTCAGCTTTTATTTCTTTCATCACATTCCCAGTGGGTCAAAAGTCTACATACACTCAATTAGTATTTGGTAGCATTGCCTTTAAATTGTTTAACTTGGGTCAAATGTTTCGGGTAGCTTTCCACAAGCTTCCCACAATAAGTTGGGTGAATTTTGGCCCATTCCTCCTGACAGAACTGAGGTAACTGAGTCAGGTTTGTAGGCCTCCTTGCTCGCACACGCTTTTTCAGGTCTGCCCACAAATTGTCTATAGGATTGAGGTCAGGGCTTTGTGATGGCCACTCCAATACCTTGACTTTGTTGTCCTTAAGCCATTTTGCCACAACTTTGGAAGTATGCTTGGGGTCATTGTCCATTTGGAAGACCCATTTGCGACCAAGCTTTAACTTCCTGACTGATTTCTTGAGATGTTGCTTCAATATATCCACATAATTTTCCTTTCTCATGATGCCATCTATTTTGTGAAGTGCACCAGTCCCTCCTGCAGCAAAGCACCCCCACAACATGATGCTGCCACCCCGTTGCTTCACGGTTGGGATGGTGTTCTTCGGCTTGCAAGCCTTCCCCTTTTTCCTCCAAACATAACGATGGTCATTATGGCCAAACAGTTCTATTTTTTTCCAAAAAGTATGATCTTTGTCCCCATGTGCAGTTGCAAACCGTAGTCTGGCTGTTTCATGGCGGTTTTGGAGCAGTGGCTTCTTCCTTGCTGAGCGGCCTTTCAGGTTATGTCGATATAGGACTCATTTTACTGTGGATATAGATACTTTTGTCCCTGTTTCCTCCAGCATTTTCACAAGGTCCTTTGCTGTTGTTCTGGGATTGATTTGCACTTTTCGCACCAAAGTACATTCATCTCTAGGAGACAGAACGCGTCTCCTTCCTGAGCGGTATGAAGGCTGCGTGGTCCCATGGTGTTTATACTTGCGTTCTATTGTTTGTACAGATTAACGTGGTACCTTCAGGCATTTGGAAATTGCTCCCAAGGATGAACCAGACTTGTGGAGGTCTACAATTTCTTTTCTGAGGTCTTGGCTGATTTCTTTAGATTTTCCCATGATGTCGAGCAAAGAGGCACTGAGTTTGAAGGTAAGCCTTGAAATACATCCACAGGTACACCTCCAATTGACTCAAATGATGTCAATTAGCCTATCAGAAGCTTCTAAAGCCATGACATTATTGTCTGGAATTTTCCAAGCTGTTTAAAGGAACAGTCAACTTAGTGTATGTAAACTTCTGACCCACTGGAATTGTGATTTAGTGAATTATAAGAAATAATATGTCTGTAAATAATTGTTGGAAGAATTACTTGTGTCATGCATGAGGTAGATGTCCTAACTGACTTGCCAAAACTATAGTTTGTTAACATGAAATCTGTGGAGTGGTTGAAAAATGAGTTTTAATGACTTCAACCTAAGTGTATGTAAACTTCCGACTTCAACTGTACCTGTTGACTTACCTGTACAGCCTGCTCTGTTGCAGTCAAGGAAGATACACCCAGAGAGAAAAGGACGAAACATGAGAGTTGGAAGGGGAAGGGAGACAACACAGAACATTGATACATCAGACTCTGAAAATGAAAGCACACAATACTGCCTGAGAATACCTGCAAGGAGAGAAGAGAGAACAGAACATTCACAAACTACCGGTAGACAACAGATTAATCCAATCCCTAGAAAAGCATCCAGAGAAATCACGCCCACCCGAATCAAGACACCTGTAAGAGAAATATGACAAGAGAGAATCAGAGGAAGAACACTTGCCTGTTTAGCGAGCACTATCTGATCAAGCGAGCAACCGTGGAGATGATATCCGACCTACACGGGAAGACAGCCTAACACTGACCCCTCCAACAAATAACCCTCAGACTTACCCAGTCAGAAGATCTACATGAGACCGAAGACCCACTCAGACACTGACATAACAGTTCCTATGCCAGCCTTTTTTCCAACCACACACAGCAGTTAATACTGTGGGGGTTTATGGAGCACTGCCTATGCCAGTTTGGGAATTCCCACCTCACTACATCCCACACCTTCACGCCTTACACTTACCCTATACACTGAGTGTACACCTTCCCAATATTGACTTGCACTCGCTTTTGCCCTCAGAACAACCTCGGGGCATGGTCTCTTCAATGTGTCAAAAGTGTTCCACAGGTTTGCTGACTCCAAAGCTTCCCACAGTGTCAAGATGGCTGGATGTCCTTTGGGTGGTTGACCATTCTTTGGGTGGTTGACCATTTCATACACACAGGAAATTGTTGACCGTGAAAAACCCAGCAAAGTTGCAGTTCTTGAAACATTCAAACCGGTGCGCCTGGCACCTACTACCATACCAAGTTCAAAGGAACTTAAATCTTTTGTCTTGCAGTTATTCCAGTTTTGTACAGTGGTTTTTGAACTAATGAGTTGGTGAAATGTGTAAATATTTGAGAATGTCTGGAGCCACTTTGTCAGGGAGCGTGACGCCCATAATGTTATGATATCACATTTTATGTATAGAAAATGTTTTGGATATTATTGTAATTCCCTCTTATTCACAGTCATCCAAGGATTTCCAATGGGAATTGTGTGTGCCGGTTGCTGCCAGCAGGGGGTGTGGTAGGAGCTCGAGCTCAGCGGTTTGTGCCTCCCATTATAACAATAGAGGAAGATGCCTGTGGTAACTTTAACCGTTTCCTCCTGTCTCACTTTTATTTCTTCTGTTTAAGAGAAACACAACATTATCTGCACATTAGTCCCTGCCACCTGGGACCTGAAACATATGACTGTATTGTATTATATGTTTGCAACAAGATTAAACTATTTGTCATATTTTCGACTGCAGGGAACTTAGAACTTATTTTTTGAGTGCAGACCCTCTATAAATGAATCTGAAGTTTATTTGTCAGAATATATTTTCCATGGTCAGTACAGTTACATTTGCTTTCACTTGTCCAGTAGCCTACAGTATGTGTTGCAAAAAAAAAAAGAATTTTACTGCATAATGGATATAATTCTCCAGTAGAGCCAGCAGGAGGCGGTATAGGATCAGGCTTCAGATGGAGAGGCTGTGTGATTGGGGGAGGGAGAGGCTTGGGAAAGTATATTGGGTGAAACTCTCTCGTCTCATCCTTGAACTTTGTTCTTTAAACTCTCTGACTTTCTCTTTCTCTCTCTGATTGTCTCTCTCTCTCCCTCTCTTACATTCACACACATAATAGACTCAGGAAGTAGTGAAACTCATTAAGTAGAGTTTATGGGTCCAGCCTTGTTGGCACTGGAGCCAAGAGCAAGAGAATGAAGGAACATCAAGATTACAAATGTCCGACACAGATGGGTGCTGATGAGATGCCTTGTGGAGGCATTTAGCCAAGAAAACATGTAACTTGTTCAGAACGTTCATAATTTAATAATTTAATCCACAGCAGTCTAATCTTAAAATGCCTGTTTGTTGGATTGCCTCTCAATAGATGTTGGTTTTCCGAGGCCTGACTATGTAAAGCTGTGAACCAGTGAATAGAGCCAGTGTTGTCTTCAGAGGTTTATTCATGTTTCCCATGTTCCTTAAAACCAAAGCCAAACACCTCACAGAGGAAGTGTCCTGTGGTGGTCCGTCACTGGTACTTGTCCTAAGTGAAAAACAACCCCAGTCACTGACATATAGTTCCCCCCTGCTGTCTGGACTCTGGTCTGGTTCCACCCCCAGCCGTGACAATGACAGGACAGTGACAGAGCGAACTGGGCTGATTCTGTGTTCTGCTGACAGAAGGGACACATGGACACAGAGAGGTCCAGAACCTCTGCCCCCTTTGGGAACTGGACCCAGGGTTCTCTGCAGGGTTCTATGCCCATGCCTGCAGAGTACTGGACCCCCAGAACTGGTTCCGTTTGCATTCTCCAGCGTTCTGGAGCTGGCTGCTAGGCTGTAGCCATGGCACCGTGTAGATAGGGCTCTGATCAGAGGATCTATGTTTCCTGAGCCTGTGGAGCCTGGAAGGAACATGACAAACAGAGGGCCTTAACACTGTCAGTACACACAGGGGGAGGCTGAGCACGCGCGCACACACACACACACACACACACACACACACACACACACACACACACTCTTGCGCTCTCTGTTTCCATCTTTTTCTCCCTCTCAATCAATATGTTCTTGTCTCTCATCCATGCTCTCTCACAACACTAAATGCATGTACATAAACCAGCCAAAAATACATACAAATATGAGTAGGACCATAAATACATAAGTGGACATACGTGTGTCCCAACAAAGGCCCCGCTTGAACTTCATAGACAGCTTGTGTTATTGAACGTGCCTCAGTCACAAGCTCTCCCTTCAAAGCAGAGAAACAGCATTACTGTGACAGTGGGGATCTGTGGCCTTTCTAAACACAGATGCCACATTTAGACACTGACTGCATATCAATGGTCTAAACCGTTTCTCTCTCCTAATCTCCTTTCCTTAGTCTGCACTGACGAGAAAGAGCTGGACAGGGGAAAGCACATTCACAGTTGGCATCCCACCATGCTTTCACCTGTCCTGTCCTGTTAGACTATTCAATTCAAAGTCTGTACTGAAACCACGTTCTTCTTTCGTACCCTTGCTAATCTGAAAGCAATGATTAGATGGAAAGCTCTATGGTGGAATCTCTACTCTGAGCTATTGGATAGCTAGGATGAAACATCTCCATATTGTTATCCACTCAAGTGCTTCCCAAGATGTTTCCCATTCAGACTAGCTCCTAGCTGGCTAGAACCTGTTCACTTGGTGGGTCACCAGAACACTCCAACAACTTGAGGTGGTTCACAGTTTAAATAACTGTGCCCTCTTTCTCCTGGCCAGGTATTCATTGCAGCACTTTGGCACCTTAACCTACTTCAAGAGTCACTTCAACCCCACCTGCAGATCAGGTTTTAAAACCTTGTCTGATGAGAAACGTAAACAGTCTGAAAGGCCTCTCATTTTAATGAACCTTCCCGTTATACAGCCTCAGACACTCAATGGTGGCTTGGTAGGCAGAAAATAATTTAATGTGCAGCAACGTGCATGAGGCGAGGACTGGTGTATGGGGCAGTACTGAGAGTCTGGCCTGAACAAATGAGAGACCAGACCAAAAATCCCCCTCATCCGTTGTCATGGAAACCACAGGGGAACTGAAGGGTTTGGGAAAGTGCGGGTTGTTTTGGTCGCCTAGGTCCCTCTTCCACTACCCTCTTCTCTCTCTTTCTTCCCCCTCTCCTCTCATCTCTCTCTCTTGCTTCTGTTTGGTGACTGTGAGGGGGACTTGAATGTGACGGTAGCTTGGCAACTCCCCTGGTGACTGGCCATTGATATGCAGTGAGGGGGCTGGGAGAGGGGAGAGGGGAGAGGGCTGAGGAACAATGCTCTTCTTATGAGAGTCCCCCCCCCTCTCAGGCCCAGGCAGAACTAAGTGGGAGGACAAATATTTCAGCTCAAGGAGCCGAGACGCAACACACAGGACAGGGGCAACCAGACGAAAAATCCTCACTGTCAATATCCCCTCTGTTGTGAGTGTGTGTGTGGGATGACGGATGAGTATGGGTGTCTGTTAGAGAGAATGTGAATGCGTGTGTGCATACGTGGTGGTCTCTTTAACTTGACACTGACTTGTTCATGCACTGATAGATGCATGCTTTCTCTCACCCATGATTTATTTTCCAGTGAAAAACAAGACCACAGATACTGTCTCACTATTTATTGGGTAACACTGAATACAACATTTCTGATACACTGTCAGTTCCGATACTAAATACTACCTCAGATACACTATGTTAAATTCAAACAAGACATAATTACAGTATATGCACCATATACTATTTTTTTATTTAACTAGGCAAGTCACTTACAATGACAGCCTAGGAACAGTGGGTTAATTTCCTTGTTCAGGGGCAGAATGACAGATTTTTAATCTGTCAGCTCTGGGATTTGATCCAGCAACCTTTCAGTTACAGGCCCAACACTCTAACCACTAGGCTACCTGCCGCCCAATACAAGAGAATACAAACCAATTCCCCCAAAAACTATAAATGGATTTATTGATCGCTTTTTACTACATTCAATTGATTTGATTGATCTCTGAGGACAATGAAAGTTGTTCATTGAGTCCTGATATCTGAGCAGGTCAAAATGTTCCACTGTTGTGTCACATGACAGTAAAACACGTTATATCAGCATTGTATGAGTCAAATTGTACTGTACACAGATTCACAATTTTTATAGGGATTGGTTAGGTTCTATCTCGACTTCTATCAACATATTGACACAAGAGCCATTGTGTGGACTAGTGGCTACATTAAAAGCTTTTAATAATAATTAATAATTTATCTGTAGAATAGATGTGGTGTTAAGATCTGGGCCCGTATCTACAAAGCGTCTCAGAGTAGGAGTGCTGAGCCAAGATCTTTGTGGATACGGGCCCTGAGCAATGTTACTAGCTCTGCAGAAGATGCTCAGCAATAGCATGGTTCTTGAGGGGCAACATGTTGAGAAAACCCTGAGCTACACAGCAAAAATACTACAACACACCAGACAGTTGATTTGCGCCCAATTTCTGGAGAAATTGCTGGAAGACTACACTGTAGTGGTTGTTATTTACTCAGATAACGACAAGGAATATTTACTCCACGTGTAAACAGTCAGTCACGTGTGTTTGACGGGTACCATTCTACCACATTTCTTCCCTTGTAGATCACTGTGACGAGGGGGGTTAGAAAGGAGTTAGAGAGAGAACAATTAGCCCACAGAGACAGTCAGAGGATCACTCAATGGCTCTTTCTGCTGTTAATCTCCACTAATAAAACACAGGAAATTAAAAAACACAACAAGAATCCAGACCATAATTCACAGCTAAGATAATTGTTTGCTTTTTTTGTCCGGATAATTTAGTCTTTTTTTTTTTCTTTTTTTTTTTTAAATCAAAAGAGAGTATAGAAACCAGTAAAAAAAAAACAAGAAAAGTTCATGTCAGTGGATTCAGCACTGGATCTCTCCTAGCATTCAGCTGTGCCACTACAATTGATATGTTGTCTCATGTCATAATGGACCGTCTGTAATGATCTTCATAACTTATCTCACGGCTAGGAGGGATTGAATACAACCAAAGCCCTAGCCAAGAGTTTATTCAGTAGTCTGTCTGTAACCACAAGTCTATCAAAACAAATGACCTTAAACTCAAGAGGTGTCTTTAAGCAGGAAGTCACCCATTGTGTATGATGATGTCCATAGTGCTGAGTCTACCTTTAATCTCAAGAGTCTTCTTGGTAAAATAAAGGTAAAATAAGGACCGAACATTATAGAGATCCTTTATCGTCATTCAGTTCATAGCCCAGCACAGCCAGTGTGGGCTGAGCGAGGTTGGGGTAAGAGAGTTGGATTCATGAGGTCCAAGGGTAGCGTGGTCGCTCTGTCCCCCAATGAGGTGACTCCTGGCTGGGCAGGGAGAAGGCAGGGAGAGGGTCTCAGCAGGGTGTTCCGATGGCCATGAGAGAAGAGCTGTCTTTGGCCTTGTCATAGAAGATGGCTGGTATGGTTCCAGACATAAGCTTCAGCTTCTCCTCCTTGGTGGAGAATGGAGAGAGTGATGACGGGGATGAGAGGGAGGAGGGGTAGGTGGAGACTGCGGTGGCGGAGGATGATGATGATGAAGAGGCTCCATCGGGTAGACACTCCTCACAGCAACAACAGCAACAGTCCATGAAGGCTTGGCCCAGAGAACGACACAGACACAGGAACAACACCGGCGTCGCCGAGCAACGGACAAACAATAGGAACTGGCCAATCAGAGCCAGGAGGGCCTCAGTTGTCGTGGAGACGGGGTTGGCGATGTAGGCCAGGGCGATGTTACAGACATTCTCGGGCAGGTTACACATGGCGTAAACGATGGCCAATGCCACGACTGTAGAACTCAACCTACGGTCTCTCTTCAGCTGCTGCTTCTTGGGAGAGGAGAAGGACGATGACGAAGAGGAAGAGGAGGAAGGGCGTACTCCTTTTCCTCCTACTACTGCACTGCTCCCCTGTTTTGTCCGTGCCTCCTCAGCGACAACATGTCTCGTCACCAGCTGGCAGGCGAGGGTGAAGAGGAGCGGCAGGCAGAAGTAGCAGCCAAAGTACCACCACATGTGGGCCTCGTGGTAGGTTAGCACCAGGGAGTAGACCGACTCAGGCAGGCTCAGGGAGGGCCTTCGGACACACAGGTCCACCACGTAGCCCCCTGGCTGGACCGAGACCTCCTGGGTGAGCTGCCACAGCAGCAGCTCTGGAGCAGCCAGGACCATGGAGCCGATCCAGACCACAGACAGCTTGGCCAGGATGGACTGGCAGGGCTCCACCCGCGGGGCCTGGGGCTGGGGGCTGGTCGCTGCGTGGAACCGGTCGATGCTCAACGCACACAGGCTGAATGTGGCTACTCCCAGAGAGGTCACCTGGAGGGAAAGGGGGAGAGAGGGAGGGGAAAAAGGCAGAGAAAAGAAGAGGACAGTGGAAAGGAGAGAATGAGAATAAATGGGATTGAGTGACACTGGTTTCAATAGAAGATGTTCATCTGACAGCGCTTGATGCGGATTCTGAGGCTTCTCCAACCCACCAAAGAAAAACTGGGGGAAACGGACTGCCTATCCCAGATCCCCTCCTCGATAAGAGTTCCCAAGAACCTCAATTAATGACTCACACCCCGCCAGACAATTAACGTGAGGCGCTCGTTAGCATAACAATAGGCTAACTACCATAACACAGAGGTGACTGGTAGACTGGGGCGGTCTGAAGACAGGCATATACACGGGCAGTGGTGCACATAGTGTAATTACAACTATAAAACACACATATTATAGTGATTAAGTACAGTGTGAGTCTGAAATATACTGGAAATACCCAGACAAAGGGAACAGCCAGAGCAGGGCTTGCACCATCAACCCTACATTTCAGCCCTAATGGCAGAGGCCCCAGTGCACTCACACAGGGAGTATATTCACATATATATTTTCATATATATTCACAAATATATGAAAAGTAGATTATAACCACCCTCCTGTCATCCCTATATGTGTGGGTATAATCATTTTTATTGACTGGCCTACTGTGCTAGAGGTGTGATGCAAGAATAACCGGACACCTGCGCAATACGCGACAGGTGCATCTCTTTGCGCTTGTTAATGCACACGGCCGAAATGTCCTCACGTGCGTGGACGTTCAACGTTAACTTTTTTTTACCTCCATGTAGGGCACGATCCGACAGGACAGGTCCCCTAGCAACCGTCTCTTGGTGAGCTCGTTGAAGACGACCACGGGCAGACAGAAGAAAAGCACGAGGAAGTCCCAGAATGCCAGGCTGGCCAGGATGCAGTTCCACGCGCTCTTCAGGTAATAATTGTGCCAAACGATACACATGAGCGCGAGGTTACCAACGATGCCCATGGCGAATAGGATGAGGGCGAGCAGCATCACTGTGTAAGCCCCGTATGAGCTGTCGGTTACCGGGTAGAGCGGGTTGTGGAGCAGCACCGAGCCCTTGGAAGAGTTTCCCCGGGATCTGCTGTCCCTGTCCTGGGTGCTGTTGGCCAGGTGTGGGCCCTTGGGCGTGGTGAAGTAGCCGTCCGGTTCATATGGTCTGGGGTGTTGGTAGCTGTGGGGAGACTGCTGGTCCCGTTTCTTCGAGTTCCCATCCTTGGCGCCCCGGGGGATTCTCTTTTGGTTAGCGTCTGATTCATGCATCAGGGGTTCGATATATCCCGTATCACCTCCAATCTGATTCAGTTTCTCCCCAGAGTCTGACTCCCCGGTCCCCGTGGTCAGTGAAACTGCAGCCCCATCCCTCTCCTGAGTCCTCAGCGGTGTGTAACTAGGACCGACATGTCGGGGCTTTGCAGCGCTCATGAAAAGTAGCAGCAAAGCAAAAACAGGAGTCATTTTCAGAGTTTAAATATGATTGTCTTTTACCTTGATAGAATGCTCAGAGCAAAGTAGTTCTATATTCTGCAAGTATTGAGTTAGTTTAAAAAGGATAACTCCAGTCTGTATAAAAAATATTAAGTCAAATATATCCACAAATAGTTTTAGAAGTGTCGAAACTTGCGTCTGCGGGCTGGTCCGTCCTGATGTACAATTTTGAGGGTCTGTCTGGCTCAAACTTGCATGCCCGTTATTCATTGATGCTCAGCAGTTAGAAGAGGCCACATCCGCCCTCTGGTGGCCTAGATAGACTAGGCAAGGAGCTCAAACCCTGTATTCTGAGAAAACGCCTAGTTCAGTTCAATCGAAGCAAGTCAATTCATCTTTATCTGGGAACCCCCATATTGGCCATATTTCTAACAAACATGGCTGGAAAATAAACAAAAACCTAATGTCCTGTGGACAGGAAATGTTAGATAGATATATTGTTTAATAGAGCAGTTTTCTTTCTTATGGCCTACTAGAATGTACATGTA
The DNA here is from genome assembly GCA_023634145.1 of Thymallus thymallus. Classification (NCBI taxonomy): domain Eukaryota; kingdom Metazoa; phylum Chordata; class Actinopteri; order Salmoniformes; family Salmonidae; genus Thymallus; species Thymallus thymallus. The sequence goes on along the minus strand of CM042410.1, from coordinate 29,751,275 downwards.
TATATTATGCAGGGTATTTATTAACTTTAAAGGCCCAATGCAGTCAAAATTCTGTTGTTCATGTATTTTATATCATATTGTACAACAGCTGATGAAACTAACACTGTAAAAGCGGGAAAAACATTTGATCAGTGTTATTTCCTGATAGTTGCTGGTTGAAAATACAATCTACACTAGCCTGGTCTCATACATTAGACAATCCGGGACACCCAAATTAGTATGACATGTTACGTTTGGTATGGTTACATAAGACAGACCCTTACTTAACCTTTTCATGCATGAATTCCAAATATCTCTAACAGTCACCCCCAGCGTGAGTTTTTTTTATATGTGTGATGTCAGATGTCAGAATGCACTCACAGTTAACCTGCGCTGCCTTCAAACCAAGGTGCGCTGCCTGCTAATTATCTATAGGCTATGTTTCAACTTGTCAATTTCAAATCATTTTCCAACAAGTTATATTTTCTAACAACAGTTTGATTGAGGTGTGTTCAGCCTCCTCATTAATTCACATAGAAGTAGCCCATTTCACTGTTGCGGACAATTTATGTTTGAGCTGGACAAACTTCTCTCTTCGACCAGAGCCCAAGCACTTCCCCAGTGTTTCCCTAGATCAAGTATGCAGACAATTGTTTTTTTTCTCCAGTCAGAACAGAACTTGCACAAACTTTTCAAGTGCTGGTGACAAATCATGCATTCTGATTCTTGCATAGATTTTAATGTACACATATGATGTGTGTAAAATACTTTTTGGAAGGTTGTACTGATTATAATGAGCTAATGCTAAGCTAAATGCAAGCTATGTGTGGCGACGTGTTTGTTGACATCATACAATGTATTCTGGTTGTCACGTAAAAGTCTGTCAGACCTAAGATGTTATAATAAACCGAGGTGACAGATTGTAGCTATCGTTACACAGGGTTGCCAGCACAGACCCATCTTTCCAGGGGTTTTATTTTTATTTCGCTTATAAACTTCTCCTGTGTTTGCCCCCATTTATTGATAAATCCCCCATCATAGTAATATTTTCTACATCATATATCCCAACGTTACCTTCCCCCATTTCTACCCCCCATGAACTTGAAATCCCCCACAAATGGAACAAACACCCCCACAAACCCCCCAAAAACATTATTTTTTTTTCAAAATCTGGCAACCCTGTTTAGTTTTTGTGCTACTGTTAGGCTAGGTATTAGGCTTGTATTTGGGGTGATGATCTGTGAGGTGATAACATTTTATTGTCTTTGTGATTTGTCAAAAACTGTAAACGACTTGTTAAGTCATGTGCTCCGGTTTTTGTTTACACTGTAACAAGTATATTGAAGATATGTAATATGCTGAAAAGTGGACAAACTAAGTTCCTATTTTTCGGCAATGGGCACAGCCATCTTTGACTTTGACTTTGTTTATTTGCATCTTATAGTTAATGGCATTCTGGGATTAGGGAGTTATTGCTTGTCAAACATAAACAAACATGGCTGCCATCATGAAGAATTTAGCTGCTGTTAGCTGACACGTATCTCTTTTCTAAACAATATTACATTTCTTCCTTGTGCTCACCAGAGATGTGGTACATTGTAAACAAGTCTAGCTGTTAGGTCGCTAACTTATGTTTTATTTTTTGTCATAGCACCTGTTATTTAGACTGGTTTATGGAATGAGTTTGGCTTTGGATGCATTCCGTGTGATGCTTGTGATCTTTTACAAAAAAGGTGGAATTGAGGGATAAAGTTGTAAAGACCTTTATTTCCCATCAGTACAAAACATTGTTTAGATGCTTTTCAGAGAACAATGCTGTATAGATGCATTTGTTGCATAATTCGTTCTGTTGCTACTGTTCCAATCACATATTTGTGATGGTGCGCTGCAGGGACCACTCAACAATGATGACAAATATGTGATCGTACTTGTCAAAGGGTTAAGGCAAATATGAAAGTTGGGTGGTTAGTCAGGTGTGTAAAGCAAATGTCTAGCAACCCAAAGGTTGCGAGTTTGAATCTCATCACGAACAACTTTAGCTAATTAGCAACTTTTCAACGACTAACTACTTTTTAGCTACTTACTACCTAACCTTAACCTTAACCCTTTTAGCTAACCCTTCCCCTAACCCTAACTTTAACCCTTTAACCTAACTCCTAAACTTAACCCTAACCTTAACCCTAACCCCTAGCCTAGCTAAAGTTAGCCAGCTAGCTAGAATTCATAACATATCATACGGTTCGCAAATTCGGAACATATAGTATGTTTACAAATTTGTAGCATATTGTGTGTTCTTCAAATTCGTATCATATAATACGAATTGTAATTCAAAACATATCATATGAAATGGGTGATGAACATCCAGAAATTAATACATACCACACAAAACTTAACATATCATACTATATGGAGTGTTGCGGATTTACGGACAGAATAATACAAATTGCTCTGAGACCAGGTTGTCTACACAGGACCTTCTAATCAGCAGGTTTGCATGGGCAAGAGTTTTGGCTTTCCACAGTGACATCACCATGCGGTAAATTGATTAATAGACCAAAGAGAGTTCCAAACCTCTCTGCCAATAACCATTAGTTTTCAGTTTTCCCATCCCACTTAGACCACAGCCAGACAGTCCTAGCAAAATTCTTGCTTGAGAAATAGTTTTCTTCTAAAATATATATTTGTCTCCCATTTTAATGGAAATCTATGGTTCCCGGAGGCGAATGAGGCCCTACAGGAATAATACAACTCTGGACTTGTTAAATGCTAATGTGAAGGATGCATACAACTCCACTGCACTCCCTCCCCTCGGTAGATCGGATCACAACCTTGTCCACCTCACCCCACTCTACAGGCCTTTGGTCCAACAGCAGCCTGCAACCACCAGGACTATTAGGAGATGGTCCCCGGAGGCGAATGAGGCCCTACAGGACTGTTTTGAAACAACAGACTGGGATGTGCTCTGTGAGGCTCATGGGGAGGACATTGATGGACTTACAGACGGCATAACGGACTATATCAACTTTTGTGTAGACAACACTGTACCCAACAGGAAGGTACGCTGTTTTCCAAATAATAAACCCTGGGTCACCAGTGACCTGAAGGCCCTGCTGAATGAGAAGAAGAGGGCCTTCAAGGAGGGGGACAGGGACAAATTGAAATCTCTTCAGGCCACACACCCTCACGGCTGTCCCACCCCTCCTTTGCACACGACACCTCTGTTGAGACAATCAGGAACCCCCTCCCTTCCCCCCACCTCTGGACTGATCCTCAACACCCCCCTTCCCCCCCACCTCCCCACCTGGGCTGGCTTTCACTACCAACCAAGTGAAAAGAAAGCTGGAGAGACTACATCATTGGAAAGTGGCGGGCGCTAATGGCATCAGCCCAAGGGTGCTTAGGGTCTGTGCTGACCAACTGTGTGGAACACTCCAGCTACCCTTCAACCTTAGCCTAAGCCTGGAAAGGGTCCCTGTGCTGTGGAAAACATCCTGCCTGCTCCCAGTGCCCAAGAAGTCGCACCGCACTGTCCTGAATGACTTCAGACCTGTAGCGCTAACATCCCACATCCCTGGAAAGGTTAGTCCTCGCCCACCTCAGACCCCTGGTGTGTACATCACTGGACCCCCTGCAGTTCACAAACCAGTGCAACATCGGGGTGGATGATGCAATCATCTACCTTCTGCAGAGGGCCTACTCTCACCTGGACAATGCAGGTAGCACTGTGAGGGTTATGTTTTTTTACTTCTCCAGTGCCTTCAACACCATTCAGCCCCTGCTACTGGGTGAGAAGATGAGGAGGATGAAAGTGGAAGCACCCTTAGTCTCCTGGGTTACGGACTACCTGACCGGTAGGCCACAATTTGTGCGGCTAGATAGATAGATAGATAGGTACTTTATTGATCCCCGAGGGGGAAATTTCTTTGTCAAGCAGCTACAACAACAAAACACAGGGCAGGTGCAAAATGCCACAACGAAAGTACACAAAAGACAGATACACGGTACATGATACATAGAGCGGCAGTACGGAAAAAGTATAGAAATACAAGATATCTGGAGAGCAAAAAAAGCTATAAAAAGAGATTGCATAGTATGGGTGGTTGGCTGAATATGTACACTATACATTGGTGGATGTTGGATGGTTAACTATACTATACAGGTCGATGGCAGAGAAATACTTCAGTAGCTAAAAATGCATATGATATGGGCGAGGGTAATAATAGTTTACTTAATAGACAGACTGGCTAAATGAACAGGTAAGTGAATATTTTGCATGGTTAAATTAGCTGTACAGGTAAATATACAGTTATATTTACAGATAAGTGAATACTTGCATGGTTACACAAACTGTACAGGTAAATGACAGGAAGAGATACTTAAATAGCTAAATGTGTGTATGATATAATTTGGGGTAATAATAGTAATTTATTTATTTTAGTAAATAAAATACAGTCCTTAGTGCGCAGGGTTTAATTACAGACAACTGCACATATTGCACATTTGATATACTAAAAGCAATGAGAAAAGGTGCAACTGACAGGATACTAATATGCATTCCTGAGTGAATGCCTACGTAAGGTACAGAGCTGTGTGTCAAAATGGGCAGTGAGCAATACAGGGCCCCCCCAGGGAATGGTCCTGTCCCCCATCCTGTTCACCACACCTCAGACTTCAGATATAACTCTGAAACATGCCACCTGCAGAAGTTCTCGGATGACTTGTAGGGAGCATTAGGGGTGGGCAGGAGGAGGAGTACAGGAGCACAATCAATGACTTTGTGGTGTGGTGTGAGCAGAACCACCTTCAGCTCAACAGCAAAACAAAGGAGATGGTGGTGGACTTCAGGAGAACCAAGGCCCAACCGACTGCAGTCCCTATACAGGGAATGGATGTGGAAATGGTTGGTTCATACAAGTTCCTGGGAGTCCATATGGACAGCAGGCTGGAATGGGCTGGTAACACCGGGGCCCTGTACAAAAAGGGCCAGAGCCGACTCTACTTTCTGAGGAGGCTTAGGTCCTTCAACATGTGCAGTAAACTACTGCATACTTTCTACCAGTCTGTGGTCAGCGCCATCTTTTTTGCAGTGATGTGCTGAGGCGCCAACATAAAGGCTGGTGATGCTTCTCGGGTAAATATCCTGATCAGGAAGGCTAGTTCTGTTCTGGGGATTAACCTTGACATTCCTATTGTTTTATGACATGTATTTTTGTTTTTCATGCACAATGTCATTTGGTTTATGGACATCTTGTACCCAGGTATCTGTATTTTCTTGTGTTTTTCTATAGAAAGCAAAAGCCACTACAGTCAATGCATTTCACTTTGTATTTATTGTACTCAGAATATTTTTATGCATTTTACTAACAGATTTATTTAACTTGATTGTGATTTAGACTGAACTTTACTTTATGGTGACTTCACCATAAGTTTTGACAATAAACATCCCCAAATTAATTTGTGTCCTGTGCTGGGTTTACTTTTGCCAGGCTACATATATACAAATGCGATGAGTAATGCAAGATATGTAAACATTATTAAGTGACTGATGTCGTGGAAAATCTAGCTTAATTATCTAAAACAAGTAAACCTTAAAGAGATGGTCTGGAGTTTGTGAGTTTGATAGACTTTATTACAGAGTAACAAAGACGAGCTGGTCTGCAGAGCAAACTGGGGTTCCAGATGGGGTGATCTCTTTTTATACAGATACAGGTTTCATAACATTCATAGTCACTCCTCTATATGTTAATAGCCAACACCTTTTGGCAGTTCACCCCTCTTATCTTTGTTGCCCACATCCAGTTTCTGTTATGGTGTCCCCCTCCTTTCTGGCCCTGACCTTCGGCACTAACAGCTTCTTCTAGAAGATTATAGAAGCACAAGCATACACCCGCAATAATATCTGCCAACCACGTGCTTATGACAAACAAAATAATATAAGTACATACTTGAGCATAATTATATCGTACATTGATTGTTGCAGTCATAAAACTTGACTTGATTTGATTTGACAGATGTGGTCACTAATCCTTTTTTAAGACCATAGTGATTGTTCTTACTGTTAAAATGATTTCATAATATATGTACTAGAAAAAATACCTATATATTCCCCCCTTTGGGACTTACTAAGTCCCAACCTGTATACTTTCAAGCAATAAAACAAAAACAATACAGCAAAAACCAACCAAATAAACAAACAATTTAACCCTTATATCATTCTGAATATGATACCCAAAACATGTGGCCTTCCCTCACGGTCACCTCTCTAACACTTATTCCAGTTTGGTCTAGAACCTGTTAGAAGATTGGTCCAAAGGCATGGTCCATAGACTCTCGTAACCGGAAACCCTAGATTACTTACACATTTAGACAAACAAATATTAAGAAAGTCTAACATAATTTATCTTGTTTTAGTTACATCATACAGTTATAAAAATCAAGTGACATGTGGACTCTGATGTACACCTGATCCCCTGGTATCACTGGGCCTGGTCCCTCTGGTCCTGGTTCTGGTGCCCTTTTTTCCTGGAGATAAATAACTTTATGTATAGCTATTAGTTGTCTTACATATGCTTTAAGTTCCATCTGACGTTTCTAGGGTCCTCTTAGGACTGGCACTGGTATGGGTCAACCCGTAAGCATTTCATGCAGGGTTAGATGCGTGTTTCTGTTAGTTTGCATGCGATAGCTCATTAAAGCAAGTGGTAGTGCATCTACCCAACTGAGCTTGGTGCTAACACAAATCTTATTTATCTTAGTTTTGAGGGTGCCATTTATTCTTTCCACCATCCCCTGCGACTGCGGATGATAAACACATCCTATTCTCTGTTTAATTCTCAGCTGTTGTAAAACTTGTTTTACTGTCTTTTGGTTAAATGCTAATTCATTGTCTGAACTGATTTCTGTCGGTATTCCGAACCTGGGTATTACTTCTCTGGTTAGGAATTTGATTACTTGTCACGAGAGGGTGCATGGAGAGACCAAGGCGCAGCGCAGGTATAGTTCAACATTTTATTTATACAGCGGATAAATATTTACAATGACGAACTATACAAACAAAACACGGGTTAACAAAACAACGTAACGCACTTACTTGTCGTGACTGGAGATATAACGACCCACACCTAGGTGTGGGACATACAAACATATGTAGGATCCCTAATTAGAGACAATGCAGTGCAGCTGCCTCTAATTAGGACAAACACAAAACATCACACAGAAACAGAAATTATAGACCTGTCAGACTCTGACAATGGATACATAGAGAAGCAATAGGCTTATCTATGGCCAGAGCCTGACATTCCTGTCCCTGACAGTGACCAGTAACGCTGGTTTTTAATTTTCCTTATCACTTCCCCCCTTGTGCAATGGTCAAAACCATGCATATGATTTATCAAAAGATTTAGTAGTGTAGTGGGTGCTACTATGGTCCCTTCATGGAATGCATCCTTAGTGGCTCCTCTTTTATTCCACAATGACATCTCATAAGGCCCTGCCCTTTCTTGCATCTGTATTATATCCTCTGGCTGTGGTGTATACTCATTGATAACCATTGGTGCTGTAAGTATTGGTACTGTGCATTTAGAGGCATTTTTAGCAGCTTCATCTGCTGCATTATTTCCCATAATAACAAAATCATTCCCTTTTTTGTGTGTATTGCTAATTTAGCAGGATAGATTGGTGCTTTCATTAGGTCTATAATTTGCTCATGTTGTTGTATTGTGGTGCCATCACTTTTTCTAAACCCTCTCTGTTTCCAAACTGCTCCAAACAGATGACACACGCCATGTCCATAGGCTTAGTCTGTGTAAATATTAACTCTCTTCCCCTTTCCTATTTTGCATGCTGCAGGAAGATCTTTTAGTTCAGCTAATTGGGCTGAGCATGGCTGTGGGAAGGTACTCCATTCTTATTTCTTCAAACTCTTGGCCCTTCTTTTTAATCACTGCATAACCTGCATAACTCTTCCAAATAGTTGTCTCCCCTGTCCAGTAATGGAGTAGACTCCATTACAAATTCTAAAGGGATCCTCTCAGCGGGATTCACTGTAGTGCATCATTTAATAGATACTGTCTGGGTAAGTGAGTAGAGTCATGTACTCCAGTGTTCTAGCATTAGTTAAAACAAAATTCCCCTTTTCTATTAGCTCCACTATCTTGTGATGGGTGTGGAGTATCACTGGGTAACCCATTGTGATTGTGGATGCTTTCTCATAGGCATATTGGAGGGCTGCCAACCCTTGATAACAGGGAGGATATCCCTGAGCCACTGAGTCTAGTTTAGTGCTGTAATAGGCAATAGGTTGTTTTCTTCTTCCACTACATGTTTCCTGCATAAGCACAGCTGCCGCATACTTATCACACCTATTTGCCACATATAGTAAAAATGGCTTTGTGTAATCTGGAGATGCTGGGGCAGACTGCATTTATTTTTTCAATGTTTCAAATGCAGCCAGAGCATCACTATTCCAGGTCAAATTTGCTCTTAGATTTAACTGGCCTGCTTCTTTCATTATTTCTCGCAGGGGAGCTGTTACCACATATTCCTCAATCCAATCTGAGCTAAACCCAGTCATTCCTAAAAATGTCATCATCTGTGCAACAGTCTGAGGCAGTGGTGCTTTGTTAATTCCTTCCAGCTGTCCTGGTGCTATTGCTTTTGTGTCATGCGCTATTGTTCTTCCTAAGTATTCAATTTAAGGCTGGCAGTATTGGAGTTTTGTCTTGGATACTTTATGTCCTCCTTCTGCTAATCTTGAAAGGACTTTCATGGAGTCAGTGTGACACTGTTCTCTTGATGACGCACAGATCAACAGATCGTCTGCGTATTGGATTATTGTTCCTCCCAACACTAACTCTTACAAATCAGCTCTTAATACCTGGTTAAAGACATGGGGCAAGTACTTAAACCCCTGAGGAATTCTAGTATACGTAAATTGCATTCCTTTATAAGAGAACGCAAATAGATTCCTACACTCCTCTGCTAGGGGTACACTAAAGTAAAGTACTTTGCTTCTGGAGGCACATTGGTCAGCAGTGTGTGGATTAGGAATTTCTGCTAGCCAATCCTGCACTATATCATTTACTGCTCTTAAATCAAGTACCAGCCTCCACTTTTTTTTACATCAGCTTTAAGAACTGGGAGCAGAGGTGTATTACAACATCTTTGTGTTTCTATCAGTACTCCTGCTTTTATCAGTGCATCAATTGTCATGCTGATGCCTTATATTGCTTCTGGCTTCATATGGTATTGAGCCTTCCATGGTGGCCTGGCATCTGGCTTAACTTTAATGTATACAGGACTTGCTGATTTTAGTATCATGTTGTGACCATACCTCCTCTGGTATGTTTCTTTACATTTCCTGTCTTGTCTGGAGGTTGATCTCCTTCTCCCAACAGTACTTGCTGTTGGGGAGTCACCTCCACTTCTCTTGGATCCCCAGTCATTACTGTGGTGGCCAATATTTTTTATTAAGGCCTTGTCTGTGGAGTGGTAGATCAACAGGTTTTCTGTTTTTTCCCACTGCCTTGTTTTTGCTTGTTTCATCATAAAGTCTTTGGCTACCACTCCTTGATTTACTACTAGGGAGACATGTGGAACAGAGTTGGAGACATTAAACCATCTCTCTACAAAATCTGAACCATCCCTATCCGTAATGTCCATTGCTGCTCCTTGTTTCCCTATAATTATATACTGGGACACAATAGGTGCAGACTTCCCATTTGCATTCAACATCCATAATTGTTCTATTATTGGATCTTGATTCGGGTAATACTGCATTGTGCAGTGATATTCGGATTTAGCTTTTTCAGCCTTGGGTATCTGAGCTAGGATAAACTTTCCCCACTTCTGTACAGTCTTCTCTACTTCTGTCTCAATGCCTCCTAACCAATAAACATTGGCTACTTCTCCCTTCATTACCATCTGTAGGCTTACCCCTGCTTTATCTATTATAACCCCCTCAGGGGAGCAACGAATTTGTACATAGAGCATCTTTACCAGACATGGGGAGATGAGGCATCATTTGGATTTACACATGTGTAAGTGGCTCCAGTATCTATCATCATAGGTGTGCCTCTGTTTTCTATCTGAACCTGCAGCATAGGTTCTTGATCAGCTCTTGTGTTTATCACTGGATACTGACCCCCCTTTGTAGGACTCCTTGGGGTGGACGCTGGTTCTGTTGCCAGCCTCCAGTCTGCTTCCAGTTATTCTGGTTTGATTCACATCAGAAAATCCCATTGTAGGATTTTTAATGAATTTATTTGCAAATTATGGTGGAAAATAAGTATTTGGTCAATAACAAAAGTTTATCTCAATACTTTGTTATATACCCTTTGTTGGCAATGACAGAGGTCAAACGTTTTCTGTAAGTCTTCACAAGGTTTTCACACACTGTTGCTGGTATTTTGGCCCATTCCTCCATGCAGATCTCCTCTAGAGCAGTGATGTTTCGGGGCTGTCGCTGGGCAACACGGACTTTCAACTCCCTCCAAAGACTTTCTATGGGGTTGAGATCTGGAGACTGGCTAGGCCACTCCAGGACCTTGAAATGCTTCTTATGAAGCCACTCCTTTGTTGCCCGGGCGGTGTGTTTAGGATCATTGTCATGCTGAAAGACCCAGCCACGTTTCATATTCAATGCCCTTGCTGATGGAAGGAGGTTTTCACTCAAAATCTCACGATACATGGCCCCATTCATTCTTTCCTTTACACGGATCAGTCGTCCTGGTCCCTTTGCAGAAAAACAGCCCCAAAGCATGATGTTTCCACCCCCATGCTTCACAGTAGGTATGGTGTTCTTTGGATGCAACTCGGCATTCTTTCTCCTCCAAACACGACGAGTTGATTTTTTACCAAAAGATGGGCCTGGACATGTACTGGCTTAAGCAGGGTGACACGTCTGGCACTGCAGGATTTGAGTCCCTGGCGGCGTAGTGTGTTACTGATGGTAGCCTTTGTTACTTTGGTCCCAGCTCTCTGCAGGTCATTCACTAGGTCCCCACGTGTGGTTCTGGGATTTTTGCTCACCGTTCTTGTGATCATTTTGACCCCAAGGGGTGAGATCTTGCGTGGAGCCCCAGATCAAGGGAGATTATCAGTGGTCTTGTATGTCTTCCATTTCCTAATAATTGCTCCCACAGTTGATTTCTTCACACCAAGCTGCTTACCTATTGCAGATTCAGTCTTCCCAGCCTGGTGCAGGTCTACAATTTTGTTTCTGGTGTCCTTTGACAGCTCTTTGGTCTTGGCCATAGTGGAGTTTGGAGTGTGACTGTTTGAGGTTGTGGACAGGTGTCTTTTATACTGATAACAAGTTCAAACAGGTGCCATTAATACAGGTAACGAGAGGAGGACAGAGGAGCCTCTTAAAGAAGAAGTTACAGGTCTGTGAGAGCCAGAAATCTTGCTTGTTTGTAGGTGACCAAATACTTATTTTCCACCATAATTTGCAAATAAATTCATTAAAAATCCTACAATGTCATGTTCTGGATTTCCTTTTCTCATTTTGTCTCTCATAGTTGAAGTGTACCTATGATGAAAATTACAGGCCTCTCTCATCTTTTTAAGTGGGAGAACTTGCACAATTGGTGGCTGACTAAATACTTTTTTGCCCCACTGTATAATTTGTGGAACGTTCCAACAGGAATCTTTTCCAAAAACTTTGTAAATAACAAGGTTGCAAACAAACAATGCATACAAAGTTGTGTAGCGGTAAAATGAGATACCGGGTAGGGAGTGGGCTATGTAATTATGTTTTTTCTCTCACCACGTTTATTCCTTAAAATGTCTGTCTTCATCTGGTAGCCTCCACCATTTCTCGTTCGTTGGCATTCGCAGGTGAATTCTATTGTGCATCAATTAGGCTATCGCTATGGTTAAAATGTAACTATTGACTGCTAGCGCAATATTTTATTAGCTAGGTGGCTTGTACACAATTGTTACCAATGATAATGTATATACCCGCCTACTCATACTACAGAAACATACATTGTATTTTGCCAAGTTCTCTGTTAACCCTGTTGGCCAAATATAGCAAGTGACTTGTGTCTGTTTCGAAGATGTTGTTGAGTTCAAGTTAATATATGCTTTGACCTATTTCAGGCAACCTCAAGATGCTTCACTCACTACAGCTGTTTTAAGAACTTTACAGTCGTTTGTGTTTTACATTCCGACTTAACATTCCGTCTTTTTAATGTCTCTTTATTAGACATATCTAATACTGTCCAATAAAAAAGAGCAATGTATGTAAAGCATCAATCTTTTTTAAGGTTATTGTGTTTGTGTGTGTTGGAGTTTCTCTTGTCCACTAGGTGTCAGAACAGTTTCAATAATGTTACACCAGGTTCACAACATCAAATCTTTATGCTCTGTTCCCTGTCCTCATTTCGTTCTGCCATTTATTTGTATTTTATCCCTTAAGACCATTCGCTTTCTGCTGTAATCAAATATCTCCCAATTGGGCCATTTAATCCTGGATGGCTAGACCACACCCTATTTCCTCGAACCTCTATCCAAGTTATTGTAATTTGTTCACTTAATTCCTCCACTGTAGCCGATATCCGTTATTTTTCCTGTCTCTTCGTTTAACTATTTATTCTCTTTTCGCCCACATAAATACACTTTTATTTGTGTAGTTTTTATCTGGCTTTCAGGGACCTGATATACACTCACTCTACAACTAAAAATCCTGTGCTCTCTTGGGCTAACTATTCGTTTTCCCAGTCTTCATTTTTTAAACATTTATCAACAACAAATCACATTCGAAGCATCAGATAGAGAATTTTCCCCCACTGACCCTTTCTTTCACTCTTTTTTTGTTGGGTTTTTACACCCCTCTCTCTCTTCCTGTATGATGCAGGGATCGAGCATGTCCTCTCTGCCGGTTTTACCCAGGAGAGGTGCACATTCCCCCCTCACCTATAGCAGAACTTCTTCACTCTTTTTTTATTCACTCAGTCTCCAATCACTCCTTTTCACTCCTGTGCTTAAACATTTTCCCAGTGGACTGTTTAGCTTTGGGTTATTTGACCACAAGCTGTTTTCTACTATTAGTATCCACGTTACTTCTCTCTTAAATCTTCCTCCAGATAAATTACAATGATCAATGTTTCCCGTATCTACATTTTTATATACGTTTTCTCTCTCTGTGTGTATGTCAGTATTCTATATTTTCTGTTGCTGTATATTCTACTGCTACACACCTCTTTATTTGGTATCTAAACTCGCTTGGTTCTCGTTGTAGCCAATGTTTTGGCATTCAATTCCCTATTTTTTCAGTCCCTTCAGTCCTCTAATTTATTATATATTTTTTTCACTAGAGCGGTATCCACGGTTTCATTTATTTACCTATTCTTTCTGTACGTTCTGTCCTCTAGAAAAAAGTCATATACTAAGATACCGTAAAATAGTATAGAAAATAGCAGCAGCCTCTAATGTGCTAGTGATGGCTGTTTAACTGTCTGATGGCCTTGAGAAAGAAGCTGTTTTTAAGTCTCTTGGTCCCAGCTTTGATGCACCTGTACTGACCTCGCCTTCTGGATGATAGCAGGGTGAACAGGCAGTGGCTCAGGTAGTTGATGTCCTTGTTGATCTTTTTGACCTTCCTGTGACATTGGGTGCTGTAAGTGTCCTGGAGGGCGGGTAGTTTGCCCCTGGTAATGCGTTGGGCAGACCGCACCACCCTCTGGAGAGCCTTGCCGTTGCGTACGCTGCAGTTGACGTACCAGGCGGTGATACAGCCGGACAGGATGCTTTCAATTGTGCATCTGTAAAGGTTTGTGAGGGTTTTAGGTGCCAAGACAAATTTCTTTAGCCTCCTGAGGTTGAAGAGGCTCTGTTGCGCCTTGTTCACCACAATGTCTGTGTGGGTGGTCCATTTCAGTTTGTCAGTGATGTGTACGCCAAGGAACTTGACGTTTTCCACCTTCTTCACTGCGGTCCCTTCAATGTGGATAGGGGGGTGCACCTTCTGCTGTTTACTGAAGTTCACAATCATCTCCTTTGTTTTGTTGTCGTTGAGTGTGAGGTTGTTTTCCTGGCACTACACTCCCAGAGCCCTCACCTCCTCCCTGTAGGCTGTCTCGTCATTGTTGGTAATCAAGCCTACTACTGTTGTGTCATCTGCAAACTTGATGATTGAGTTGGAGGCGTGCTTGGCCACGCAGTCATTGGTAAACAGGGAGTACAGGAGTGTCTGATGGCCTTGAGAAAGAAGCTGTTTTTAAGTCTCTTGGTCCCAGCTTTGATGCACCTGTACTGACCTCGCCTTCTGGATGATAGCAGGGTGAACAGGCAGTGGCTCAGGTAGTTGATGTCCTTGTTGATCTTTTTGACCTTCCTGTGACATTGGGTGCTGTAGGTGTCCTGGAGGGCGGGTAGTTTGCCCCTGGTAATGCGTTGGGCAGACCGCACCACCCTCTGGAGAGCCTTGCCGTTGCGTACGCTGCAGTTGACGTACCAGGCGGTGATACAGCCGGACAGGATGCTTTCAATTGTGCATCTGTAAAAGTTTGTGAGGGTTTTAGGTGCCAAGACAAATTTCTTTAGCCTCCTGAGGTTGAAGAGGCTCTGTTGCGCCTTGTTCACCACAATGTCTGTGTGGGTGGTCCATTTCAGTTTGTCAGTGATGTGTACGCCAAGGAACTTGACGTTTTCCACCTTCTTCACTGCGGTCCCTTCAATGTGGATAGGGGGGTGCACCTTCTGCTGTTTACTGAAGTTCACAATCATCTCCTTTGTTTTGTTGTCGTTGAGTGTGAGGTTGTTTTCCTGGCACTACACTCCCAGAGCCCTCACCTCCTCCCTGTAGGCTGTCTCGTCATTGTTGGTAATCAAGCCTACTACTGTTGTGTCATCTGCAAACTTGATGATTGAGTTGGAGGCGTGCTTGGCCATGCAGTCATTGGTAAACAGGGAGTACAGGAGTGGGCTGAGCACACACCCTTTTGGGAGGCTAAAGAAGGCTAAAGAAACTCAGGAGGCTAAAGAAATTTGTCTTGGCAGTGTTGAGGATCATCGAAGTGGAGGTGTTGTTTCCTACCTTCACCACCTGGGGGCGGCCCGTCAGGAAGTCTGGGACCCAGTTGCACAGGGCGGGGTTCAGATCCAGGGCCTCAAGCTTAATGATGAGCTTGGAGGGTACTATGTTGTTGAATTATGAGCTATAGTCAATACAAAGCATTCTTACATAGGTATTCCTCTTGTCCAAAGGGTGCAGAGTGATGGCGATTGCATCATCTGTGGATCTATTGGGGCGGTAAGCAAATTGAAGTGGGTCTAGGGTGGCAGGTAAGGTAGAGGTGAGATGATCCTTGACTAGTCTCTCTGCAGGAATGTCCAACCAGCCAAGGACCTCCACATCCGACTTCTTCACCTGCGGAATCGTCTGAGACCAGCCTCCCGGACAGCTGATGAAACTGTGGGTTTGCACAACCGAAGAATTTCTGCAAAACTGTCAGAAACCGTCTCGGGGAAACTCATCTTTGTGCTCGTTGTCCTCACCAGGGTCTTGACCTTACTGCAGTTTGGTGTCGCAACCAACTTCAGTGGGCAAATGCTGACCTTTGATGGCCACTGGCAGGCATAAGTTACATACAATGAACACAATTGCATTTTATCAATGGCAATTTAAATGCACAGAGATATTGTGACGAGATCCTGAGGCCCATTGTCATGCAATTCATCCGCCGCCATCAACTCATGTCTCGGCATGATAATGGACGGCCCCATGTCGCAAGGATCGCTACACAATTTGAAAATGAAAATGTCCCAGTTCTTCCATGGACTGCATACTGACCAGACATGTCACCCATTGAGCATGTTTGGTATGCTCTGGATCAACGTGTACGACAGTGTGTTCCAGTTCCCAACAATATCCAGCAACTTCGCACAGCCATTGAAGAGGAGAGGGACAACATTCCACAGGCCACAATCAACAGCTTGATCAACTGAGATGTGCCGCGCTGCATTAGGCAAATGGTTGTCACACCAGATACTGATCCACGCCCCTACCTTTTTTTTAAGGTATCTATGACCAACAGATGCATATCTGTATTCCCAGTAATGTGAAATCCATAGATTAGGGCCTAATTAATTAATTTCAATTGACTGATTTCCTTATATGATCAGTAACTCAGTAAAATCGTTGAAATTGTTGCATTTTGCGTTTATATTTTTGTTCAGTGTACATTTAAAAAAAGTAGAATAAATCAATTTAATATACACCATCACAATAAATCCATTATTTATTTTAGGCAGGTCTAAAGATGATGATGTCAGATATGAAGAAAATGTATTTCATAAGAACAGATTATGAGTTGGCCTACTGTATGTTATCTGGCTATGCTCCATGTTATAGGCTGTAGGCTTGTTCATTTAGCTGACAAGATATGCTTAGAAGTCCTGTGCCATTATTTTATTATAAGAAGAATATAATTGAACTTAGCTAAATAAAATAGAAAGGATATTTTTCCCATTCCGGAACGAGTGCGCATACGAAGTGGCCATGTTGAACTTAAAAGTGATAATTTGAAACATGTCCATACGCTAGATGTAGAGTTATTTGGCAACTTTAGTTGTGAATGATACAAACATTAGAATGTCTTAGAAATCAAAACATATATGGGCTGCATGGTGCGACTATAGACTGTTGATAGTTTGAGAAAGTAGCAAAAAAAGCTTGCGCTCTTGTTGCTTGCCTCAGGCTGCACACGCTCATTTCATAATTCTAAATGTAATCTTGTCTTTACTAATATGTAACATTTGTTTAGATTTAGAAAGGCCCATTATCAAATGGGCAGGAACAGGGGAAAAATGACTTCATCCATAAGCACTCAAAAAAAATTTAAACAGAGGCTGCTGGTTCCTTTTTCAGGCTACTCAGGTTATTTCACTCCACACATCAACCATTTTCTGAGGAGCATGCAGCCTCTCGCTGCGCAACAGGTGATATTCCGCCCAAACTCTGTATGCCATTGGCTCTCCAACCTTGTTCCAGCAATTACCCAGTGCTTAATTTGGGAAACCTAGAGAATTCTGTTTGGGAACATCGATAGTAACATGTTTTCACAATTAAACATATTTTATTAAACTGTTGACAGCCCTTCTCTCTGCATGCTGGAGAAAGGAATGAAGGAGAGAGAGGAGGAGATGGAAATGTACGGTGGTGAGATATTCTGTATAAAGGTAATGTGTCAGCCTATTAATTATGAAAATATAAAATGCCCTATTACTAGGCTATTCAAAATCAAATACAAATTCACTATAATTGTAGGCTTAGCCGCCCTGCATAGTCAATGAATCAACAGCATCGCCTAGGCCTATACATTCTCTTCCAAACTCATTAATAGGAAATTTGGAGTGTAACATAAGGTAACCAGTCCATCCAGTCCACCCTCAAAGACGATTACTGGAATTTGTTTAATTTTGGAGTATAGACTAGTCCAATTATGTACCAAAGACATCTTAAATCAGTTTTTTTAATGGTTTTCTGACCTGCATAATATGCGGTAGGCTATGTATTGTAAAAGGGCACAATAATTATTTTAATTCTGGGGTTTTTTCAGACTTGGGCTCATAGGCCTACATAAACTCTTACTACTTGTTTGTAATGGTTTAAGCATGTGACTCACATTTTATTGTAGGGGTGGCAGGTAGCCTAGCGGTTGGGCCAGTTGACCGAAAGGTCGCTGGTTCGAATCCCTGAGCCGGCAAGGTGGAAAAATATGTTGTTTTGCCATTGAGCAACAACAACCGATGATGTGGATGTCGATTAAGGCAGCCCCCCGCACCTCTCTGATTCAGATGGGTTGGGTTAAATGTTGGAGACACATTTTGGTTGAATGCATTCAGTTGTGCAACTGACTAGGTACCCCCCCCCCACACTTATTTGTAGCAGCCCGTCACCTGTCATGTAATTACACAATACGGCCACATAGAGGCAGTGTAAGATGCTGTCTCCTTCTCCATCTCTCTCTAATTCCGTCTCTCTTTTTCTCTCTGGGTTCAACTAAGGATTCTTGCCACCTACTTAGGTATGACAAAGATAGTCATGGTCTTTACTCACTCAATGTATAGTTTTATTGTTGTTACGGCCAATATTTTCTCTATGCAATCATTACATGGATAAAACACTACTGCATTGGAAGAAATATAGCCACCACCGTAACTATTATTATGAAAGGGAGCTTATTGTAGATGTTATTTTTAAGTACCGCTGTTGAGGCCACTGTTTAATTCCTAATTAATCAAACCATATAGAGGAAGGCAGCAGCTTCTATCAGGAGGCAGGAGAGAGAACCTACAGTTTGAAAAAAAAAGATAACCCTGACAGACTTGTCATTGTTTTGTCCGTGTGTAGGCCTTTGTGTGTGTGTGTGTGTGTGTGTGTGTGTGTGTGTGTGTGTGTGTGTGTGTGTGTGTGTGTGTGTTTGCTATTACGAGAAATCAGCGCAGAGAAGAATGCCTTTGTTCAACACTTTCCCCGAAACGAACAGAAGTGGATTCTCTGGTTCTTGCTAATCCCTTATGTGTCTGTTTAAGGAATACACACATCTCTCTGTCCCCTACAAGCTCTCACAGTCTCACGTCAGATTTGGACATTCATCCATGTTTCTCAAATGTCGAATTTCGAAGTTGTACAAAACGTCAAATTTCAGGCATTAACTCCACATTTTTAAGGTTAGGGTTAAGTTTAGGCATTAACTCCGAATTCTTAAGGATAGGCATTAACGCAGAATGTTTAAGGTAAGGGTTAAGGTTTGGGTTAATTATAACCAAAATATTAAATGTTTTATTTTTATCACTGGATTTGAACATGAATCCTTTGGAACCAGAGGCAGATGCTTACGCTCATCCACAGTGCACTAGCAAAACTGAAACCTAGTGGCCGCTTTCAAATCAAATTACATTGTATTGGTCACATACACGTTTAGCAGATGTTAATGCGGGTGTAGCGAAATGCTTGTGCTTCTAGTTATATCTAACAGTAATATCTAACAATTACACAACATACTGTATACCCAATAAACACAAATCTAATTAAGGAATGAATTAGGCCTAAATACATATGGACGAGCGGCATGGACTAAAATACAGTAGAATAGTATTGAATACAGTATATACATGTACATATGAGATGAGTAACGCAGGATATGTAAACATTATTAAGTGACTAAGATACTGAAGGATAGTGTAGAATACAGTATATACAGAACATATGAGATGAGTGATGTGAATATGTAAACATTATTAAAGTGACTAGTCACTTAAAAAGTGACCAGTGATTTCTAGTCTGTGTCTTTAGGCAGCATCCTCTAATGTGCTAGTGATGGCTGTTTACCTGTCTGATGGCCTTGAGATTGAAAAACAGCTTCTGTCTCTCGGTCCAAGCTTTGATGCACCTGTACTGACCTCACATTCTGGATGACAGCGGGGTGAACATGCAGTGGCTCGGCTGGTTGATGTCCTTGATGATCTTTTTGGCCTTCCTGTGACATTGGGTGCTGTAGGTG
This sequence comes from Thymallus thymallus, assembly GCA_023634145.1. Classification (NCBI taxonomy): domain Eukaryota; kingdom Metazoa; phylum Chordata; class Actinopteri; order Salmoniformes; family Salmonidae; genus Thymallus; species Thymallus thymallus. The sequence goes on along the minus strand of CM042410.1, from coordinate 29,731,785 downwards.
TCCTGGAGGGCTGGAAGTTTTTCCCCGGTAATGCATTGGGAAGACCGCACCACCCTCTGGAGAGCCTTGTGGTTGCGTGCGGTGCAGTTGCTGTACCAGGCGGTGATACAGCCGGACAGGATGCTTTCAATTGTGCATCTGTAAAAGTTTGTGAGGGTTTTAGGTGTTAAGCCACATTTCTTTAGCCTCCTGAGGTTGAAGAGGCTCTGTTGCGCCTTCTTCACCACACTGTCTGTGTGGGTGGACCATTTCAGTTTATCAGTGATGTGTACGCCAAGGAACTTGACGTTTTCCACTGCGGTCCCATCTATGTGGATAGGGTGGGTGCACCTTCTGCTGTTTCCTGAAGTCCACAATCATCTCCTTTGTTTTTTTGAAGTTGAGTGAGAGGTTGTTTTCCTGGCACCACACTCCCAGAGCCCTCACCTCCTCCCTGTAGGCTGTCTCGTCATTGTTGGTAATCAAGCCTACTACTGTTGTGTTGTCTGCAAACTTGATGATTGAGTTGGAGACGTGCTTGGCCACGCAGTCATGGGTGAACAGGGAGTACAGGAGTGGGCTGAGCATGCATCCTTGTTGTTTCCTACCTTCACTACCCAGGGGCGGCCCGTCAGGAAGTCCAGGATCCAGTTTCACAGGGCGGGAAGTATTGGTCTCCACAAAGTTTGCTGATTCAGTGTTCTTAGATCTTTATGTCAATAGTTACTATGGTACACTGAAGTATAATTACAAGTATTCCATAAGTGTCAAAGGCACTGACAATGACAATGACATTCAGTTTATGCAAAGAGTCAATATTTACAGTGTTGACCCTTCTTTTTCAAGACCTCTGCAATCCTCCCTGGCATGCTGTCAATTAACTTCTGGGCCACATCCTGACTGATGGCAGGCCATTCTTGCATAATCAATGCTTGGAGTTTGTCAGAAGTTGTGGGTTTTTGTTTGTCCACCCGCCTCTTGAGGATCGACCACAAGTTCTCAATGGGATTAAGGTCTAGGGAGTTTCCTGGCCATGATATTTTGTTCCCAGAGCCACTTAGTTATCACTTTTCCCTTATGGCAAGGTGCTCCATCATGCTGGAAAAGGCATTGGTCGTCACCAAACTGTTCTTGGATGGTTGGGAGAAGTTGCTCTCGGAGCATGTGTTGGTACCATTCTTTATTCATGGCTGTGTTCTTAGGCAAAATTGTGAGTGAGCCCACTCCCTTGGCTGAGAAGCAACCCCACACATGAATGGTCTCAGTATGCTTTACTGTTGGCATGACACAGGACTGATGGTAGCACTCACCTTGTCTTCTCCGGACAAGGTGTTTTCCGGATGGCCCAAACAATCAGAAAGGGGATTCATCAGAGAAAATGACTCTCCCCCAGTCCTCAGCAGTCCAATCCCTGTACCTTTTGCAGAATATCAGTCTGTCCCTGATGTTTTTCCTGGTGAGAAGTGGCTTCTTTGCTGCCCTTTTTGACACCAGGCCATCCTCCAAAAGTCTTCATCTCACTGTGCGTGCAGATGCACTCACACCTGCCTACTGCCATTCCTGAGCAAGCTCTACACTGGTGGTGCCCCGATCCCGGAGCTGAATCAACTTTAGGAGACGGTCCTGGCGCTTGCTGGACTTTCTTGGGCGCCCTGACGCCTTCTTCACAACAATTGAACCTCTCTCCTTGAAGTTCTTGATGATCCGATAAATGGTTGATTTAGGTGCAATCTTACCAGCAGCAATATCCTTGCCTGTGAAGCCCTTTTTGTGCAAAGCAATGATGACGGCACATGTTTCCTTGCAGGTAACCATGGTTGACAGAGGAGGAACAATGATTTCAATTACCACCCTCCTTTTAAAGCTTCCAGTCTGTTATTCTGACTCAATCAGCATAACAGAGTGATCTCCAGTCCTCGTCAACACTCTCACCTGTGTTAACGAGACATTCACTGTCATGAAGGCAGCTGGTCCTTTTGTGGCAGGGCTGAAATGCATTGGAAATGTTTTTTGGGGATTAAGTTCATTTTCATGGCAAAGAGGGACTTTGCAATGAATTGCAATTCATCTGATCACTCTTCATGACATTCTTGAGTATTTGCAAATTGCCATCATCAACACTGAGGCAGCAAACGTTGTGGAGACCAATACTTGTGTCATTCTCAAAACCTTTGGCCACGACTGTACACTATATTAACAGTTGCTGTAGCCATGGTTTTGTTCGGAGGCAGAGCAAATTGGATGAAATAATGGTTAGTTAATCATTGATATGTTATTTATAATATCAGTTAATCATTTGTAAATAGTCATTTAGAAATGTAATCTTATCGACTCTATCTGGATGCACTGCAAACCAAGACAAATGTTCCCAAAGTGAGGCTTGAGTGTCATATAAAGCACACATTACCCTAGCTAATATCCACTAGGCCCAGTTGGTATAAAGGACCACACACACCGCACCAAACATTGATCTACCGCTCTTATGCGGATCGTTCGATGCACAAAATATGCCTACAGTCATCAAGCTAGGTAAGAAATCATTATCAACCCCCATAAGGTCGATGTTCATGCCCCGCAGAAATCTAATTAGCATAATACAAAAATCCCCATAAAAATCTTAAGCTAGAGATATCCGTTTTTTTGCATTGTCATCATCCCGTCCCCAGTGAAAGTTGCGCCCCTGTCTCAAATTACAGACTGCACGCTGTTCAAACACTATTGGTGAGTCTGAACCCCAATGCTGATAGGCTTGTAAATATGGTTGACAGATGGTGCTGAAAGTGATGTGGTAGGGCCAGAAGGGAGAAGGGGGTATTGGGGTTCTATGGATCCCCAAATGCCCCAGGCCAGTGAGTGGGCACACTGCCCTACAAAAGGGTACCGGTCTTTAAACATGAGATGGTGAACAGAGATCAAATCAAATAAATCAAATTTTATTGGTCACATACACATATTTAGCAGTTGTCATTGCAGGTATAGCTAAATGCTTGTGTTCTTAACTCCAACAGTGCAGTAGTATCAACAATAATACTGATTCCCTGCCGTTCCATCCTGGAAATTAACTAAACTGAACTCCAAGGTGATCAGGTTGAACTGAGCTGATCTGAGATGTCTGGAAGCTGATTGGCTGCTTCTTTAGATGATCGGATCTTACCTGATTGGAAACAGGTCCATGTTAACTGTAAACAAGCAATTAGTCTCTTGCCAAATCAGTGTTTACCCCAAAACAACAACTCAAATCCATTCCTGACATGTTGCTCATCCTTTGTCTGGGCCATGTGGGAGGCCACATACTGGAAGGATGCTTTACATGGTTGCTGTTATGGTTTAAATGTGTGTGTGTGATATTGCTCTCATTCCTATGGGTGAATGCCTGGGCATATCTACCCGCCATGTTTGGCAAACAACCAACATGTGTTCGTGATGTGGAAGGCCGTCATCTGTGAATGAGGTTGATTGAGATGCAGCCCATCTAAGATATCTGTAGCTTAAACAGATTTTAATGGGGACTTTTATTATTATGCTATTAGATTTCCACAGGGGCGTGGACAAATCGACTCTATGGGTCTTTAAACCTCAAATACACTACAAGTTTGACATTTCCTGCATTGCAGGAACGCTATCCTGTAACAGCGTGATGAAATTAAGATCCTGTTGACTGTTGTAGCATGGGGTCTGTCACAGGTGACTAAGAGTGACTGTATTATTGTACAGTTTGTGGACAAGTCAACATACAGGTAAGTGTCTAATCGTGAGGCCACTCAAAGCTCTGAGTTAAGGGTGAGTCACTGTATTATTTGTAGTTCCACTGTAGGTTTAAGTACAGCTAATGTTCATCCCAAGTTATGTTGCTGAGTCACTATGCAGGTTCTCATTAGCATACTCCAAAGGATTTCCCCTGGCCCTGCCCCTGATTCCCAGGAAAAGCAGGATGACGTTTATTGTCATGAGTCCTGAAGGCAGAACTGAGCAATTTGCCCATTCAGTAGGCCAGCTGCAAAGTCAAAATTGGCTATATTGTAAAAATGTATGAAAACAACAAATTTAAGTTTTGGGTTAGCAGTTAGTGGTTAATGTTATGGTTAAGGTTAGTGTTAATGTTAGGTTTAAAATCTGCTTTTTTAACCAAGCTGCAGAGCTGCCTCCAGAACAAGATACATGACGAAAAACGCTAACCTGTCCAGGAAACACAGAAACACACAGGCATTGTTTTCTCTACATATCAATGTCTATTGATCTGCCTGTTCTGGCCCAGGACTTTATACTTGGCTAATGTACATACAGTTGTGGCCAAAAGTTTTGAGAATGACACAAGTATTGGTCTCCACAAAGTTTGCTGCCTCAGTGTTGATGATGGCAATTTGCATATACTCCAGAATGTCATGAAGAGTGGTCAGATGAACTGCAATTAATTGCAAAGTCCCTCTTTGCCATGAAAATTTAAAACGTAATCCCCAAAAAATCCCACTGCATTTCAGCCCTGCCACAAAAGGACCAGCTGCCATCATGTCAGTGATTGTCTCGTTACCACAGGTGAGAGTGTTGACGAGGACAAGGCTGGAGATTACTCTGTCATGCTGATTGAGTCAGAATAACAGACTGGAAGCTTTAAAAGGAGGGTGGTAATTGAAATCATTGTTCTTCCTCTGTCAACCATGGTTACCTGCAAGGAAACACGTGCCGTCATCATTGCTTTGCACAAAAGGGCTTCACAGGCAAGGATATTACTGCTGGTAAGATTGCACCTAAATCAACCATTTATTGGACCATCAAGAACTTCAAGGAGAGAGGTTCAATTGTTGTGAAGAAGGCTCCAGGGCGCCCACGAAAGTCCAGCAAGCGCCAGGACCGTCTCCTAAAGTTGATTCAGCTCCGGGATCGGGGCACCACCAGTGCAGAGCTTGCTCAGGAATGGCAGCAGGCAGGTGTGAGTGCATCTGCATGCACAGTGAGGCGAAGACTTTTGGAGGATGGCCTGGTGTCAAGAAGGGCAGCAAAGAAGCCACTTCTCTCCAGGAAAAACATCAGGGACAGACTGATATTCTGCAAAAGGTACAGGGATTGGACTGCTGAGGACTGGGGTAGAGACATTTTCTCTGATGAATCCCCTTTCCGATTATTTGGGCGCTAACATCAGTCCTGTGTCATGCCAACATTAAAGCATCCTCAGACCATTCATGTGTGGGGTTGCTTCTCAGCCAAGGGAGTGGGCTCACTCACAATTTTGCCTAAGAACACAGCCATGAATAAAGAATGGTACCAATACATCCTCTGAGAGAAACTTCTCCCAACCATCCAAGAACAGTTTGGTGACGACCAATGCCTTTTCCAGCATGATGGAGCACCTTGCCATAAGGCAAAAGTGATAACTAAGTGGCTCGGGGAACAAAACATCGACATTTTGGGTCCATGGCGAGGAAACTCCCCAGACCTTAATCCCATTGAGAACTTGTGGTCGATCCTCAAGAGGCGGGTGGTCAAAAAAAAAAAAAAAACTTCTGACCAACCATATCATCACGTGACTCCAAGTTTACTTCGATATGATGGTTATTATATCAATATTTGCACATAAAGGCGTTTCCACCATGCATAATTACATTTACTGACACAAAAAGATCCCGCCATGTTGAATAAACAAATGTTCTGTCGGCATTTATAAAAATGTACCTAAACTTGCTGTTTCCATCACAGCTGTCGTGACATGGTATGACTTTACTTGCATAAAATCTGTGGATGGAAACATTAGATCGTTACATTAGATGAATCAATGCCTCTTGTGTGATGTACCTACATTTTAAGTTTGCCACCCTGTCCGGTGAATGACATAAGGAATAATGAATAACCCTAAGACGTACTGTATAGTCCTCCAACCGTATGATGTGCCATCTCTAAAAGCGGTGAAGCCCCACTACCTGGTTCCGCTCCGGCTTTGTGAACAGACACTCTCAGACAAACACGGACCTTTCCTGGACACTGTGGCCTGACTATGATCCTATCTGCTGCTTGTTTGTGTCTCTCACTGTGATTTCTCTTTGTTGCGCTTGCAAAACAGTTAATAGATTACGTAAAACACAGATGCTCATGGTGGATGACATTCATAATCACTGTCATGATGTGATTACTTACTGTTTTAATTCAGGCTTCTCATTTTGTCTGAGGTGGTAACCCACTGGGCACAAACTGGTTGAATCAATGTGGAATAGACGTTGAATTGACGTCTGTGCCCAGTGGAAAGTGTTGAAAGTATTACTGTTGACACGCCCATAAGTGTTAATGTTGGTCCAGCCTACTCTTTTTTAGGGAACACCCAAAATATTATGTGTGGAAATCAAACCCTCGTTTCCTTTCCAAAGTCATTAGAATCAATAAGTCCCATTATATGAATTGTTAAGTTTTACTATTGTCCTATTGTGTCAATAATTTCTGCTTGTCAAATGACGGGAATCAGATCAACAGTGTTGTGTGTGTCACTGTAAATGCTAATCTAACAACCCATGTCATTATTCACTATAGTATTGCATCCCAGAAGTGGATATAAAAAGAAACACTCTGGCATATAATAGCAAAGAAGTCAGGAATAATACATTGTTCGTCTCAGTATCTCCATCTCAGGTCTCACCGACCAGGCCTCTAGAGTAACCCATTCCTTTCACACCTTGCAGAGTTTCACAGAAATATTCCTCCCCATAAATTATGACGCTTTTGTAATCTTACCCCCCTCTAAGGGCCGGTGGGAACCGAGGGATGAAAGAGGAATCCGTTTCCTAAAACTCTGTTCTAATCCTGGCAGACAGGTAGACAAGGGGGACAACAATAGCGTTCCGACAGCAATTGTTGTGGCTGTTTCTATAGAAGAGGAGGGGCTGTCTTAGTTTACAGTGCCGGGATGCTGTTTCACAATACCATAAGTAGAGTGGAAAGCAAAGGGGGTTGAGGTAATGTTTATTTGTGTGTGTGTGGAGTGCATGTGGGTGTGAACATCCTGGAGGCTGGGTTCAGAGGTTAGGGATGGTAACCTGCCTAAGGTGTTGAGGGTAGGCAATAACACATCCGCCACACTGACCCTCAACATGGGGGCCCCTCAGTATGTGTGCTTAGTCCCCTCCTGTACTCCCTGTTCAGCCACAACTGCGTGGCAACGCACAACTTTGACACTATGGTGGTAGGCCTGATACCCGACGATGATGAGACAGCCTATAGGGAGGAGGTCAGAAACCTGGCAGTGTGGTGTCAGGACTACAATCTCTCCGTCAATGTGAGCAAGACAAAGGAACTGATCGTGGACTACAGGAAAAGTAGGGCCGAGCACGCCCCCATTCACATCGACGGGGCTGTAGTGGAGCAGGTTGAGAGTTCCCTGGTGTCCACACCCTGGCTCTCTAAACTTGTCTGGGCCTGAGTACTGTTTCACTGTGATGAGCAGTGGTGGATTTAGGTATAGGCGACATGGGCATCTTGCCAGGGGTGGCATGGGGCGCCCGCACAAGTGAAGTGTTAATCAATATTACATCAGCTTGTCAGGCAAAATCCATCAGTGATATAGCATTTTTGGGGGGGAATAAGCTAAATACACTGAGAATACCAAACATTAGGAACACATTCTTAATATTGAGTTGGACCCCCTTCCCTCCCCTTTGCCCTCAGAACAGCCTCAATTCGTCAGGGCATGGACTCTACAAGGTGTCCAAAGCATCTACAGGGATGCTGGCCAATGTTGACTCCAATGCTTCCCACCGTTGTGTCAAGTTGGCTGGATGTCCTTTGGGTGGTGGACCATTCTTGATACACACAGGAAACTGTTGAGCATGAAAAACAGTTCTTGATACAAACCGGTGTGCCTGGGACCTACTACCATACCCCGTTCAAAGGCACTTCAATCTTTTGTCTTGCCCATTCACCCTCTGAATGGCATGCACACAATTCATGTCTCAATTGTCTCAAGGCCAAAAAAACATTCTTTAATCTGTCTCCTCCCCTTCATCGACACTGATTGAAGTGTTCTTATTGTTTTGTATACTCAGTGTATATGTCAGGCCTAGTTCTGTACATTCAAGTTGTAGTTGGGATGTATTCTCTTTTTCTCTTCTCATTGGGACAATCTGCAAATAGAAGACAAAACATTACTATTCTATCCAGTTTTTCCAGATTCTCAGATTAAGGAACAGGTGGAACTCTGTACTCTTCACATTGACAATTCTAAACGTTTTTAGACATTACAACTATGCTATTGTTTGGAGGGTCAGACCAGGTCATTAGAGTCGAAGTGTCGTGTCTTTCTGTCTGTCTGTCTGTCTGTAGGTCTGTCTGTCTGTGGAGGTGTTGTCATCTCTCAGTGTAAGCAGGTGAGATGTGTCAGTCAGTCAGGGTCTCTTCTCGTCTCGTTTCTCAGACTGGTTGTTCTGGTCTCAAATCAAATCAAATGTAATGGTCGCAGACACATATTTAGCAGATGTTATTGCGGGTGTAACGAAATGCTTGTTTCAAATCTAAATAGTAAAATAATGGAATTAAGAAATATATAAATATTAGGAAAAGCAATGTCGGAGTCCAAAGTATAAAGTATATAATGGGATGTATAGACATTATGGACTGTATATGGATAGAATATGTAGTGTATATGTAGAATACGTAGGATAGAATAGTATATGTACAGCAATAGTTAAATAGATTAGGCCTTGACTAGAATACAATATATACATATGTACAGTCGTGGTCAAACATTTTGAGAATGACACAAATATTGGTCTCCACAAAGTTTGCTGCCTCAGTGTTGATGATGGCAATTTGCATATACTCCAGAATGTCATGAAGTGTGATCAGATGAATTGCAATTAATTGCAAAGTCCCTCTTTGCCATGAAAATGAACTTAATCCCCCAAAAACATTTCCACTGCATTTCAGCCCTGCCACAAAAGGACCAGCTGCCATCATGTCAGTGATTGTCTTGTTAACACAGGTGAGAGTGTTGATGAGGACAAGGCTGGAGATCACTCTGTCATGCTGATTGAGTCAGAATAACAGACTGGAAGCTTTAAAAGGAGGGTGGTGCTTGAAATCATTGATCTTCCTCTGTCAACCATGGTTACCTGTCACAAGCTGGACTCGAACCCAGGTCTCAGGTGTGGAGAGTGAGTGTTCTACCACTTAGCCACAGAGGTGATAATGTAGGACCCAAACGAAACACTCAAGGCAAAACTCCAGGCAAAGTAGATTTATTAAAAAAAAGGTACTTTGCGAGTCCAAAAAAATCCAACAAAAGTTCTTCTCACAAAGAAGTATAAAAAACAGATATCCAAAAATAAAAGGTAACAGGAGAGAAATAAAATAACAGGTTTCGTTACAGGTTTTAGTAACGAAACATGAAAAGTGGGATTAATTCTAAGGGAGTGAGGAAGAAACAACCGATAAGAAACAGGGTTAACTTTCCTTGCTATGCGAAAAGGGCCAATGTATTTCTGGGAAAGCTTCTTGGACTCAACCCGGAGGGGCAGGTTCTTGGTGGCCAACCAAACTCTTTGACCAGCTCGGAAATTAGGGGCCATCCGACGACGGCGATTAGCCTGGCTTTGGTATCTCTGGGAGGTCCGAAGGAGGGTACGTCTGGCCTTCTTCCATGTCCACCTACAGCGTAGGACAAAGCGCTGGGCAGAGGGAACACCAACTTGCACCTCTTCCTCTGGAAATAATGGAGGGGTGTATCCAAACTGGCATTCGAAAGGGGACAATCCAGTGGCCGAGGACTGGAGGGTATTGTGGGCATATTCAGCCCAAACGATATAGGAGGCCCAAGACGTGGGATTACTGGCTGCCATACAGCGCAAGGTGGTTTCCAGATCCTGATTAATCCTTTCCGTCTGACCATAAGACTCAGGATGGAACCCAGACGATAGGCTGGCAGTGGCCCCAATAAGCCTGCAGAAGGCCCCCCAGAACCGGGACGAGAATTGGGGACCTCGATCGGAGACAATGTCCAGGGGAATCCCAAATATCCGGAAAACATGGTTCATGAGGAGCTCAGCAGTCTCCTTTGCTGAAGGCAGCTTGGGGAGGGGAATAAACCGAGCGGCCTTGGAGAACCGGTCTACAACCACTAGGATGACTGTGTTGCCCTGGGATGGAGGGAGTCCTGTGACAAAGTCCAGAGAAAGGTGTGACCATGGCCTGCGAGGAACAGGTAAGGGATGGAGCAATCCCTGGGGTCTCTGACGTGTAGACTTTCCCTGGTTGCACACAGGGCAGGCTTCAACATAGATCTGAACATCCTTCTTGATAGACGGCCACCAAAACCGCCGCTGGAGGAAGTCCAGTGTGCGAGCACTACCTGGATGGCATGTCAAGGGCGACTCATGACCCCACTACAAGACCCGGGCTCGAACAGAGAGAGGAACGTACAGGCATCTGGCGGGACCACCGCCTGGGTCGGGCTCAAGGACAAGGGCCTCTCGTACCACTCTTTCTAGTTCCCACTGAAGAGGAGCGACGATCCTAGAACTCGGAATAATCAATGCCAAGGGCTTCTCTTGCATTTCTGGAGAGTAGGCTCGAGATAGGGCATCTGGCTTGACATTCTTGGAGCCAGGTCTGTAAGACAGGAGAAACTGGAAGCGATTAAAATACAGGGACCATCGTGCTTGCCGAGGGTTCAACCGCTTTGCCTGCTGGAGATATTCCAGGTTCTTGTGGTCGGTGAGAACCTGGAAAGGATGCTGAGCCCCCTCAAGCCAGAGGCGCCACTCTTCCAAGGCCAGTTTTACCGCAAGCAACTCTCGATCCCCCACGTGGTAGTTGCGCTCAGCGTCAGACAGGCGGCGAGACATGAAGGCACATGGGTGTAATTTTCCATCCTTACTCCTCTGTGACAGGACGGCTCCCACCCCCACCTCAGAGGCGTCCACCTCCACCACGAAAGGTCTTTCTGGGTCAGGGATAACCAGGATCGGAGCTGAAGTGAAGCGGCGCTTGAGATCCTCAAAGGCTCCTGCTGCCTCTGGACCCCAGTGAATCTTGGTCCCTCCTCCCTTAGTAAGCGCTGTCAAGGGGGCTACCACAGAGCTGAAATTCTTAATGAACTTTCTATAAAAGTTAGAAAAGCCAATGAAACGTTGAACCTCCTTGACTGTGGTCCATCTCCAGGTGGCCAGGAGTGACGATAAACCCGGGAAACTGAGTCTAGGAAACATGAAATTCACACTTCTCAGGCTTTACGTAGAGATGGTTGTCAAGGAGTCTCTGGAGAACCCTGCTAACATGCCCCTCATGCTCTTTCAGTGACCTTGAGAAGATGAGGATATCGTCCAGGTATACAAAGACAAACAGATTAAGCATGTCCCGGAGAACATCATTAATCAGGGCCTGGAATACTGCGGGGGCATTAGTGAGCCCGAACGGCATCACCAGATATTCATAGTGACCCGTGGGAGTGTTGAAGGCCGTCTTCCATTCGTCTCCTTGCCGGATCCGCACAAGATGGTAAGCATTGCGGAGATCCAGTTTAGTAAAAATGGAAGCCCCTTGAAGCAATTCAAAAGCAGTGGCCATGAGAGGAAGGGGATAACGATTCCGAACCGTGATCTTGTTGAGACCCCGGTAATCAATACAAGGCCTAAGACCCCCGTCTTTCTTTTCTACAAAAAAGAAGCCCGCCCCAGCTGGGGAAGTAGAGGCACGGATGATGCCGGCTGCCAGGGACTCCTTAATGTAGGCATCCATAGCTGAGTATTCAGGGGAGGATAAGGAGAAGACCCGACCCCTAGGGGGGCAGGAACCAGGGAGTAGATTAATGGCACAGTTGTAAGTGCGGTGAGGTGGTAAGGAAGTAGCCCGGGACTTGCTGAACACTGCCTTGAACCGATGGTAAACACTGGGGACACGGGAGAGGTCGACCGACTCTTGAAACTCGGTACTAGGGGCTGAGGGACTCTGAAGCATGCAGGTGAGTTGACAAGTGGAACCCCAGCTTAGAATTGTTCCAGTAGGCCAGTCGATTTGGGGATTATGTCTGCACAGCCAAGGGTAACCCAGGATAATAGGATACTCTGGGGAGTCAATGAGAAAGAAGGTCTCCTCCTGCTGGTGTTGAAAGATGGTAAGTCGCAGGGACTGAGTGGCCTCTGTAACTTTGCCTGGTTCCAGAGGTCTGCCATCCAAGACAGTAACTGCCTGGGGTTGAGGAAGTAGTTGGGTAGGGATCTTAAGTTCCTTAGCCAAGGTTAGATCAAGGAAATCACCTGCGGAGCCAGAATCGATCATAGCCTGAACCTGATGCTGGTGGCCCTCCCAGGACAGAGTGGCTGGAATAGCTAGGACAGCGTTAGTAGGAGGAGCTCTAATTTTCCCCATCACAGCCCTCCTATAGCCGGGCGGGGACAGGCGTTTCCCGAAAGCTCGGGGCAGGTGGAGCGGAAGTGGACGGCAACCCCGCAGTAGAGGCATCGACGCTCCCTCATGCGACGTTCCCTTTCATTGGGAGAAAGCCTGGAACGGCCTAACTGCATATCCTCTGGGGAATCCTGGAGTTGTTCAGGGGGCGGGGAAGCTCTGAACGAAGGAACACCAACTGGAGAAACAGAGCTGCTCAGAGGAACTTGGGAGTGGGAGACCTGGCGACGAGCTGCTCTCCGCTCTCTAAGACGATTGTCAAGGGAGATGGCCAATGCTATGAGGGCCTCAAGACCCGAAGCTGGTTCTCGGGTGGCCAACTCATCTTGAAGAGGCTCAGACAACCCTCCCTGAAAGCAGACCCTCAGTGCTTCATCATTCCATCCACTCCTAGCTGCTATGGTCCGAAATTCAATGGCAAAATCTGCCGTGCTGCGGGAACCCTGGCGGAGAGAGAGTAGACGCTTGGAAGCCTCCCGACCACTGACAGGATGATCAAACACCCGCTTGAACTCACTCATAAACTCCAAGTAGGAGTCACAACAGGCATTCTGGGATTGCCACACCGCGGAGGCCCAGGAGAGCGCCTTGTCCGAAAGAAAGGTAATAATGTAAGCAATCTTGGAACGGTCTGTGGGAAAACTTGAGGGTTGAAGCTCGAAGACGAGGGAGCACTGGGTGAGGAAACCCTGGCAGGAACTTGGATCTCCAGCAAACGGCTTGGGAGGTGGTAGTCGGGGCTCTGTTACTGGAGAAGTCCTTTCGCCACTCGGGGTTGATCCAGAAGGTGAAGGAACAGGGAGGCGTTCGAAGAGCTGGCGGATGGAACTCATCATATCAGCCAGGAGTTGAGAATGACTGGCCATCAGCTCTTCTTGTCGGCTGAGAACAGCTTCATGGCGCTGGAAAGATGCCTCATGTTGAGCGATCACCGCCAAAAGGTCCTTGGGAACGACTGTTTCTGGGTCCATCGGTGACTCGGTTTTTCTGTCACAAGCTGGACTCAAACCCAGGTCTCAGGTGTGGAGAGTGAGTGTTCTACCACTTAGCCACAGAGGTGATAATGTAGGACCCAAACGAAACACTCAAGGCAAAACTCCAGGCAAAGTAGATTTATTAAAAAAAAGGTACTTTGCGAGTCCAAAACAATCCAACAAAGGTTCTTCTCACAAAGAGGTATAAAAAACAGATATCCAAAAATAAAAGGTAACAGGAGAGAAATAAAATAACTCCACGAGGGGAGAAAAACACAATCAAATAACTCAGAATAGCTTAGGTGACTTGGAAGGACTCAAAAATCACAGCAAGGAGACACAGAGCCAGGACTCAAAAACCGAGTGAGGAACAAGGGAAAAAAACACAGCTTAAATACTCTAGGGGAAACAAGACACAGGTGACCTGGATAACGCTAACAAGAAGAACTAAAGCAGAGGGGAACACAGGTGACCTCTAGAGGCCCGGAGACAAACAACAGGAAACAGGATGCTGACAGTTACCTGCAAGGAAACATGTGCCGTCATCATTGCTTTGCACAAAAAGGGCTTCACAGTCAAGGATATTGCTGCCAGTAAGATTGCACCTAAATCAACCATTTATCGGATCATCAAGAACTTCAAGAAGAGAGGTTCAATTGTTGTGAAGAAGGCGTCAGGGCGCCCAAGAAAGTCCAGCAAGCGCCAGGACCGTCTCCTAAAGTTGATTCAGCTGCGTGATCGGGGCACCACCAGTGCAGAGCTTGCTCAGGAATGGCAGCAGGCAGCTGTGAGTGCATCTGCACGCACAGTGAGGCGAAGACTTTTGGAGGATGGCCTGGTGTCAAGAAGGGCAGCAAAGAAGCCACTTCACTCCAGGAAAAACATCAGGGACAGACTGATATTCTGCAAAAGGTACAGGGATTGGACTGCTGAGGACTGGGGTAGAGTCATTTTCTCTGATGAATCCCCTTTCCGATTGTTTGGGCCATCCGGAAAACACCTTGTCCGGAGAAGACAAGGTGAGCGCTACCATCAGTCCTGTGTCATGCCAACAGTAAAGCATCCTGAGACCATTCATGTGTGGGGTTGTTTCTCAGCCAAGGGAGTGGGCTCACTCACAATTTTGCCTAAGAACACAGCCATGAATAAAGAATGGTACCAACGCATCATCCGAAAGCAAGTTCTCCCAACCATCCAAGAACAGTTTGGTGACGACCAATGCTTTTTCCAGCATGATGGAGCACCTTGCCATAAGGCAAAAGTGATAACTAAGTGGCTCGGGGAACAAAACATCGACATTTTGGGTCCATGGCGAGGAAACTCACCAGACCTTAATCCCATTGAGAACTTGTGGTCGATCCTCAAGAGGCGGGTGGTCAAACAAAAACCCACAACTTCTAACAAACTCCAAGCATTGATTATGCAAGAATGGCCTGTCATCAGTCAGCATGTGGCCCAGAAGTTAATTGACAGCATGCCAGGGCGGATTGCAGAGGTCTTGAAAAAGAAGGGTCAACACTGCTAATATTTACTCTTTGCATAAACTGAATGTCATTGTCAATGAAAGCCTTTGACACTTATGGAATACTTGTAATTATACTTCAGTGTACCATAGTAACTACTGACATAAAGATCTAAGAACACTGAAGCAGAAAACTTTGTGGAGACCAATACTTGTGACATTCTCAAAACCTTTGACCACGACTGTATGTGGGTAAAACATTTTGGAAACATTATTATTATTTTATTTGTAACCTTTATTTAACTAGGCAAGTCAGTTAAGAGCACCGGTCAAACTCGGATGACGCTAGGCCAATTGTGCAACACCCTATGGGACTCCCAATCCCGGTCGGTTGTGATACAGCCTGGATTAGTGTTCCATGACTATGTACATAGAGGAGCAGCCTCTAAAGTGCAGGGTTGAGTAAAGGGTGTTAGCCGGCTACTGACAATGAGTAAAGTTCAGGGCATGATACTGGGTGGAGATGGGCTAGAGGTGACTATTTAACATTCTGATGGCCTTGAGATAAAAGCTGTTTTTCAGTCTCTCGTTCCCAGCTTTGATGCACCTGTACTGACCTTGCCTTCTGGATGGTAACGGGGTGAACAAGCCGTGGCTAGGGTGGCTGAGGTCCTTGATGATCTTCTCTCGACTGGTTGGGTCATGACTGAAATGGTCTCCTCAAAACAGGCTCCATTGTTCTAAGGGTGTGCATTATGCTGAATTCCACACTGGTCCCTTCCCCTGCCCCCTCGGCCCCCCATTTGTAAGTACTTTCGCCATATGTATAAGTGTCCCAAAGCTGAAGGAGTGAAAATTATTGAGGGTGTAGGGGCTAATTAGACCATCCAATAGCCACTTCGACCAAGCCAGCAAGGCTACAGGTTTAACCCTAACCTTAAAGTGGAACTGACAGCGTTTTAGCAACATTAAATCTTATTAAAATCTGTTCATATACACCCCCAGGAAGAATATGACACCTCTTTTTACATGTTCTGTCAAGCGAGCACTTATAAATTCATAGAATGTTTGGGAATTACATATAGTAAGGTATTTGTGAATATCCTATAGCAATATAAAGTGGGAAAGCAGCCTTGTGTTAATAATAGACACTGCAGTAAATAAAACCTAATAAAAACATCTTTTCTTGTCCAGGACCAGAGTCTACGCAGTCTGTTGCTCCACAGCCAATCAGAGCTACAGTATACCTATATGCAAATAAGCCATTTGCCACACAAGCCTGCCATCATTCACTTTGAACTGTACTGTGTGTTTACAGGCAGTAGCAACAGCGCGATATTAGATCATTAGAACGCATTCGCCTTCGCCAAAAGCCACCTGAATGGATTTCTACAAATACCACAAGTCCTCTTACATTTGGGAAATTCAAAGTTCTTAAAAAAAAAAAATGTATTACCCCCTTTTCGTCAAATCCAAATTGGTAGTTACAATCTTGTCCCATCGCTGCAACTCCCGTATGGACTCGGGAGAGGCGACACAACCCCGCCAAGCCGCACTGCTTCTTGACACAATGCATGCTTAACCCGGAAGCTCCAATGTGTCAGAGGAAACACAGTACACCTGGCGACCCTGTCAGCGTGCTTGCGCCTGGCCCCTCACAGGAGTCGCTAGAGCGCAATGGGACAAGGCCGGCCAAACCCTCCCCTAACCCAGATGACACTGGGCCAATTGTGCGTCGCCTCATGGGTCTCCCAGTCGCGGCCAGGTGCGACACAGACGGGTATCGAACCAGGATCTGTAGTAACATAGCTAGTGCCTTAGACCGCTGCACCACTCAGGAGGCCAGAACTTCAAAGTTCTGTTGATCAAACAACCATAAAATCGTAGGCTCTCTCTCCCTCAGTTGCCTAAGCACGTCAACAACAACAACAACAACAACAACAACAAGATCAACAACTATTGCTAGCTAGAGCGAGAAGCTAAAATCTGACGAGGGAACATTAGATAAACCCTCTCAAACTTTTTAGGCTAGTTGACCGTCAAAATTGCACTGAAACGATAGGGAATAGTAGCCTGCTCGCCATTCTGCAGCTTGCCTGCCAATGCATGCTTGTCCCAACCGACATTTTGACAACTGAATGGGAACATGCCTGCCTGTCCACCCATTTGCTAGCTAGTAAAGCGATTCACATTTCTTGTTAGTGTCAGGCTCTGGCCATAGAGAAGTAAATTTGCTTCTCTATGTAGCCATGGTCAGAGTCTGACAGTTCTATTCTTTCTGTTTCTGGTGGTGGTTTGTGTGGGATCCCTAATTAGAGGCAGCTGTAGCGCATCGTATCTAATTAGGGATCCTACATAGGTTTGTAGGTTTCACACTGGGTTTGTGGGTCGTTATCGTTATATGTCTGTGTCGATTATTTCGCAAGTCACTGTGAAAGTAAGTGTGCAACTTTTTGTTTCGTCCGTTCAATCGTGTGTGTTTTGGTGAATGTGACGTTTTGTCTATCGTGTTTGTTTTGTATAGTTTGTTCATTTGGTGATTTATTTACATAGTAAATAATAAAAACAATGTCGAACTACAGTCCCTGCGCTGCGTCTTGGTCCATGTATGCACCCTCTCGTGACAGTTAGCTAACCAAATGACACTTCTCTAGCCGTAGCCACCGAAAAATTATATGAGGGGAAAACGTTGGTCACTCACAGTGGTGTGTATTCATGGATGCCAAAAATGGACAAAACCCTCACAAAACAATTCTCTCTGTGTTTCATAATGTTCCTCCAGAGCCGGAGTTATAGTTCAATGGTCGGAACCTTACTCTACGCCGGTGCCCAGTCCTGGACCGGAAGCCGACCCAGCTCCGCCACCAACGCTAGTTTCCCTCCCTAACCCTCCCGCAGTTTTGTTGTAGGGTCTTGCGGCCGGGAGTCTGCGCCTAGGTGGGGTGGGGGCGGTGGTACTGTCAGGCTCTGATCATAGGGAAGCATTTGGCTCCCTCTAGTTTTATATGGTCAGAGCCTGAAAGGTCTATTACAGTTGAAGTCGGAAGTTTGCATACACCTTAGACAAATACATTTAAACTCAGTTTTTCACAATTCCTGACAAATTCTGACAATCCTAGTAAAAAGTCCCTGTCTTAGGTCAGTTACGATCACTACTTTATTTTAAGAATATGAAATGTCAGAATAATAGTAGAGAAAATGATTTATTTCAGCTTTTATTTCTTTCATCACATTCCCAGTGGGTCAGAAGTTTACATACACTCAATTAGTATTTGGTAGCATTGCCTTTAAATTGTTTAACTTGGGTCAAAAGTTTTGGGTAGCCTTTCACAAGCTTTCCACAATAAGTTGGGTGGATTTTGGCCCATTCCTCCTGACAGAACTGGTGTAACTGAGTCAGGTTTGTAGGCCTCCTTGATCGCACACGCTTTTTCAGTTCTGCCCACAACTTTTCTATAGGATTGAGGTCAGGGATTTGTCATGGCCACTCCAATACCTTGACTTTGTTGTCCTTAAGCCATTTTGCCACAACTTTGGAAGTATGCTTGGGGTCATTGTCCATTTGCGACCAAGCTTTAACTTCCTGACTAATTTGAGATGTTGCTTCAATATATCCACATCATTTTCCTTCCTCATGATGCCATCTATTTTGTTAAGTGCACCAGTCCCTACTGCAGCAAAGCACCCCCACAAACATGATGCTTCCATCCCTGTGCTTCACGGTTGGGATGGTGTTCTTCGGCTTGCAAGCCTCCCCCTTTTTCATCCAAACATAACAATGTTCATAATGGCCAAACAGTTCTATTTGTGTTTAATCAGACCAGAGAACATTTCTCCAAAAATAATGATCTTTGTTCCCATGTGCAGTTGCAAACCGTAGTCTGGCTTTTTTTCTGGCGGTTTTGGAGCAGTGGCTTCTTCCTTGCTGAGCGGCCTTTCAGGTCATATCGATATAGGACTCGTTTTACTGTGGATATAGATACTTTTGTATCTGTTTCCTCCAGCATCTTCACAAGGTCCTTTACTTTTGTTCTGGGATTTATTTGCACTTTTCGCACCAAAGTACGTTCATCTCTAGGAGACAGAACGCTTCTCCTTCCTGAGCGGTATGATGCCTGCGTGGTCCTATGGTGTTTATACTTGTGTACTATTGTTTGTACAGATGAACGTGGTACCTTCAGGAGTTTGGAAATTGCTCCCAAAGATTAACCAGACTTGTGGAGGTCTACAATTCTTCTGAGATCTTGGCTGATTTAGTTTGATTTTCCCATGATGTCGAGCAAAGAGGCACTGAGTTTGAAGGTAGGCCTTGAAATACATCCACAGGTACACCTCCAATTGACTCAAATTATGTCAATTAGCTTATCAGAAGCATCTAAAGCCATTACATTTTCTGGAATTTTCCAAGCTGTTTTGCAATTTTCACAGTCAACTTAGTGTATGTATACTTCTGACCCACTGGAATTGTGATATAGTGAATTATAAGTGAAGTAATCTGTCTGTAAACAATTGTTTGAAGAATTACTTGTGTCATGTACAATGTAGATGTCCTAACTGACTTGCCAAAACTATAGTTCGTTAACATGAAATCTGTGGAGTGGTTGAAAAATGAGTTTCAATGACAACCTAAGTGTATGTAAAGTTCCGACTTCAACTGTATATTATGATCTGTGTTGCCTCATTGTACCTTGTTTGCCTTGGTAGTCTATTCTCTTATGTCTTGGATTGGCACATAGTAATTAACTTGTTAGTCTTTGTCTATTTAAGTGTAGCATGTCCGCCACTCATGTCACTGTCAGGGAGTTTCTGGTGACTCTTTTCTGTCTTTTCCAGAATTGAGCAACTCCACTGGGCGAGGCTTTGCAGGCTTTGCAGTTCCTTTGCCCATATAGTTTGTGTGTGTGTGTGTGTTTCACAGTGCACATTTAACTCCCTCTGTTATTTCTTCTTCATGTTCCTAATATGGTCATACCGGACACTTTTATCCAAAACAACTTCCAGTAAGCACATGTATTTAGTATTTATGTAGTAGATTAGTAGATTACCACACCAACAGTCTTTGCACTGACTCGTCACATCTTAGCACACTTGCTCACACATGAACTCACACACACACCGGGTGTGCACAATCTCCGTACAGGGCAGACCAACAGGCACAACCAACTGACTGGGTGGGAGTGGAGTGCGCAAACTTGACATCACGACGACTTGCGGGCAGTGAGTTCAGAACAACAAGGACAAAAATGTTGCACTTTTTATATACAGTGGGGAGAACAAGTATTTGATACACTGCCGATTTTGCAGGTTTTCCTACTTACAAAGCATGTAGAGGTCTGTAATTTTTATCATAGGTACACTTCAACTGTGAGAGACGGAATCTAAAACAAAAATCCAGAAAATCACATTGTATGATTTTTAAATAATTAATTTGCATTTTATTGCATGACATAAGTATTTGATCACCTACCAACCAGTAAGAATTCCGTCTCTCACAGACCTGTTAGTTTTTCTTTAAGAAGCCCTCCTATTCTCCACTCATTACCTGTATTAACTGCACCTGTTTGAACTCATACCTGTATAAAAGACACCTGTCCACACACTCAATCAAACGGACTCCACACACTCAATCAAACAGCTGTGTAAGGACATCAGAGATAAAATTGTAGACCTGCACAAGGCTGGGATGGGCTACAGGACAATAGGCAAGCAGCTTGGTGAGAAGGCAACAACTGTTGGCGCAGTTATTAGAAAATGGAAGAAGTTCAAGATGACGGTCAATCTCCCTCGGTCTGGGGCACCATGCAAGATCTCACCTCGTGGGGCATCAATGATCATGAGGAAGGTGAGGGATCAGCCCAGAACTACACGGCAGGACCGGGTCAATGACCTGAAGAGAGCTGGGACCACAGTCTCAAAGAAAACCATTAGTAACACACTACGCTGTGATGGATTAAAATACTGCAGCACACGCAAGGTCCCCCTGCTCAAGCCAGCGCATGTCCAGGCCCGTCTGAAGTTTGCCAATGACCATCTGGATGATCCAGAGGAGGAATGGGAGAAGGTCATGTGGTCTGATGAGACATAAATAGAGCTTTTTGGTCTAAACTCTGCCGTGTTTGGAGGAAGAAGAAGGATGAGTACAACCCCAAGAACACCATCCCAACCGTGAAGCACGGAGGTGGAAACATCATTCTTTGGGGATGCTTTTCTGCAAAGGGGACAGGACGACTGCACCGTATTGAGGGGAGGATGGATGGGGCCATGTATCGCGAGATCTTGGCCAACAACCTCCTTCCCTCAGTAAGAGCATTGAAGATGGGTCGTGGCTGGGTCTTCCAGCATGACAACGACACGAAACACACAGCCAGGGCAACTAAGGAGTGGCTCCGTAAGAAGCATCTCAAGGTCCTGGAGTGGCCTAGGCAAATTTATGGTGAAATTATTGTCTTTCCACTTCCGTATTATGGCCCCAACAGTGCTCACTGGAACATTCAGAAGCTTAGTAATGCGCCTATAACCAATGCCATCATTATGTTTTGCAACAATTAGGTTGCGAAGGTCTTGAGACAGCTCTTTGCTTTTACCCATCATGAGATGTGTCTTGTGTGACAACTTGGCAATGAGACCTTTTTGTAGGCCATCAGTTGGGACTGAACCAGCTGATATTAATTTGCACTGACAGAGGGCTGGATTGCTTTTTAATTACTGATAGTTTTCAGCTGTTGTCTTGGCTTTCCATGCCTTTTTGCACCTCCCTTTCTTCATGTGTTCAATACTTTTTCCCTGTGTCATTTCACATTATTACACATAACTTAATTTCTGAACTTATTTGTTTTGGTTTCTTTGTATGTATGGATTACTTGGGTTGTTACCAACATCTGGTGAAACTTTTATGTCAATAGCACCTTTGGAAATATATTAACTGAGAAGAATGGTGACGTGTTCAATACTTATTTCACCCGCTGTATATATATATCTATATATACAGTGGGGAGAACAAGTATTTGATACACTGCCGATTTTGCAGGTTTTCCCACTTACAAAGCATGTAGAAGTCTGTAATTTTTATCATATGTACTCTTCAACTGTGAGTGACAGAATCTAAAAATCCAGAAAATCACATTGTATGATTTTTAAGTAATTAATTTGCATTTTATTGCATGACATAAGTATTTGATACATCAGAAAAGCAGAACTTAATATTTGGTACAGAAACCTTTGTTTGCAATTACAGAGATCATACGTTTCCTGTAGTTCTTGACCAGGTTTGCACACACTGCAGCAGGGATTTTGGCCCACTCCTCCATCCAGATCCTTCAGGTTTCGGGGCTGTCGCTGGGCAATACGGACTTTCAGCTCCCTCCAAAGATATTCTATTGGGTTCAGGTCTGGAGACTGGCTAGGCCACTCCAGGACCTTGAGATGCTTCTTACGGAGCCACTCCTTAGTTGCCCTGGCTGTGTGTTTCGGGTCGTTGACATGCTGGAAGACCCAGCCACGACCCATCTTCAATGCTCTTACTGAGGGAAGGAGGTTGTTGGCCAAGATCTCGCGATACATGGCCCCATCCATCCTCCCCTCAATACGGTGCAGTCGTCCTGTCCCATTTGCAGAAAAGCATCCCCAAAGAATGATGTTTCCACCTCCATGCTTCACGGTTGGGATGGTGTTCTTGGGGTTGTACTCATTCTTCTTCTTCCTCCAAACACGGCGAGTGGAGTTTAGACCAAAAAGCTCTATTTTTGTCTCATCAGACCACATGACCTTCTCCCATTCCTCCTCTGGATCATCCAGATGGTCATTGGCAAACTTCAGACGGGCCTGGACATGCGCTGGCTTGAGCAGGGGGACCTTGCGTGCGCTGCAGGATTTTAATCCATGACGGCGCAGTGTGTTACTAATGGTTTTCTTTGAGACTGTGGTCCCAGCTCTCTTCAGTTCATTGACCCGGTCCTGCCGTGTAGTTCTGGGCTGATCCCTCACATTCCTCATGATCATTGATGCCCCACGAGGTGAGATCTTGCATGGTGCCCCAGACCGAGGGAGATTGACCGTCATCTTGAACTTCTTCCATTTTCTAATAATTGCGCCAACAGTTGTTGCCTTCTCACCAAGCTGCTTGCCTATTGTCCTGTAGCCCATCCCAGCCTTGTGCAGGTCTACAATTGTATCCCTGATGTCCTTACACAGCTGTTTGATTGAGTGTGTGGAGTCCGTTTGATTGAGTGTGTGGACAGGTGTCTTTTATACAGGTAACGAGTTCAAACAGGTGCAGTTAATATAGGTAATCTGTGGAGAACAGGCGGGCTTCTTAAAGAAAAACTAACAGGTCTGTGAGAGCCGGAATTCTTACTGGTTGGTAGGTGATCAAATACTTATGTCATGCAATAAAATGCAAATTAATTATTTTAAAATCATACAATTTGATTTTATGGATTTTTGTTTTAGATTCCGTCTCTCACAGTTGAAGTGTACCTATGATAAAAATTACAGACCTCTACATGCTTTGTAAGTAGGAAAACCTGCAAAATCGGCAGTGTATCAAATACTTGTTCTCCCCACTGTATATATATATATATCTATATATATATATATAGTGCTGTGAAAAAGTATTTGCCCCCTTTCTAATTTTCTCTACTTATTTGTGATACTGAATGTTATCAGATCTTCCATCAAAACCTACTATTAGATAAAGGGAACCGGAGTGAACAAATAACACAACAATTACATAGTTATTTCATAAACAAAGTTATGCAACACCCGATGCCCATGTGTGAAAAAATTATTGGCCCTTTACACTCAATAACTGGTTGTGCCACCTTTATCTGTAATTACTTCAACCAAACGCTTCCTGTAGTTGTTGATCAGTCTCTCACGTCGCTGTGGAGGAATTTTGGCCCACTCTTCCATGCAGAATGGCTTTAATTCAGCGACATTTGTGTGTTTTCAAGCAGCATGGACGGCTTGTTTCAAGTCCTGCCACAACATCTCAATTGGGATTAGATATTGTAAAATCAAAGGTACCACTCCTTCTCTAACTGCCTTATCAAACATTCATCCCTCCCTTACAACACCTATTGCTATGAGTTTATGTCCTCTGCCAGTAACTGTATTCTATCCTAGACTTTATGACTGTTGACTTCATGGGAGGCATTGAGCCGTGACCTAATTCATGTATTGGTCCGGATGTACCTGATTGACCATTTTAGAACAAGTAAATTAAGGTTTGGGAAATTAACTATTGCTAAGTGCCAATATGGGTTAGAGTTAGAGTAAGGGTTAGGGATCAGGGTTCAATGAAGCATCAGGAGAAACCTTGGTATATTTAAGTAGCCACGTTACTCCTGACAACAATACAAGTGAAATGAGTACAATCATAGCTGACGCAGCTCATTCAGATGACCTGAGTGGTGGACTATCAGACACCAGGTAAACACACAGGAGACATAAAGAAAGATGAAGGGAGGCAAAGGACATCTGTAACCAGTGGGCCGGACATCTTTTGGCTACTGGGGGGCAATAACAATTTAGTTTTAATATCACCACCTATTGAAGAGCACATTTCTAATTATGATATGTCAGGATAGCCAATCCATGTGGCATGTAGCAAGCTATCTACCTAAGCAAACAACATGTAATTTAAGTCTCTGTATAATCCATTAATTGTTTATTTGATTTAAAAGACGTAGTGGAAAAACTGAAAATGCCTAGATTTACATTTTTGGTTTCTGCATTTAAAAAACGAAAATCGGAAATCGACTTCTCATTTATTGTGTGAAAAGTGGACATGGAATAACAGAAAACAAATAACAAAACATTTTATTACATTTTTCATTTTTCGTTGGCTTAGATGCAGAACTTATCATGAAGTTGGCATGCCAATAGAACAAACTCAACAACAACTGAACAAAGTTGGCTTGTACTGGCTGGCTAGCTAGCACTAGCTGGCTACTACTGGCTAGCTAGCAAACTGGCTACTGACTAGCAAGGAGGCTGGCTAGCTCTACCTGGCTACTGGATGTAGTCATTCTAGCTAGCAATAGCTAGTGGAAGTAAGTCAGTCCCTCAACATGCTACACGATGAAGCTGCCCAGCCAGAGCTACTTGCTGAAGGAAGATGAGAATTCTTCATAAATTTCTATAGCTAACTTAGCTAGACCTTCTGGCTGGCTGATGGTGCTTATTGACTGAGTAATAATGGACTGTAGTTACTATCTGGCACTTTTACCTATCTGGCACAATGCATAGCTGACGTAGCTATTGCTTACACTTGCAACAATATCCAATTACGCTAGTTAGTGCTGATGTGTGTGTGTGTGTTCTGAATGTTCCCACAGGTGATGAGCACAATATGGCATCTGCGCAGATCAACATGAATTTCATGTAGTAACAGTAAGTTCAAATTAGCCTTTTTATTGGTATGGGTATACTTCACAAAAATCCTTTCCTGCTCACTGACAGGCAGATGTAGGCTACACTCTTCAGTTATGAACAAGACTATTGTTAATACAATTGGCCTGCTTCTCGAAATGTACACTCTAAAAAGAAAAGGTTCCTGGAAGATCTTTTAGGGGTTCTTCTTTAATGATTCCACAAATATATTATTGCGAATTCGGGGGGTAACCTCGACCGGGACTCAAACACAGATACAGTGACTTTCAATCCAACTACTTAACTGTACGCAAAACGGTTTGAACCACACACACACAAACACACACAAACACACTAACTTCATAAGTTCTGCATATGTGCTAACGTGTATTTTAATCTTCCTGTCACACTCACACAGTCTAATCCATTATTTGTGCTGCCATCCTAGGCTGTAAACACACCCTTTAAGCACAGTGAATATTCTATGTGTACTTCCGTGTATGAACAAAACAAAAAACGAAAATGTATTAATTGTTTTCCATTATTAGATGTCCAATTTTGACACAATAAATCAGAAAATTTCCAATTCAAAAACCAATAACAAAACGGAGCCATTTTCCTTTTTCCCAAGTCGTCTTTTGAATCAAATAACCAATGAATCTAATATGCACAGAGCCATTTAGCTGGATTCATCAGAGATTAGGCTTTGGAAAGAGTTTGACATCAGCAAGTCCTGGTCTTGGTAAAATTGTCAGTCAGACTACTGTCACACCACTATTGATGGCAAGCAAATATAGACATCTAGTTTATCCCCTGAAAGTTACCTTTTTAACGTGCCATTTTGACGTTACCTGTCATTAGCTAGCTAGCCAATCTTGTAGCCTATCATGTCTGTCAGCAGCAATCGCAGTTAAACAATGTTTCATATTGGATATTCGTTTTACTCTCGTCAATAGCCTATTGAACCAAGCATGCCATGACTATGAAGATAGTATATTCTGAATCAGAGATAATTCAGAATACAAAATAATAATACAAAATAGTAATAATAATATTTCGGATTTGTATCGTCAGTTCATTGGTCATTTGATTAAAAAAGACGACATGGAAAATGGAAAACGGCACGTTTTAGGTTTTTGAATTCAAACAAACTCCAATAGAACAAAGTTAACAACAACGGAAAACAAAATTGTCTTGAACTAGCTGGCTATCTAGCGCTGGCTACTGCTGTGTGTGTGTGTGTGTGTGTGTGTGTGTATGTGTGTGTGTGTGTGTGTGTGTGTGTGTGTGTGTGTGTGTGTGTGTGTGTGTGTGTGTGTGTGTGTGTGTGTGTGTGTGTGTGTGTGAGAGCGAGAGAGTGAGAGAGAGTGAGAGTGTGTTTGTGTGAGGTCCAACCTTTTTGCGTATAGATAAATAGATAGGTACTTTATTGATCCCCCGGGGGGGGAAATTTCATTGTCAAGTAGCTACAACAAGGCAGGTGCAAAATGCCACAACGAAAGTACACAAAAGACAGATACACGGTACATGATACATAGAGCGGCAGTATGAAAAAGTATAGAAATACAAGATATCTGGAGTGCAAAAAAAAGCTATAAAAAGACATTGCATAGTATGGGTGGTTGGCTGAATATGTACACTATACATTGGTGGATGTTGGATGGTTAACTATACTATACAGGTCGATGGCAGAGAAATACTTCAGTAGCTAAAAATGCGTATGATATGAGCGAGGGTAATAATAGTTTACTTAATAGACAGACTGGCTAAATGAACAGGTAAGTGAACATTTTGCATGGTTAAATTAGCTGTACAGGTAAGTATACAGTTATATTTACAGATAAGTGAATACTTGCATGTTTACACAAGTTACATAGTTAAGGTGTTAGATTGACAGTCGCTGGAGCCTGGTTCGAGTCCCAGTCAAGGCTACTCCCCGAATTTGCAATAATATACAGTGCCTTCAGATAGTATTCATACCCCTTGACTTATTCCACGTTTTGTTATGTTACAGCCTGAATTCACATTGGATAAAAAATATGTTTTTCTCATCCATCTACACACAATACCCACTAAAGTTAGTGATTTTAGGAATGTTTACAAATGTATTGAAAATGAAGTACAGAAATACCTTTATTTAACTAGGCAAGTCAGTAAAGAACACATTCATATTGACAATGACAGCCTACCTACGGGGTCAGCCACTGGAGCAAATTAGAGTTAAGTGCATTGCTCAAGGACACAGACAGGTTTTTCACCTTGTCGGCTCAGGTATTAGAACCAGTTACTGGCCCTGTCATTTACTTGCCCAATGCTCTAATCACTAGGCTACCTGCCACCCAATGTACCCCTGAGTCAATACATGTCACCTTTGGCAGTAATTACAGCTGTGAGTCTGGGTAAGTCTCGTAGAGCTTTGGACTGTGCAATATTTGCACATTATTCTTTTTTAACTTCTTAAGCTCTGTCAAGTTGGCTGTTGATCATTAAGAGACAGCCATTTTCTAATCTTGCCATAGATTTTCCAGCCGATATAAGTAAAAACTGTAACAATTAATGTTGTCTTGGTAAGCAACTCCTGTGTATATGTAGCCTTGTGTTTTAGGTTATTGTCCTGCTGAAAGGTGAATTTGTCTCCCAGTGCCTGTGGGAAAGCAGACTGAACTAGGATTTTTGCCTGTGTTTAGCTCTATTCCCTTTCTTTTCATCCTAAAAAACTCCCTAGTCCTTGCCAATGACAAGCATACCATAACATGAAGCAGCCACCACTATGCTGGAAAATATGAGTAAGAGTGGTACTCAGTAATGTGTTTTATTTGATTTGCCCCAAACATAACACTTTGTATTCATGACATAAAGTTAATTTCCTTACAATTTTTTGGGATGGGAGGAGTTTTACTTTAATGCCTTATTGAAAAATGGGATGCATGTTTTTTGAATATTATTATTCATGTTAACATTATTATTGCTCACAGAGTGAGTCCATGCAACTTATTATGTGACTTGTTAAGCAAATGTTTACAACTGAACTTATTTATAAATGTTTTCAATAATTTGTAAACATTTCTAAAAACACAATTATGGGGTAGTGTGTGTAGGCCAGTGACACAAAATCTCTTAAATTCAGCCTGTAACACAACAAAATGTGAAAAAAGTAAAGGTTTGTAAATATTTTCTGAAGGCTGTGTACTTCCATGTTTCGTTTCATTGACCCTCCCCTTTAACTGCCCCTCATTTTTTGGAGAGGATCAGCTTGAGCAAAGTGAGGTATAGAATCACTGCTCTACAAATAGTATTCCCTTCCAAATAATAGGCTTTACAGAAACGTGTGCTTTACAGAAACATGGCTGAATGATAACATCCCCATAGAGAACGCCACTATCGGCGGTTTCCAGACCATCAGAACGGACAGGGATATCGCTTCTTCCGGTAAGAGTAAGGGAGGGGGGCTGGGTTTAGTTAACAACAGATGATGTAATCCGAGCCATATTACTGTTAAGGAACAGTTTTGTAGCCCGGACATTGAGCTGATAGCCGTTAGCCTGAGACCCTACTATTTGCAGAGGGAATTCATCCCGCCCTCCGCGGACGCAAACACAGCGTGTTTACAGACAGCGCATCCCAATGCCTTCTTTGCCATTTCGGGGGATTTTAACCATGCATCTCTCTCATCAACACTGCCCAGGAAGGTACGCTGTTTTCCAAATAAGAAACCCTGGGTCCCCAGCAACCTGAAGGCCTTGCTGAATGAGAAGAAGAGGGCCTTCAAGGAGGGGGACAGGGACAAATTGAAATGCGTCCAGAAGGTGCTGAAGTTGCGGATTGCTGAGGGGAAGAGAGTGTATAAGGAGAAGATGGAGGACAAGCTGAGGCAGAGCCAGGTGAGAGAGGTGTGGAAGGGTATGAGAAATATCACTGGCTTCAAAAAGTCAAACAATGGCCAGACGGAGGGTACCCAGGACAGAGCCAATGAGCTGAACCATTTTTTTAACAGGTTCGATACTGGCTCTGTCCACCTCCCCTCCAGCTCCCCAGGCCACACACCCTCACGGCTGTCCCACCCCTACTTTGCTCACAACACCTCTGTTGAGACAATCAGCGACCCCCTCCCCACCCCCAGCCTGCTCCCTCTGGACTGATCTGCAACACCTCCCTTCCCCCCACCTCTGGACTGATCCTCAACTACCCCCTCCCCCCCACCTCCCCACATGGGCTGGCTTTCACCACCAGCCAAGTGAAGAGTGAGCTGGAGAGACTATATTAGTGGAAAGCGGCGGGCCCTGATGGCATCAGCCCAAGGGTGCTTAGGGTCTGTTCTGACCAACTGTGTGTAATACTCCAGCGACCCTTAGCCTGAGCCTGGAAAGGGTCCCTGTGCTGTGGAAAACATCCTGCCTGCTCCCAGTGCCCAAGAAGGCGCACCGCACTGTCCTGAATTACTTCAGACCTGTAGTGCTAACATCTCACATCATGAAGACCCTGGAAAGGTTAGTCCTCGCTCACCTCAGACCTTCGGTGTGTACATCACTGGACACCCTGCAGTTTGCATATCAGCGCAACATCGGGGTGGATGATGCAATCATCTACCTTCTGCAGAGGGCCTACTCTCACCTGGACAACACAGGTTGCACTGTGAGGGTTATGTTTTTTGACTTCTCCAGTGCCTTCAACACCATTCAACCCTTGCTACTGGGTGAGAAGATGAAGAGGATGAAAGTGGAAGCACCGTTAGTTTCCTGGGTTACGGACTACCTGACCGGTAGGCCACAATTTGTGTGACTACAATGCTGTGTGTCAGAACAGGCAGTGAGCAACACATGGGCCCCCCAGAGAACAGTCATGTCCCCCTTCCTGTTCACCCTCTACACCTCGGACTTCAGATATAACGCTGAAACATGCCACCTACAGAAGTTCTCGGATGACTCCGCAATTGTAGGGTGCATCAGGGGTGGGCAGGAGGAGGAGTACAGGAGTACAATCAATGACTTTAACCATCTTCAGCTCAACATCAGAAAAACAAAGGAGATGGTGGTGGACTTCAGGAGAACCAAGGCCCAACTGACTGCAGTCCCTATACAGGGAATGGATGTGGAAAGGGTTGGGTCATACAAGTTCCTGGGAGTCCATATGAACTGGAATGGGCTGGTAACACCGGGGCTCTGTACAAAAAGGGCCAGAGCTGACTCTACTTTCTGAGGAGGCTTCAAACTCTTGTAGGGTGTTATAATTTCGGTGGGTGCTATGCTGGCCTAAATATGCCATGCCCACAATAAAACAAAATAATGAATGGGAGTAATAATTATAATTTTAGAGTATAGTTTGGTAGGCCGTCATTGTAAATAAGAATTTGTTCTTAACTGACTTGCCTAGTTAATTGAATCTAGTTGTTTTATAGATATCTCCTGGTGCAATGTATATATAGTGTTGCATGTTGTTGTATCTGATTTTGCAATTTTATGGTTGTATTGCTTGCTTCTTGAGAGTAAAGGTTCCTTGTACTAACACTACATTTAACACGTTTTCCAAAAGAGATACAGTACATCTAAAATATTACTTATACTATCTACTTTTTTTTTTCTCTCGGTATGACTGTCAGGAGGAATGGGCCAAAATTCACCCAACTTATTATGGGAAGCTTGTGGAAGGCTACCCGAAACGTTTGACCCAAGTTAAACAATGTATAGACAATGCTTCCAAATACTAATTGAGTGTATGTAAACTTCTGATCCACTGGGAATGGGATGAAAGAAATAAAAGCTGAAATAAATAATTCTCTACTATTATTCTGACATTTCACATTCTTAAAACAAAGTGGTGATCCTAACTGACCTAAGAGGGAATTTACATGGATTAAATGTCAGGAATTGTGAAAAACTGAGTTTTAATGTATTTGGCTAAGGTGTATGTAAACTTCTGACTTCAACTGTATATAAATAACGTGCATTCGGAAAGTATTAAGACCCCTTCCCTTTTTTCACATTGTTACATTACAGCCTTATTGTAAAACTGATTAAATACATATTTTCTCATCAAATCTACACACAATACCCCAATACTACACACAATGTAAATGTATTAAAAATAAAAAACAGAAATAACTTATTTACATAAGTATTCAGACCCTTTTCTATGAGACTCGGAATTGAGATCAGGTGCATCCTGTTTCCATTGATCATTCTTGAGATGTTTCTACAACTTGATTGGAGTCGACCTGTGGTAAATTCTAGGGCTCCTGAGTGGAGCAGCGGTCTAAGGCACTGCATCTCATTGGAAACCATTGGAACTGGATCAATGTCTGAGGTTGCATGTGTTTTGATGAGGGAATAAGACACAGACTTGCCATCTACGCTGAGTCTGATACGCATACAAGTTTATACAGTATGGGTCAGAGAATCTACAGAGACGTTGTCTTTACCTGAACAGTGTATTATGCAAATGAATCAATACAACAATGTTTATTCAGGTTATGTTGCTGTTACAGTGTGAAACAACAAACAAAAAAAACGAACTGCATTTTCACATATTTTCTCACTGCACTGGAAGAATGTTATCTTGAACTGGTTAATCAGTGGCCCGTGTGTGTGTGTGTGTGTGTGTGTGTGTGTGTGTGTGTGAGTCCTTTTGAGAAAATGAAAGTTACTGAGATTTGTTTAATGAGTGACTTTTAGAAGGCCATAGTTGACTGACCCCTTCCCAACCAATAATTTAGCTCTCTCACTCTCATGAAAGCTGTGTCCCCACCCTCCATGTTTTTCCTGGCAGCAGACAGAAGGCTTCCAGTAAGCTACGTGCTGTAGTCACATTTTGAACTGCGGCCAAATACACCTGTTAGACAGGTATGTTTATCTAGCAGGGAGTTCCAAATACAGTTTGTCATCACACTAAGGTGTGGGAATGTGTGCTTGTGTGTGCCTGCACTGTTTAAGTACACAAGCTGCTGTTGATTAATTTAATTATCCTTGACATTAGGGATGAGGGATTAGTGAGATCTTTTAAATCCTTATTTGTTAAAGTTGAAAGGCATTTTAGTCTTGTTCTACACAGGGAAAAGCACAGAGCTTTGATTTCTGTACGCTTTCAACTTTGACCTTAAGGGAACAATGGACCACAAATGAATGAAGTTACTGCTGGGTGTTTCATTGTTTCTGGATGGTAATGGCAGGACCTTGATTTGGACAGGAACCTATGACCCAGCTCACACAATAAAGCAGGGCTCTACAACCCTTTACCTGGAGAGCAACTTGTAACTAACCCAAATCAGTTTATCAACCAGCTAATTATTAGAATCAGGTGCGCTAGATTAGGGTTGGAGTGAAAACCTACAGAACGGTAGCTTTCCAGGAAGAGGGTTTGAGAACCCTCCAATGAAGATTCTGGCAACACAAATGGAATGCCCAGAAATCCCCTGCCAGAGTGTAGAGTTACATCTTTCTTGAGCAGTGGCAAACCGTGACTATTGGACCTAGGCCCTCCGTTGCGGAAAAAGATCTGACGTCATACATATAGATAAAGAACTCGGATGCCTGTGTATACAGAGCATGACTTGAGACCTTTCTTTTGCAGACCTATGTAGGAGAAACAATTTGATGACAGAGTCAAACGGTCCTAAGCCATGCCTCTGCTGTGGCTCACAGAAGCGGAACACGTACACAAAGGTTGCAAATATCGCTAGTAGGAACCACGTTAGAAGAAAATACGGTTGCGTCGTTTCAAAGAAACATTTGCTAAAACAAACAATCGCTCAAGTAGTGCCGGAATAAATTCAACCACACAACTACTCACATTGTTTCAAGACCACGGACAGTATAGGCTGTCAGAGAGAAAAAAGTTGCTTTGTATTCAATGTTTTATCTCCAGCATGCAACAATACCATTTTTTACCACAACACAAAAGGTCATGTACCCAGTATTTCCAATTGCAACGTCATTACCTTTGATTTTACCACACAACCAGTGATCTAAAGTTGAAATAATAATTTAAACATTGTATTCAAAATGATATGAACGGGATAGCAACAAAAAGCAAGCTGTAGATCCACTCACTGTAGCTCGCAGGTGTGAAGTTGAGTTTTGGTGTCGAAGTGCTGACTTTGTCAAACAGGCTAAATCTTTGAAACCAGTTGTCCAGGTTGAGCTATTATTGGTGATGAAGAGTAGGCATTGACCAACAGTAAAGCTTTTTTGTCAGCTCACAGCCGGTTATCCACGGATAGCGCTCATAATTATAAACTTGAAAATGCTTTTCAAAACTCCTTCCTCATTGCACTAAATAGTGCAGTGCAGGAGTTGGTCTCCCGGTCTGTACAAGATTTAACTTTTCATTGAAAGTTAGTCTTGAAAAGGGCGATGCTAACAATTTAGCAACCACATCGTCCTCGATTACTCTCTCTGCAGTTGCCATCGCAAATGAGCGTTGAGCCCAGCTAGATTATTTCTACCAAGAGACTACCAAAGAAAAATGTGTTATTTTTTTCTCTTGGATATTAACCCTTCTTTTTCCAACACAAAAATTAAATAGGAAGATCATTACAATTAAGACAAAAAAAGATTTAATCAATAAAAAAACACAATTACAAATTATAATATATAAAAATATATACAGATTTGTATCTATCCTTAGACCCTCTCTGAGGGCGTAGAGGGCCCTGACGGTGTGTGTGTGTGTGAGTGTACCTGTCAGGTGAGGGAGTGAGGATCTGACTGAGGTGTAAATTGCTTGGCAGCAATAAAACCCAACTCAACCTCAACTGTCACTCTGCAACAATGGAGACTTTATGAAAAGTAACACACATATATAGTCTGGTGTCTGCCCTTTGAAACATTACAACGCAAACACAACACAACTCAAACAGGCCCCACCACAGTCCACACGCATCGCACCACATCCCATCCACACGCATCGCATGCCCTTAGAAATGTGTGACACACATTCTCACTCTCATAGACAGACTGAGAGTGAGAATGTGTGGTGTTTCTACAACATGACAACAACAGTTGCAAGTGCCGTTCAGTTCAATTTAGCACGAAAGAGAGTTAACACACTCGCCAGTCGAGTAGTCTCCATTCAATGCAGAGTGGTGTGTGTGTATGTCCTCTCAGAAAATACATTTAAATTGAGTCTGTAAATGTACTGATGGATCCTATTTGAAGAGCCAAGCTACCTGTTGTGTTGTAGCGAACCAGAAGGGTAGTTGATGTAAAAAAAGAAAACACAGACAATACCGATCAGTAATTACTGTCGCATGGATGATGGTGGTCTATCAGTAATTACTGTTGCCAGGACGATGGTGGTTTAGCAGTCGCCAGGACAATAGTGAATCTAGGAGGACTAGAAGTTTAGGCCTGTGACAACCAGAGACAATTGCAACTGAGAGACAGGTGAAAAACACTGTTTCAACGTTACATAAGAACGTTGGATATTAAAGGTGAGGCCCTGTGTTACGGCTACTCCCGCTCCGGCGCTCAACATTGCCAGTTTACTAACCACCGGTCCTGGCAACCCATCATTACGCACATCTGCCACCATCATTACGCACATCTGCTCCCCATCATTAGACACACCTGGACTTCATCACTACCCTGATTACTTCCCCTTTATCTAGCACTCTGTATCATTACTCATCAGGCAGTGTTGGTTCTGTTATCAATGTCCAGACGCTTCTCTTGTTTTCTATTCGCTACATGTTTGTCACTATTAAACTCACCAATTGCACCTGCTTCCTGACTCCCTGCATCTTCGTTACGCCCTGACAGAGGGCACTGACTGAAATAGTTTCCTTGTTAAATTCCCAAACATCAGCCATGACCTTCAGATGTGAACATACATTTTATCCAAATTGTGTGTTCTCGAGTATACACTATATATACAAAAGTATGTGGACTTCTTCAAATTAGTGGATTCTGCTATTTCAGCCACAACCATTGCTGACAGCTGTATAAAATCTAGCACACCGCCATGAAATCTCCATAGACAAACATTGACAATAGAATGGCCTTCATGAAGAGCTCAGCGACTTTCAACGTGGCACCATCATAGGATGCCCCTTTCCAACAAGTCAGTTCGTCAAATTTCTGCCCTGCTAGATCTGCCCTGGTCAACTGTATGTGCTGTTATTGTGAAGTGGAAACGTCTAAGAGCAACGGCTCAGCCGCAAAGTGGTTGGCAACACAAACTCACAGAACAGGACTGCCGAGTGCTGAAGCACAGAGCGTGTAAAAATCGCACAACACTCACTATCGAGTTCCAAACCGTCTCTGGAAGCAGCGTCAGCACAATAACTGTTTGTCAGGAGCTTAATGTAATGGGTTTCCATGGCCGAGCAGCCACACACAAGCCTAAGTTCAACATGCGCAATGCCAAGCGGCATTGAGTGGTGTAAAGCTCACCCTCATTGGACTCTGGAGAAGTGGAAACGCGTTCTCAGGAGTGATGAATAACGCTTCACCATCTGGCAGTTCGAAGGACAAATCTGTGTTTAGTGGATGCCAGGAGAACGCTACCTGCCCCAATGCATAGTGCCAACTGTAAAGTTTGGTGGAGGAGGAATAATGGTCTGGGGCTGTTGTTCATGGTTCAGGCCAGGCCTCTTAGTTCCAGTGAAGGGAAATCTTAACACTACAGCATACAATGACATTCTATGCGGTTCTATGCTTCCAACTTTGTGGCAACAGTTTGGGGAAGGCCCTTTCCTATTTCAGCATGACAATGCCCCTGTGCACAAAGCGAGTTTCATACAGAAATGGTTTGACGAGATCGGTGTGGAATAACTCGACTGGCCTGCACAGTGTCATGACCTCAACCCCATCGAACACCTTCGGGATGAATTGGAACGCTGACTGTGAGCCAGTTCTAATCGCCCGACATCAGTGCTCGACCTCACTAATGCTTTTGTGGCTGAAAGGAAGCAAGTCCCTGCAGCAATGTTCCAACATGTAGTGAAAAGCCTTCCCAGAAGACTGGGGGCTGTTATAGCAGCAAATGGCAGACCAACTCCATATTAATGCCGATGATTTTGGAATTAAATGTTTGACGAGAAATTTTGGTCATGTAGTGTATATTTCCATTCACATTTTAGTAATTTAGCTTATGCTTTTACACAGAGTGTATTGCAATAAGTTAATTCAAAGGACATTTGTGCTCAATTAGTGTGCTACGTGGCTTTTGTTTTCAGACAAAAAAAACAATTTCTACTAAACACACACAGACATTTACATTATTTCAAACATAGTTTATTTCCGTAAAAAGACTCAAGTACAAAATAAAACAATATGCTGTACATACATGAGTGTAAATAAATAACAAATGATACAATCTGAGATTTAATTCTCATACACATGATATTGAGTGATCTAGAAGGAATAAGACCAGCTGAATAACATAATCAACAATTATACAGAACAGGAGTTGAGTCGTTGATTTGATTTAAACTGATTATTAATACATACTGTATTGATGTAGGTCTGGTCTGGTGAGATACATAAAGATTTACATGGCTATAAAGGACATGTGCTTTATAGACAACATTCACGCTGAAACAGCGTAATACACAACTTCAAGTCACCAATAGTTTATAATGAGTATCCCTTCATTTTGTTACCCCTCTCTCTCCTCTGTATCTTTTTCTGTCCTCCAGTTGTCTCCTCTCTCCATCATATCAGGTTTATCATTAAACACAAACCCTTTAATACCCAGGTTAAAACACAACATGAGGCTTTTCTCTTTTTTAATCTTGAACTCTGCATTGTTGGAAAAGCATGTTAGTCTACATTTGTTCTAACAATGGCTCATTGATTCGAAACAATGGCTCATTTAGAAGTAACAAGTTTGGCAACCAGCCATCTTGCGAATAGACATATAACATTTGTTTTAAGTGCTACTTAGACTGTCCCTCATTAAATATAAAAAATTTAAACAAATAAGCACGTTAAAAACAGATCAATATACAGTGTATGTGCCCAGTGCTGATATTGCCACAGTAAAAACTATAATGCCCATATAACCAGGTGGTTGTCATAGCGACACATAAGGTGAGTTATTCCCACACAATATAAAGCGCTTATATGAATGCAAACATAAATGCATTTTTCTCATTATCTATCCCTGAGAGAATATAACTGAAAACAGACACACCATCATGCCCATCCACTTGCAGGCCTGAAACAGTATCCACAACAATTCCTGATCCAAAATTCAGATACACAGTTAAACATACAAACATAATAGTTACTGTAAAATAACAATATCGGTTCATAAAACCTACTGGAGCCAAAACACTGGCTTTTCTGCAACACCTCCCCTGGAAGAAGAGAAATTAGTGTCTTTATATTATTTCAGGTATAGGGCTGTCGACCAGAGAGTGGGTCGTCCCATCTACAGTAGGACCAGTTGACAACCCTGCCACTCTTGTGCCTTGTATCTCACATACCATGCAGCCTGGTCTCTTCCACCTTCCAGCCGGTGGAGTTCTTCCCAAACTTATAGACCAGCCGTCTACCATCCACCCTATCCAGGATCTCTCTCTTGTAGTAGTATCTATAGGAGAGAGCAGAGTCACTGGTTAGTCTCATGACAAGGAATGGTTTATCATTAACATTTTATCATTGTTCTATCAATCTTCTAACTTCATCTTCAACTGGTTAACTCTGTTAAGTTAGCTACCCAAAAGACCTGCCTGGTTGCTAGGATTAGGGTTTCTATGGCTAGTTGCCATGACGGTGTTGCTATATCACCATGGTTTCCTACCTCATGGCGCGGCTGAGCTTCTCGTACGTCATACTGCTGTTCTTCTTCTTCTGCCCCCACAGCTGGGCCACCGCCTCAGACTTGAGGAACTTGAAGACGCCCTCTCGGCGGTCCTCCCACTTCATCAGACCCTGGTTCTGCTCTGGGTGGATCAGGATATCCCTAATGAACTCCCATAGGTGGGTCCCACGGGGCCCTATATGTGGACAGGTGAGAGGAAGAGTTAGGTGTGTGAACAGAACAGGTTTGTGTGTGTGCTAAAGCAAGCAAGGATAAGGTAGAGCAGGTGTGTTTGTGTGTGTGTGTGTGTGTGGTTAACGGACTATGACCTAAAAACACATGTTTTGACTGTGGCTGTTTTCAGTACCAGATGCAAAATATGCTAATCACATGACTGATAAAACTGTGCTTGTATGTGTGTGTGTGTGTGTGTAGATGAGTGTATATGTGTGTGTGTGTGTGTGTGTGTGTGTGTGTGTGTGTGTGTGTGTGTGTGTGTGTGTGTGTGTGTTAGAATGATAGGAGCCACTCACCATGTTTGCTCTTCTTGGAGGTCTGGTAGTGTCTGGTATCTTGGCTGAATTTGGGAGGTCTTCCTCTGCCTCTCTTCATCATCTCTCCCCCCTCTGTCTTCTCTGTCTTTATGTGCACTTCTGTCAAACACAATGGTTCAGGAGTTTAGAATAACATACTGGCTTTCAGAGAGACATTCACTTTAAAGGCTCACCCATCATACTGAACCACCACTGGAAGTTCAAGATTGTGAAGTCCACTTAGGAAAAGTTGCACTCACTGGCTATCTGAAGGTAGGAGAACTCTGGGTCGGACTCACTGCTCCTGGATTCTGGAGAGCTGGGATTCTGGAAGCTGAGCAT
Organism: Thymallus thymallus; assembly: GCA_023634145.1. Classification (NCBI taxonomy): domain Eukaryota; kingdom Metazoa; phylum Chordata; class Actinopteri; order Salmoniformes; family Salmonidae; genus Thymallus; species Thymallus thymallus. The sequence continues at coordinate 29,693,005 of CM042410.1, read as the reverse complement.
TCCACCTGGGGGCAGGGATAGAGGAGGGAAAACACTTTCAATATGGCCGCTCCTTCATCCTGCCTTGATCGATTAATAAGGCCTTGGGCTCAGTGATACAGGCCAGACCAATCACATACTGATCCAGTGATGCGAAAATAATTGGGGGAAGAGAGGAGTGAGACAAGGACTGGTGGAGGGATGGCAAACGGGAAGAAGAGAAAACGGGGACAGTCCTGACCTGATGAGGAGCTGTGCATGCTGTCGGACTCGTATCCGTTGTCACTGAGTGGCTTAATGTTATCGAAGTTGAAGTTCTTGAAGGCGTGTGAGAAGTCGTTGTAGCTGGTGTCTTTTACAACTGTAATAGTAACATCACAATGTAAGCAAATATATCCCTTTGACACTCAAGGCTTTGGTTTGTCAGTCTGAGACAGGAAGTGTGAAGAAGAGACAAGAGGATGTGTTCACCTTCATTTACTTCTACTGTGCTGAGCAGAGGGAAGTCTGGGAACTCATGCAGGAAGTTGTCCAGGAGTTTACAGGTCTCGTTCAGATCTGGACCACAAAAATAAATGAAATGTTACTGAATAATTACCCAAATTCCTCATATGCATGTGTCTGCTGCCATTTTGAGGATCATCAATAATGTTTATTCAATTCACTTCTGTCAGATCCTTACCGTATTTGGCCTTGAGTTCCACCAGGCTTTGGTAGAGCTGAGCCCCGAGGGACATTCCAAACATGTTTAACAGCTGATCTCTGGTCAGTTGGCAGAGCGTGGGTCCGTCCATGAAGCAGTTGGACAGGCTCAGTGTGCCGGCATCAAACTTATTGCCCTCCACGTAGAAGCTGATCCACTCCAACACGTTCTGCTTGCTCCAGTACTGAGGGTTCTGTTCATACCATTGATCTAGAGGAGGACACAGAGGAGGAGGGGGATTTGTGCAGTGAGTGTGTGTGTGTGTGTTCATGTGTGTGAGGCATGATGCTGTTGTTGTAAAATCGCAATCCCTAACCAGCCAGTTAAACCACAAGATAATGACAAACTGAAGCCTTTCAACTAAGTGCCAACCCACACAAGGATCCTAATCTGCGAAATCCTGAGTTTATGGTTTGAGGGAGTCAGAACGCCTGTCTCTAGTTTATTTCTGCCCTGTGTCGTAAAACACTTTCAACTACCTAAACAGTTCTAGTCAAACTTATCACTGGCTAGGCCAGGGCAAGAAAAATAAAGCTTGAGGCATCTGAAAGATGAAAAGACAGCATTCCTCAATTTAAGACAAAACAGTAGTAAATTAGGTCATTGCAAAGTTCAGCCAATCCCCTGTCTTTCTGTGAGTTTAGCTAAAGGTCATACTGTATGTTTACTGTGGTATTTGACTGAGTATCAGCCAACATGCTCAGTCAACAGACACATCTCTTCCAGGGTGAGACAATGGGAACTATCCACATCAAATAACCGCCAAAACTCCTGACTGAATAAAGATCCTCACAGAAAAGATGACACATATCCACAGTGGTTTCCCAGGTGATCAACACAAAAGTACATATCAAGGACTAAAGTATCCCACATTTTGATAACAAAGCAGATACAATTACACATCCTCCTTTTATGTCAATAATCATTTTGAGTCTCTTGTTTTTCCCCTCTATAGATATCATAATGTTATCACCTGCTTGGTGATTATGAAGAGGCATTGGTATAAGACAGCAATAGCGCCCAGATGAGGGCAGATGAAAATGAGTAGTTCAAAGCTAATCAAATCAAAGTTTTTTTGTCACGTGCGCCGAATACAACAGGTGTAGACCTTACAGTGAAATACTTACTGACAAGCCTTAACCAACAGTGCAGTTTAAGTAGAAAATAATTATTATGTAAACAAAAGAGGTAAAGAAATAAAAAAAAACAGTAAATTGACAGCAATTTATATAGATAGATAGATATATATATATATATATATATATATAGAGATATATATATATATATATATATAGAGATATATATATATATAGATATATATAGAGATATATATATATATATATATATATATATATATATATAGATATATATATATATAGATATATATATATATATATAGATAGTGGTAGGCCTGATCCCCGACAACGACGTGACAGCCTATAGGGAGGAGATCAGAGACCTGGCCGTGTGGTACCAGGCAGTGATGCAGCCAGTCAGGATGCTCTCCATGTTGCAGCTGTAGAACCTTTTGAGGATCTGAGGACCCATGCCAATTATTTTCAGTCTCCTGAGGGAGTATAGGCTTTGTTGTGCCGTCTTCACGACTGTCTTGGTGTGTTTGGACCATTCTAGTTTGTTGGTGATGTGGACACCAAGGAACTTGAAGCTCTCAACCTGCTCCACTGAAGCCCCATCAATGAGAATGGGGGCGTGCTCAGTCCTCCTCCTTTCCCTGTAGTCTACAATCATCTCCTTTGTCTTTGCTCACATTGAGGGAGAGGTTGTTGTCCTGGCACCACATGGCCAGGTCTCCGATCTCCTCCCTATAGGCTGTCACGTCATTGTCGGGGATCAGGCCTACCACTGTTATGTCATCTGCAAACTTAATGATGGTGTTGGAGTCGTGCCTTGCCGTGCAGTCGTGGGTGAACAGGGAGGGGACTGAGCACGCAACCCTGAGGGGCCCCAGTGTTGAGGATCAGCGTGGCAGATGTGTTGTGACCTACCCTTACCACCTGGGGGCGGCCCGTCAGGAAGTCCAGGATCCAGCTGCAGAGGGAGGTGTTCAGTCCTAGGATCCTTAGCTTGGTGATGAGCTTTGAGGGCACTATGGTGTTGAACGCTGAGCTGTAGTCAATGAATAGCATTCTCACATAGGTGTTCCTTTTGTCCAGGTAGGAAAGGGCAGTGTGGAGTGCAGTAGAGATTGCATCATCTGTGGATCTGTTTGAGCGGTATGCAAATTGGAGTGGGTCTAGGGTTTCTGGGATAATGGGGTTAATGTGAGCCATGACCAGCCTTTCAAAGCACTTCATGGCTAAAGACCTGAGTGCTACAGGTCTGTAGTCATTTAGGTTCTTGGGCACAGGGACTATGGTGGTCTGCTTGAAACATGTTGGTATTACAGACTCAATCAGGGACTTGAAAATGTAAGTGAAGACACTTGCCAGTTGGTCAGCGCATGCTCGGAGTACACGTCCTGGTAATCCGTCTGGCCCAGCTGCCTTGTGAATGTTAAAGCTCTTACTCACATTGGCTACGGAGAGCGTGATCACACAGTCATCCGGAACAGCTGGTGCTCTCATGCATGCCTCAGTTTTGCTTGCCTTGAAGCGAGCATAGAAGTAGTTTAGCTCGTCTCTGCTGTGCTTCCCTTTCTAGTCTGTAATGGTTTGCAAGCCCTGCCACATCCGACGAATGTCAGAGCCGGTGTAGTATGATTCGATCTTAGTCCTGTACTGACACTTTGCCTGTTTGATGGTTCGTCGGAAGGCATAGCGGGATTTATTATAAGCTTCCGGGTTAGAGTCCCGCTCCTTGAAAGCGTCATCTCTAGCCTTTAGCTCAGTGCGGATGTTGCCTGCAATCCATGGTTTCTGGTTGGAATCCAGTTACAGTAGTTACGGTTGGAATCCATTTACGGTAGTTAAATCTGGTGCAATGCATACATTTTCAGTATATTGAGACTTATGTTTTTGTTGTACATTGTCCCTCTCGAAATGAACATAATAATAAAATGAAATACAAAATAAGTATAAATAAGACTGTGTTCTCACCGAGTATGTTAAAGCTGCATGTGGAGAGGTCTGAGAGCTGCAGCAGGTCTCCTATGGCGGGCACAGACATGGTGGTGAGGCTAGGCTGCAGCGGCTGAGGCTGCAGGCGCTCGGAGCTTCCAGTCTGGTACATGGTCATGTTAGCGTTGGTCAGCATCTTACACAGCTCACTGGTAGATGACATGGGCTCTCTACAACCAGGAGAGAAACAAATAATGTACAGTTAGGATGCTGTTTATGGATATAAATTAACGTATATAACAATTAAATTAAGATGGTATATAGAAGGATGATCAACATTAAACATTTGGAAATGTATGTGGCAGTAAAACTTTGCACCCATGGCTTATTGTATTCCCAGTTTTTAAGTGGGTCACTGTGGTTGTATTTTGCATAAACGCTAAATCTTACACACCAGTTTTTGTGACCTTTCCTCTGCTGTGGATGAATATAAACTGACTTCCCCTCCAATATATATATTTTTTTATTTAACTAGGCAAGTCAGTTAAGAACATATTCTTAATTACAATGATGGCCTACACCGACCAAACTCGGACGACGCTGGGCCAATTGTGCGCCGCCCTATGGGACTCCCAATCACGTCCGGTTGTGATACAGTCTGCATTCTAATCAGGTTGTCTGTAATGACGCCTCTAGCACTGAGATGCAGTGTCTTAGACCACTGCGCCACTTGGGAGCAGATATGTAAACACAAAAGGATTCTGCAAAACATGCTGCAAAGGTTAATATGACCTCAGACCCAAGCAACCACCCCATCACTCCCCAAAGAGCACCTCCACTTCTACACATACCTGATTCTGAGGCAACTGACAGGCAGCAATGAGAAGGTGTCAGATCAATAATAATCCACAGTTTGATGTAGAGTCCAGTGTTTGTGATTTACTCAGAGTTTGTCAGTATATTCCACGGTTGCTCTCCCTCTCTTCCTTCTCTCTCTCCCTTTATCTCTCTCTCTCTAGTTTCATATATGCACCTGCCGCTGGATATACCTGTGAAAGGTTTTATACCCTAGAAAGACATGTGGGAGGGGCCAGGTGAGCGCTAACGCAGAGGGGGAATTCCATGCTACCTTTAAAACCATAGCTCACACTCCCCTCTCTCACCCTGCCTCTCCCTGAGAACTGTGGAAAACAACAAACCTACTCTTCCACTATACTTTATCTTAGCCCCCTCCCTCCTTCCTCCTTCGTTCTCTCCATGACGAAGCTCAGGAGCGTTTGTCGGTGTGTCAAATGGAAAGCCAAGAATGGGGTGGAATGGAGGGTGAGTTGAAGGGTCAAGAGAGAAGACAAGAGGATGGGGTGGAATGGGGGAGTTGAACGGGTGAGAGAGAGGGCGAGAGGATGTAGTGGTGGTGAGAGTGAGGGGGTCTAAGAACAGAACTACAGGATGATGCAACTGTAAACATTCCTAATGAATCAATAGTCATGGTTGACACAGTTTGTTTTATTAGGTAATACATTATTTATTAATTCACTTTCTCACGCAGTACCTCTTTCTTGCCCCCGCCCCCCCATGTCAGGTCTAAATTAATTGTTTACAAGGTTGGTACGAGGTTTAATGTTTGATTTGTTACATTACATCATTCAGTAATGACCTGAAAAAAGTATGGCAATCATCCAGAACTCTAGAAATGTACAGATTGCCCTCTACTGACGAAAGTAAGAACTGTGTTGTTTTTTTCCAAAATAGAAGCACACTAAGTCAAAAGAAATGTGACACAGTCATAAATAATCACACAGAGCAGGAAATTAAGAAATTGATTAAAATGCTGGAAGTGAACAAGTAACTATGCAAATGAGCAAAAGCTGTGTGTATTGAGGAGATAGACACCTGGTTCAAGTAGAAGACTGTCTCTAATAAGCGCCTGTTGTGTTCAGTGACTTAAGCAAATATACGCCCAGGTTATTAATTACAAGTTTTACGGTATACTGAAAATATTCCATTAAAAATTACTTTGGGATCTTCATTGATACTGGACCCCACACACACACACACACACACACACACACGCATGCGCACACTCAGGCATACACACACACACACACACACACACACCACCACTGCTAAGGAATTTGTTCCATTATTTGCTGTTGAAATGGACTCTGAAGCTTTCACAGGCCTCTCAGTAACATTATCTCCTGTTTCAGTTTGGCCCAGTGGGGTTGGTTTAGCCAGCTACACGTTTACCCAACACCAGGACCTATCACTGCAAGTCACTCACTCAATACGGTTACCATGATGCAGGTTCAGTGGCCAGAATCACCTTTATTCACAGAATAAGTCCGTGGTAGGGTGCAAATTGCATTGCCTTTAAATTGTTTAACTTGGGTCAAATGTTTCAGGTAGCCTTCCACAAGCTTCCCACAATAAGTTGGGTGAATTTTGGCCCATTCCTCCTGACAGAACTGGTAAATTTTCTATAGGATTGAGGTCAGGGCTTTGTGATGGCCACTCCAATACCTTGACTTTGTTGTCCTTAAGCCATTTTTCCACAACTTTGGAAGTATGCTTGGGGTCATTGTTCATTTGGAACCCATTTGCGGCCACCTTTAACTTCCTGACTGATATCTTGAGATGTTGCTTCAATATATCCACATAATTTTCCTTCCTCATGATGCCATCTATTTTGTGAAGGGCACCAGTCCCTCCTGCAGCAGAGCACCGCCACAACATGATGATGCTACCCCGTGCTTCAAGGTTGGGATGGTGTTCTTCAGCTTGCAAGCCTCCCCCTTTTTCCTCCAAACATAACGATGGTCATTATGGCCAAACAGTTATATTTTTGTTTCAGGTTATGTCGATATAGGACTTGTTTTACTGTGGATATAGATACTTTCGTACTTGTTTCCTCCAGCATCTTCACAAGGTGCTTTGCTGTTGTTCTGGGATTGATTTGCACTTTTCGCACCAAAGTTCGTTAATCTCTAGGAGACAGAATGCGTCTCCTTCCTGAGCGGTATGATGGCTGCGTGGTCCCATGGTGTTTATACTTGCGTACTATTGTTTGTACAGATGAACGTGGTACCTTCAGGCTTTTGGAAATTGCTCTCAAGGATGAACCAGACTTTTGGAGGTCTATAATTCTTTTTCTGAGGTCTTGGCTGATGTTGCGCAAAGAGGCACTGAGTTTCAAGGTAGGCCTTGAAATACATCCACAGGTACACCTACAATTGACTCAAATTATGTAAATTAGCCTGTCAGAAGATTCTAAAGCCATGAAATTTTCCAAGCTGTTTAAAGGCACAGTCAACTTAGTGTATGTAAACTTCTGACCCACTGGAATTGTGATATAGTGAATTATAAGTGAATTAATCTTTCTGTAAACAATTGTTGGAAGAATTACTTTATCATGCACAAAGTAGATGTCCTAACCGACTTGCCAAAACTATAGTTTGTTAACATGAGGTATGTGTAATGAGGCAGTTCAATCACTCCTAGAGGCCGGTGACATAGACCTCCGGAACCGGAGGGATCATTGACAATTGTACCCCGCCCCCCAACAAAAAAATGATAAGGCAAATGAAAACAAAAAGAGAACAACCGAATATTGGGCACAGAGCAGAGACAGTTTTTTGACTGTAGGCTGAATGGACCCAGGATCCTGGATCCTGTCTGCAATTAGTAGGACAATAAAATAAACCATTCCATAAATACATTTTGTTGTGTGCTGTAAAGCCTGGTTAAGATGTGTGTTTAGTGTTGTGGTTTTCAGTGTAAAGTCCGTAGGGGACTGTGGGTTGTTGTGGTTCACTATCACCTCCTATTGGCTGACAAGGTCAATGCGTGGATAGGATTCTTCGGAGCAAAGACTGAGGCCTGAGTATCTTAGCTTATATCATTCAAAGGGTGATAATGGTTTTAGTTCTACTTAATGCATGCAATCAATTGTGTGTCATATATTTTCTGTGGAAAGGGGAGAGGGCTCTGAAAGTGAGGTAAGGCGTTGACTTTAAAGAACAAAGGTTATCATTGCCTTACTGAGTAAACAGATAAGACACTCTATAAATAGCATTTCACAGTATCGGCATGTTGTCAGTATACAATGGCTTTTTTAGAGTTTTATCAGAGGTTATAGAATCAATAAATCATAAGAGAGATTCCAGTTAAGGGTACAAGGTTATAACCGGACAGGTGTTGTGTTGTAACGGCTTTGACCTCCTTAATGATCTCACCTGATAACCTCTGCTATAATTTTACACAAATTTCATAATGCCTGTTAGGCCCCTACCCTTCCCATCATATCTGTGGTAAAATGGAAAACAGTGCTTTCGGCAGGAATGTTGTTGGACTGGTTGGTGTTGAGACAAGTTCTCATAGTTTTACTGAAGAACAAACGTCAAATTTTGAAGTTGTGCAAAATGTAATATTTTGATTTAGACACTCATTGTGAATGGTTAAGGTAAGGGTTAAGGTTTGGGATAGGGTTAAAACCAAAAAATAAACAGTCCACAACTGGGATTGAACACAATATTTACTGATCCAGAGTCATGGGATTAAGCCCATCCACCAACCCCATCCACAATGCTGTTAGTGGCTGGTTTTAAAGGCATTTCACAACGTTCTCAGGATATAGATAGACATCCAATTTCGATGACCTGCCTGCAGGCTCTAGTTTTATCCTATCTTGATTATTGTCCAGCCATGTGGTCAAGTGCTGCAAAGAAAGACCTAGTTAAGCTGCAGCTGGACAAGAACTGAGCGGCACGTCTTGCTCTTCATTACTGAACAGAAATATAAACGCAGCATGCAACAATTTAAATGATTTTACTGAGTTCAAATCAAATCAAACTTTATGTCACATGCGCCGAATACAACAGGTGTAGTAGACCTTACAGTGAAATGCTTACTTACAAGCCCTTAACCAACAATGCAGTTGTTGGTTACAATAACGAAGGCTATATACAGGGGGTACCGGTATAGAGTCATTGTGCAAGGGTTTAAGGTAATTGAGCTAATATGTACATAGGTAGGGGTAAAAGTGACTATGTAATCAGGATAGATAATAAACAGAGTATCGGCAGCGTATGTGAAGAGTGGGAGAGAGTGTCTATGTGTGAGTGTGTGTGGCGTCAATACGCTTGTGTGTGTGAGTGTATGTTGTGTGTGTATATACAGTGGCAGTGTATTTGATACACTGCCGATTTTGCAGGTTCTCTCACTTACAAAGCATGTAGAAGTCAGAGCAGAACTTAATATTTGGTACAGAAACCTTTGTTTGCAATTACAGAGATCATACGTTTCCTGTAGTTCTTGACCATGTTTGCACACACTGCAGCAGGGATTTTGGCCCACTCCTCCATACAGACCTTCTCCAAATCCTTCAGGTTTCGGGGCTGTCGCTGGGCAATACGGACTTTCAGCTCCCTCCAAAGATGTTCTATTGGGTTCAGGTCTGGAGACTGGCTAGGCCACTCCAGAACCTTGAGATGCTTCTTACGGAGCCACTCCTTAGTTGCCCTGGCTGTGTGTTCCGGGTCGTTGTCATGCTGGAAGACCCAGCCACGACCCATCTTCAATGCTCTTACTGAGGGAAGGAGGTTGTTGGCCAAGATCTCGCGATACATGGCCCCATCCATCCTCCCCTCAATACGGTGCAGTCGTCCTGTCCCCTTTGCAGAAAAGCATCCCCAAAGAATGATGTTTCCACCTCCATGCTTCACGGTTGGGATGGTGTTCTTGGGGTTGTACTCATCCTTCTTCTTCCTCCAAACACGGCGAGTGGAGCTTAGACCAAAAAGCTCTATTTTTGTCTCATCAGACCACATGACCTTCTCCCATTCCTCCTCTGGATCATCCAGATGGTCATTGGCAAACTTCAGACAGGCCTGGACATGCGCTGGCTTGAGCAGGGGGACCTTGCGTGCGCTGCAGGATTTTAATCCATGACGGCGTAGTGTGTTACTAACGGTTTTCTTTGAGACTGTGGTCCCAGCTCTCTTCAGGTCATTGACCAGGTCCTGCCATGTAGTTCTGGGCTGATCCCTCACCTTCCTCATGATCATTGATGCCCCACGAGGTGAGATCTTGCATGGTGCCCCAGACCGAGGGAGATTGACCGTCATCTTGAACTTCTTCCATTTTCTAATAATTGCGCCAACAGTTGTTGCCTTCTCACCAAGCTGCTTGCCTATTGTCCTGTAGCCCATCCCAGCCTTGTGCAGGTCTACAATTTTATCCCTGATGTCCTTACACAGCTCTCTGGTCTTGGCCATTGTGGAGAGGTTGGAGTCTGTTTGATTGAGTGGACAGGTGTCTTTTATACAGGCAATGAGTTCAAACAGGTGCAGATAATACAGGTAATGAGTGGAGAACAGAAGGGCTTCTTAAAGAAAAACTAACAGGTCTGTGAGAGCCGGAATTCTTACTGGTTGGTAGGTGATCAAATACTTATGTCATGCAATAAAATGCAAATTAATTATAAAAAAATCATACAATGTGATTTTCTGGATTTTTGTTTTAGATTCCGTCTCTCACAGTTGAAGTGTACCTATGATACAAAATTACAGACCTCTACATGCTTTGTAAGTAGGAAAACCTGCAAAATCGGCAGTGTATCAAATACTTGTTCTCCCCACTGTATGTGTGTTGGAGTGTCAGTGTAGTATGTGGGTAGAGTCCAGTGAGTGACTATGCATAGATAATAGACAGCGGGTAGCAGCAGTGTAAAAACAAATGGAGGGGGATGGGGGTTGTCAATGTAAATAGTCTGGGTGGCCATTTTATTAATTGTTCAGCAGTCTTATGGCTTGGGGGTAGAAGCTGTTAAGCCGCCTTTTGGTCCTAGACTTGGCGCTCCGTTACCGCTTGCTGTGCGGTGGCAGAGAGAACAGTCTATGACATGGGTGACTGGAGTCTTTGACAATTTTTTGGGCATTCCAGGTTATAAATGTCAGTGAAGACACTTGCCAGTTGGTCTGTGCATGCTTTGAGTACATAACCTGGTAATCCGTCTGGCCCTGCGGCTTTGTGAATATTGACTTGTTTTAAGGTCTTGCTCACATTGTCTACCGAGAGCGTTATCACACAGTCATCTGGAACAGCTTGCATAGTATGAGTGGTTGGCTGAATATGTGGATGTTGGATGGTTAACTATACTATACAGGTCGATGGCAGAGAAATACTTCAGTAGCTTAAAATGCGTATGATATGAGCGAGGGTAATAATAGTTTACTTAATAGACAGACTGGGTAAATGAGCAGGTAAGTGAAAATTTTGCATGGTTAAATTAGCTGTACAGTTAGGTATACAGTTATATTTACAGATAAGTGAATACTTGCATGGTTACACAAACTGTACAGGTAAATGACAAGAAGAGATACTTTAATAGCTAAATGTGTGTATGATATCATTTGGGGTAATAATAGTAATTCCCTTAAAATACAGTCCTTAGTGCGCAGGGTTTAATTACAGACAACTGCACGTATTGCACATTCGATATACTAAAAGCAATGAGAAAAGGTGCAACTGGCAGGATACTAATATGCATTCCTGAGTGAATGCCTACGTAAGTTAAGTCCAATAATTACTTACAATATTGCATGTGATATGATATAACAACTGTACATGAGTATGTATATACAGACCTGTATGAATAAATAGGTCCTGAGTGGATGAGTGCTGACGGACCAGAGTTACTCACGGATGGATGCATAATTGTTAAACTAGGTCCTAGCACCCCAACAGTTCCAGATCTATGTTGCCGACGGCACGGCACCCCGGTGAGGCATTATATAGTCTAATAGCCGCCGGCAGGAAGGACCTCCTGTAGCGCTCTCTGGCACACCGTGGTGGGATCAGTCTGTGACTGAAAGTGCTCCTCTGCGTCATAACCATAGCGTGCAGAGGGTGGGTGACGTTGTCCATGATGGCCAGCAGTTTGGCCAGGATCCGTCTCTCCGCCACCTCCTCTAGAGTGTCAAGGCTCATCCCCAGGACAGAGCTAGCCTTCCTGATCAGCTTATTTACCCGAGAAGCATCACCGGCTTTGATGTTTGCTCCCCAGCACACCACAGACTGGTAGAAGGTATGCAGTAGTTTACTGCACACGTTGAAGGATCTGAGCCTCCTCAGAAAGTAGAGTTGGCTCTGGCCCTTTTTGTACAGGGCCCCGGTGTTACCGGCCCATTCCAGCCTGTTGTCCATATGGACTCCCAGGAACTTGTATGATCCAACCATTTCCACATCCATCCCCTGTATAGGGACTGCAGTCAGTTGTGCCTTGATTCTCCTGAAGTCCACCACCATCTCCTTTGTTTTGCTGATGTTGAGCTGAAGGTGGTTCTGCTCACACCACAACACAAAGTCACCGATTGTGCTCCTGTACTCCTCCTCCTGCCCACCCCTGATGCACCCTACAATAGCAGAGTCATCCGAGAACTTCTGCAGGTGGCATGTTTCAGAGTTATATCTGAAGTCTGAGGTGTAGAGGGTGAACAGGAAGGGGGACAGGACCGTTCCCTGGGGGGCCCCTGTGTTGCTAACTGCCCGTTCTGACACACAGCTCTGTAGTCGCACAAATTGTGGCCTACCGGTCAGGTAGTCCGTGACCCAGGAGACTAAGGGTGCTTCCACTTTCATCCTCCTCATCTTCTCACCCAGTAGCAGGGGCTGAATGGTATTGAAGGCACTGGAGAAGTCAAAAAACATAACCCTCACTGTGCAACCTGCGTTGTCCAGGTGAGAGTAGGCCCTCTGCAGAAGGTAGATGATTGCATCATCCACCCCGATGTTGCGCTGGTATGCAAACTGCAGTGGGTCCATTGATGAACACACCAGGGGTCTGAGGTGAGTGAGGACTAACCTTTCCAGGGTCTTCATGATGTGGGATGTTAGCGCTACATGTCTGAAGTCATTCAGGACAGTGGGGTGTGCCTTCTTGGGCACTGGGACGAGGCAGGATGTTTTCCACAGCACAGGGACCCTTTCTAGGCTCAGGCTAAGGTTGAAAAGACGCTGGAGTATTCCACACAGTTGGTCAGCACAGACCCTCAGCACCCTTGGGCTGATGCCATCAGGGCCCGCCGCTTTCCACTGGTGTAGTCTCTCCAGCTCTCTCTTCACTTGGTTGGTGGTGAAAGCCAGCCCAGGTGGGGAGGTGGAGGGAAGGGGGGTGTTGAGGATCAGTCCAGGGGGAGCAGGGGCGGAGGTGGGGTCACTGATTGTCTCAGCAGAGGTGCTGTGAGCAAAGTGGGGGTGGGACAGCCGTGAGGGTGTGTGGTCTGGGGAGCTGGAGAAGGAGGTGGACAGGGCCAGTATCAAACCTGTTAAAAAATTGGTTCAGCTCATTGGCTCTGTCCTGGGTCCCCTCCGTCTGCCCACTATTTGACTTTGAAGCCAGTTATATTTCTCATACCCTTCCACACCTCTCTCACCTGGCTCTGCCTCAGCTTGTCCTCCATCTTCTCCTTATACACTCTCTTCCCCTCAGCAATCCGCAACTTCAGCTCCCTCTGGACGCATTTCAATTTGTCCTTGTCCCTCTCCTTGAAGGCCCTCTTCTTCTCATTCAGCAGGGCCTTCAGGTCGCTGGTGACCCAGGGTTTATTGTTTGGGAAACGTCATTTCCCTGACCAAGGCCCTTCTCCCCCGAATGTACAGTTTGGCCGGGCGGTCAGCTCTAGTCTTGGTGGTTCCAAATTTCTTCCATTTAAGACTGATGGAGGCCGTTATGTTCTTGGGGACCTTCAGTGCTGAGAAATGTTTTGGTACCCTTCCCCCGATCTGTGCCTCGACACAATCCTGTCTCGGCGCTCTAGGGACAATTCCTTCGACAAATCATGTCCAATCAATTTACCACAGGTAATCAAGTTGTAGAAACATCTTAAGGATGATCAATGGAAACAGGATGAATCTGAGCTCAATTTTGAGTCTCATAGCAAAGTGTCTGAATATGTATGTAATAATGTATGTAGTTCTGTCCTTGAGCTGTTCTTTTATATTAATAATAATGGGGATCCTAATAAAATACCAAAAATACCAAATGTATAATTTTCTTACAACCCTAAATCAGGTCAAACAGTAATTTTGAGGTCAGTTTTAGGGAACTGGTATGTTGGTGGGCTGCCAAGGTCTGGTAGAGGAGAAATATCCCTTTAGCACAGCCTCAACCCCCCTCCTCCACACAGGCCAATGAGTTACAGAGGAATCCCCCTGTGCTGTGGAAAATGCTGTGCTGAGGGGATGGGGGGCTGTCTGACCATCTACCCTACCTGGTTAATGTTCACACAGTGATGTCATGTCTGAAAATCTGGGACCAGACTATGGACCTTAGCAATGACCTCACCGTGTGTGTGTGTGTGTGTGTGTGTGTGTGTGTGTGTGTGTGTGTGTGTGTGTGACAGAGACACAGAGAGAATAGCGTTAGTCAATGAAGCGCCGTCCTCTTGCTACTACACACACACACATTCACACTCCTCTCTGGTGGAACAAGAGTGAAAGTGCAGGACAGGTTCAAACTAGCCACTTATACTAGAATCCTCAGTTGCTACATCCATTTTTTGGATTTATACATTTATGATATATACCCGTTGATTCTTGAAGAATATAACTTATAAATGCCTCGTGAGCTTAGTTCAACTGTCGCACCCCATTAGAACCCAAAATATAAGGTTGTTTTACACCAGTGTTTGTAAACAAAGTCAATGTAAACAAACACTGTAGAGCCTCAGAACATGGTTCAAACTGTACATGTGATATCCTCGATAGTCAATCCTTGCAGCCATAGCTCTGTATATGAATTTGAGAGTGGTTACATTTTTCCAGCCCCATCCCATAGCTTTTTGGCGAAACGGGCTGGGAGGCGCTTTGTGATCGTTTCAATTAAGGATTCTAGCTTTAATACTGTAAATGCCTTCAAATCCTAAACTTGAAATCAAAGCAGAATTTAATGTGAGGATAACTGAATAATCATAGCATCATTGATATAAAATAGAGCTGATCAGGTCCATATTCAGTGGTTGACTATTTGACTGTATGTTTGAATGGTGACAGACCAGCTAATACTATTTGGCATTTTGCAGCGCCACATATAACCCACAGAGGTAACCCACAGAGGTAACCCACAGAGGTAACCCACAGAGGTAACCCACAGAGGTAACCCACAGAGAACCCTATAGGAAGATGGGAGCAGGGCAGGTGGTGCTGGAGATAGGAAATCCCCCCTCAGCATTGAGTTACACAGAGGAAGATTTACTGTAGACACAGATCTGTTTCTTTAAACACTATTCTGTTTCTCTATACTGGGAACGGTTCACTGCAGTGGATGGTGAAAATAGAGTATGTTCAATGGGCCAAGGCTGTATAAGTGATTTAAAGTTAACTGGGTCAATGTTTCCATTATTATCTTCCCTGGCTAACTCATATCGTATACAACAAATATATTGTTTTAAAAGTGCACAGTGACAGAGTGGACTGGTGAAGGTCTACAAGCACAGTGTGTCAGAAGGTAATGCTATTAGCTAACAGTCATATTGGATGTACAGTGGGGAGAACAAGTATTTGATACACTGCCAATTTTGCAAGTTTTCCTACTTACAAAGCATGTAGAGGTCTGTAATTTTTATCATAGGTACACTTCAACTGTGAGAGATGGAACCACATTGTATGATTTTTAAATAATTAATTAATATGGATTCCAAGATGGCGTAACAGTGCAGACGTGTATTTAGTTTTGTCCCGTCTCGTGTAAATAGTTTGTAATTTGTCTTTCCATACATTTTTATTTGTTCCCGATTTACCCCTCCTGCAAGCCACCTACCCAACGTGAAACGGGTGAAATATCGGGTCAAATATCCGTGTTTTTCCACTATTTAACCGAACCGCAGTCAAAAGTTAGCCTGCTAGCTAGCTTGCTAACCTTCCATCGCTAACCACTGCTAGCGGTCTTCACCTCCGCTCTGGCTGTTCAGCCAGCTTTCAGTTCGGACAATATTGGCCAGTCTGCTCAGCGCGCTACCAACCCAGCGCTTATCGGACTGCGTTCCCTTCCACTTTACCGGATTTCCACTGAAAGTACCGGACCACCACACCGGATCATCACAGCTAGCTAGCTGCATTCGACTGACCGACGTCTATAGCTAAGCTCCATTGTATACATGCTTCCAATGCTAGCGTGAGCTAGGCTCATCTCCCGGACAGCCGACGTGTGCTAGCTACTCTCCCGGGCTCCAGTACCTTATCAACCTACCTGGACCCTTCTACTGTCGACACGGAGCCCCACCGAGCCACCGTGACTGGTCTGCCGACGTAATTGTCCGACGTGGTCTCAACAGGGTTCTCCTCTGCGACGCAGCCGAAGATTCATCTGCTAGCTCCGGCCTGCTAGCCCGGCCTGCTAACACTCTGAACGCCGTGCCATTGAACTGATTTCCCCGGCTCACCACTTTGCTTTTTCATCGGATCCTACGCTTGTTCAGCTCCACAGCTGATGCCTGCAGGACTGTTTGGTTTTATGGTATTTATTTCTGTTTAACTATCAGGCCTCAGGTCCTGTGTGTAGTACATCACTTTTTTCTAACTGACCCTCTTTGTCCATTCATCGCCATTACCCGTCGTTGTCTTAGCCCTCTTAATTAACTGTCATTTTATTTATTTTATGTTCTGCCCCTTTCTTATTTCAATATGCCTTGTCTGTTGTTTAGGTTAGCTATTATTGTTTTATTTCACTGTAGAGCCCCCAGTCCTGCTCAACTGGCCTCTGATAGCTTTTTTGTCCCTCCCCCCACACATGCGGAGACTTCACCTGGCTTAACTGGTGTCTCCAGAGATGCAACCTCTCTCTTTATTACCCAACGCCTAGGTTTACCTCCACTGAACTCACACCCTTCTATATCCTTGACTATAAATTATGCCCTGAATCTATTCCACCACGCCCAGAAATCTGCTCCTTTTATTCTATGTACCCAACGTACTAGACGTCCAGTTCTTAAAGTCCTTAGTCGAATACTAATTATATTACTCCTCTGTTCCTCTGGTGATGTAGAGGTAAACCCAGGTCCTGTAGCCCCCAGTACTACACCTATTCCCCAGGCGCTCTCATTTGTTGATTTCTGTAACCGTAAAAGCCTTGGTTTCATGCATGTTAACATTAGAAGCCTCCTCCCTAAGTTTGATTTATTCACAGCATTAGCACACTCCGCCAACCCGGATGTCCTAGCTGTGTCTGAATCCTGGCTTAGGAAGGCCACCAAAAATTCGGAAATTTCCATCCCCAACTACAACATTTCCCGTCAAGATAGAACTGCCAAAGGAGGTGGAGTTGCAATCTACTGCAGAGATAACCTGCAGAGTTCTGTCATACTGTCCAGGTCTGTGCCCAAACAGTTTGAGCTTCTACTTTTAAAAATCCACCTATCCAGAAATAAGTCTCTCACTGTTGCCGCCTGTTACAGACCCCCCTCAGCCCCCAGCTGTGCCCTGGACTCCATATGTGAATTGATTGCCCCCCATCTATCTTCAGAGTTTGTACTGTTAGGTGATTTAAACTGGGATATGCTTAACACCCCGGCTGTCTTTCAATCTAAGATAGATGCCCTCAATCTCACACAAATTATCAAGGAACCCACCAGGTACAACCCAAAATCCGTAAACATGGGTACCATTATTGATATCATCCTGACTAACTTGCCCTCCAAATACACCTCCTCTGTTTTCAACCAGGATCTCAGCGATCACTGCCTCATCGCCTGTGTTCGCAATGGGTCAGCGGCCAAACGACCACCCCTTATCACTGTCAAACGCTCCCTAAAACACTTTTGCGAGCAGGCCTTTCTATTCGATCTGGCCCAGGTATCCTGGAAGGATATTGACCTCATCCCGTCAGTAGAGGACGCCTGGTTGTTCTTTAAAAGTGCTTTCTTCACCATCCTAAATAAGCATGCCCCTTTCAAAAAACGTAAAACTAAGAATAGATATAGCCCTTGGTTCACCCCAGACTTGACTGCACTAGACCAACACAAAAACATCCTGTGGCGCACTGCATTAGCATCGAATAGCCCCCGCGATATGCAGCTATTCAGGGAAGTCAGGAACAAGTACACCCAGTCAGTTAGAAAAGCAAAGGCCAGCTTTTTCAAACAGAAATTTGCTTCCTGTAGTACTAACTCCAAAAAGTTCTGGGACACTGTAAAGTCCATGGAGAATAAGAGCACCTCCTCCCAGTTGCCCACTGCACTGAGGCTCGGAAACACTGTTACCACTGATAAATCCACGATTATTGAAAATTTCAATAAGCATTTTGCTACGGCTGGCCATGCTTTCCATCTGGCTACCCCTACCCCGGTCAACAGCTCTGCACCCCCGGCAGCTACTTGCCCAAGCCCCCCCCGCTTCTCCTTCACCCAAATCCTGACAGCTGATGTTCTGAAAGAGCTGCTAAGTCTGGACCCCTACAAATCTGCTGGGCTAGATAATCTGGACCCTCTCTTTCTGAAATTATCAGCCAAAATTGTTGCAACACCTATCACTAGCTTGTTCAACCTCTCTTTCGTATCGTCTGAGATCCCTAGAGATTGGAAAGCTGCCGCGGTCATCCCCCTCTTCAAAGGAGGAGACACTCTAGACCCAAACTGTTATAGACCAATATCCATCCTGCCCTGCCTTTCCAAAGTTTTCGAAAGCCAAGTTAACAAACAGATAACTGACCACTTCGAATCCCACCGTACCTTCTCTGCTATGCAATCTGGTTTCCGAGCTGGTCATGGGTGCACCTCAGCTACGCTCAAGGTACTGAACGATATCATAACCGCCATCGATAAAAGACAGTACTGTGCAGCCGTTTTCATCGACCTGGCCAAGGCTTTCGA
Source organism: Thymallus thymallus (assembly GCA_023634145.1). NCBI lineage: Eukaryota > Metazoa > Chordata > Actinopteri > Salmoniformes > Salmonidae > Thymallus > Thymallus thymallus. The sequence goes on along the minus strand of CM042410.1, from coordinate 29,674,442 downwards.
CTCTGTCAATCACCGCATTCTTATTGGCAGACTCAACAGCCTTGGTTTCTCAAGTGACTGCCTTGCTTGGTTCTCTAACTACTTTGCAGACAGAGTTCAGTGTGTCAAATCGGAGGGCCTATTGTCCGATCCTCTGGCAGTCTCTATGGGGGTGCCACAGGGTTCAATTCTTGGGCCAACCCTTTTCTCTATATACATCAACGATGTCGCTCTCGCTGCTGGTGACTCTCTGATCCATCTCTACGCAGATGACACCATTCTGTATACATCTGGCCCCTCTTTGGATACTGTGTTTACTAACCTTCAATCAAGCTTCAATGCCATACAACACTCCTTCCGTGGCCTACAACTGCTCTTAAACGCTAGTAAAACTAAGTGCATGCTTTTCTATCGAACGATGCCAGCACCCGCCCACCGGACTATCATCACTACTCTCGACGGATCCGAATTAGAATACGTGGACACCTACAAATACCTAGGCATCTGGTTAGACTATAAACTCAACTTCCAGACTCACATCAACCATCTCCAATCCAAAATTAAATCCAGAATTGGCTTCCTATTTCGCAACAGAGCCTCCTTCACTCATGCTGCCAAACATGCCCTTGTAAAACTGACTATCCTACCGATCCTTGATTTCGGCGATGTCATTTACAAACTAGCCTCCAACACTCTACTTAGCAAATTGGATGTAGTCTATCATAGTGCCATCCGTTTTGTCACCAAAGCCCCTTACACTACCCACCACTGCGACCTGTATGCTCTCGTTGGCTGGCCTTCACTATATATTCGTCGCCAAACCCACTGGCTCCAGGTCATCTATAAGTCTTTATTAGGTAAATCCCCGCCCTATCTCAGCTCACTGGTCACCATAGCAACACCCACCCGTAGCATGCGCTCCAGCAGGTATATCTCACTGGTCACCCCCAAAGCCAACACCTCCTTTGGCCGCCATTCCTTCCAGTTCGCTGCTGCCAATGACTGGAACGAATTGCAAAAATCATTGAAGCTAGAGGTTCCTATCTCCCTCAATAACTTTAAGCATCAGCTGTCAAAGCTGCTTATCGATCACTGCACCTGTTTATAGCCCTTCTGTAAATAGCCCACTCTACTACCTCATCCCCATATTTATTTTTGTTTATTTTTCACTAATCTTGCACTCCAGTATCTCTATTTGCACATCATAATTTGCACATCCTTCATTCCTGTGTTAATGATGATAATTCTGTAATTTATTTCTACTCTATATAGTCTATTTATTGTCCTACCTCCCAACCTTACTGCATTTTTGCACTACATGTTGCACTCTGTTTATAGATTTTCTATTGTGTTTTTGACTGTTTGTTTAATGTGTAACTCTGTGTTGTTGTTTTTTTTTTTTTTTGTCGCACTGCTTTGCTTTGTCTTGGCCAGGTCGCAGTTGCAAATGAGAACTTGTTCTCAACTGACCTACCTGGTTAAATAAAGGTGAAATAAAATAAAATAAAAAAAATATTTTATTGCATGACATAAGTATTTGATCACCTACCAACCAGTAAGAATTCCGGCTCTCACAGACCTGTTAGTTTTTCTTTAAGAAGCCCTCCTGTTCTCCACTCATTACCTGTATTAAACGGCAACTGTTTGAACTCGTTACCTGTATAAAAGACACCTGTCCACAAACTCAAAAAGACTCCAACCTCTCCACAATGGCCAAGACCAGAGAGCTGTGTAAGGACATCAGGGATAACATTGTAGACCTGCACAAGGCTGGGATGAGCTACAGGACAATAGGCAAGCAGCTTGGTGAGAAGGCAACAACTGTTGGCGCAATTATTAGAAAATGGAAGAAGTTCAAGATGACGGTCAATCTCCCTCGGTCTGGGGCACCATGCAAGATCTCACCTCGTGGGGCATCAATGATCATGAGGAAGGTGAGGGATCAGCCCAGAACTACACGGCAGGACCTGGTCAATGATCTGAAGAGAGCTGGGACCACAGTCTCAAAGAAAACCATTAGTAACACACTACGCCGTCATGGATTAAAATCCTGCAGCGCACGCAAGGTGCCCCTGCTCAAGCCAGCGCATGTCCAGGCCCGTCTGAAGTTTGCCAATGACCATCTGGATGATCCAGAGGAGGAATGGGAGAAGGTCATGTGGTCTGATGAGACAAAAATAAAGCTTTTTGGTCTAAACTCAACTCGCCGTGTTTGGAGGAAGAAGAAGGATGAGTACAACCCCAAGAACACCATCCCAACCGTGAAGCATGGAGGTGGAAACATCATTCTTTGGGGATGCTTTTCTGCAAAGGGGACAGGACGACTGCGCCGTATTGAGGGGAGGATGGATGGGGCCATGTATCGCGAGATCTTGGCCAACAACCTCCTTCCCTCAGTAAGAGCATTGAAGATGGGTCGTGGCTGGGTCTTCCAGCATGACAACGACCCGAAACACACAGCCAGGGCAACTAAGGAGTGGCTCCGTAAGAAGCATCTCAAGGTCCTGGAGTGGCCTAGCCAGTCCCCAGACCTGAACCCAATAGAAAATCTTTGGAGGGAGCTGAAAGTCTGTATTGCCCAGCGACAGCCCCGAAACCTGAAGGATCTAGAGAAGGTCTTTATGGAGGAGTGGGCCAAAATCCCTGCTGCAGTGTGTGCAAACCTGGTCAAGAACTACAGGAAACATATGATCTCTATAATTGCAAACAAAGGTTTCTGTACCAAATATTAAGTTCTGCTTTTCTGATGTATCAAATACTTATGTCATGCAATAAAATGCAAATTAATTACTTAAAAATCATACAATGTGATTTTCTGGATTTTAGATTCCGTCACTCACAGTTGAAGAGTACCTACGATAAAAAGTACAGACTTCTACATGCTTTGTAAGTGGGAAAACCTGCAAAATCGGCAGTGTATCAAATACTTGTTCTCCCCACTGTATATCATGTATCTGATAAAGAAATTGGTATGTTTAAAATAATGACTAAAATGTTCCACCCTGAAACTGTAATGTGTGAGATGTTAGGAAATACTCTTAAGAATGTGGGTACATAGACAAAGTTAATAGGTTACCATCTGGTGGAACAGTCAGTGGGTAGTTAAGAAGAAAGGCTATTTATGACGGTTGTAAAAACTGGATAATGGGAGTTTTGGTCCCAGCTCTCCCAACCAGGGGGAGTGGGCTGTTTATACAACGTGATTAAGTGTGGGTCCAGTTAGGTATCTAATGTGTCCTTGAAGGGAGAGACCTGAGAGGTTACAGCCCCCATTAAGCAGGGTGGGGGCTTTCTGACTGGGGGATATGTTTGAAAAGCTATGTGCATTGTGCATTGTTGTATTGCCAGAACGTTCTCTGAATAAAGACTGACCATTGTAAGCTGGGGCTCTCTCTGTATTATTTAAAACTGAGGTCTACAACCTTCAGGGTACAGATAGAGTTATAAAAGAGTTCATTTAGAACATTGAGATAGAAATTCTTGTGACAGTATCTGCATGTATCATTGGCCTTTTCTTTTATGATTGTAAACAAACGTTACAAGGTATCGGATAACATTGTGACCCCATTTTGAATCCTTTGAGTAAGAGGCCATCCAGAGCTCATGCCTAAAGTGTGAACCTCTCAGAAAATCAGGATCCAGGTCTTCAGCCTCAGTACAGGGCCAGAGCCGGTATCATATATCTATTAACCCACTGACCTGAACACCCTGAGCAACTGCACCCTCCATCTTCTAGCACCTTCCCTCTCCTCTCCTCTCCCTCTCTCCTCCCCCCCCCTCTTCCCCCTCCTCACCTTCCCAAACCTTCTGTCAATCAGTCTGCTTTCTCCACTAGCTACCCTCCCATCAACAAGCAGTTCCCTCTTCCCCGTCCCCACCTTCCCAAACTGCAAGTCCCCCCCTCTCTTTTTACAACGTACACATTAAATTGAATAACTATCAAGGCCCCGTTAGGGTCCCTCCCCCCCCCCCCCTCCCTCCCCTTCCCTCCTGCCACAATAGAGGGGTATCAGGGGAGAGTCAGGGTCGACCCCCTCCCTGGGTCTTTTAATAGACCTGGCTGGAATTAGAGCAGCAGCTGCCTGTTACACCTCCTCTCCCCTGTCCTTGTCTGTCCTCCTTATCACCACCTCTCTCCCCTGTCCCTGTCTGTCCTCCTTATCACCACATCTGCCCTGTCCCTGTCTGTCCTCCTTATCACCACCTCTCCCCTGTCCCTGTCTGTCCTCCTTATCACCACATCTCCCCTGTCTGTCCTCCTTATCACGACCTCTACCCTGTCCCTCTCTGTCCTCCTTATCACCACCTCTCCCCTGTGCCTGTCTGTCCTCCTTATCATGACCTCTACCCTGTCCCTGTCTGTCCTCCTTATTACCACCTCTCCCCTGTCCCTGTCTGTCCTCCTTATCACCACCTCTCCCCTGTCCCTGTCTGTCCTCCTTATCACCACCTCTCCCCTGTCCCTGTCTGTCCTCCTTATCACCACCTCTCCCCTGTCCCTGTCTGTCCTCCTTATCACCACCTCTCCCCTGTCCCTGTCTGTCCTCCTTATTACCACCTCTCCCCTGTCCCTGTCTGTCCTCCTTATCACCACCTCTACCGTGTCCCTGTCTGTCCTCCTTATCACCACCTCTACCGTGTCCCTGTCTGTCCTTCTCCTACGGTCTCTCTCGCTCTCTCAATTAAAATGTCAATTTAAGGGGATTTATTGGCATGGGAAACACATGTTTACATTGCCAAAGCAAGTGAAATAGATAATAAACAAAAGTGAAATAAACAATAAAAAATGAACGGTAAACATTACACTCACAATGGTTCCAAATAACTAAAGCCATTTAAAATGTCATATTATGTATATATACAGTGTTGTAACGATAGTAGTTAAAGTATAAAAGGGGGAAAAAAATAAACATTGTATTTAAAATGGTGTTTGTTCTTCACTGGTTGCCCTTTTCTTGTGGCAACAGGTCACACATCTTGCTGCTGTGATTGCACACTGTTATTTCACCCAATAGATATGGGAGTTTATCAAAATGTGATTTGTCTCTCACTCTCTCTACCCCTGCCCCGTATCTCTCATCCCTCTCTCACTGTGCTACCACTCCTCTCTCTTTCTCTCACCCCCACTGCTTGTATCTCGCTTTCTCTCTGCTACACCCTGTTGCCCTCTCTCTCTCTGTAACCCTCCTGTCTTCTTTCCCCATCTCTGCTTCAACCCCCAGACCCTAGCCACCTCCCCTTCACATATACCTCACTCACACACACCTCACACTCCACACACTCACAGGACTACCATTCCCAGACCAGTCACCATGGCCGACAAGAAGGGCGCTGCTGCCAACAGCAAACTGATGGTGAGGAAGAAAGAGAGGACGACAAAGAAAGCGGTGAACGTGGAGGTCAAAAAAGAGGTGAAGACGGAGATGAAGAGGGAGGTGAAGTCAAGTTTGGTGAAGAAAGAGGAAAAGGTCCTGGCGGTTGGGGAGAAGGTGGAGGGGAACGGAGAGGTCCCAATGGAGGAGGAAGCCACAGCTAATAAAGACGCGGCTAAAGGGGAGGCAGCGGCGGCGGAGGCTAATGCTAACGGAGCGAATGCAGAGTACGAACCCATTGAGCTGCCTCCTTGGGAGATCATTGAAGGGTGGGTGACAACTGATACTGTCTGTGTGTGTCTGTACTGTATGTCTCTGTCTGCTGCTGGTTTGCTCTCATTCTTTATGTTAGGGTCAAACATAAATTGACATGGAATCACTATTCATGTATTGTTTCCTACTGTATATTAACACTGGGCTAATTGTGCGCCGCCCTATGGGACTCTCGATCACGGCCGGATGTGATACAGCCTGGATAAGAACCAGGGACTGTAGTGACACCTCTAGCACTGAGATGCAGTGCCTTACACCACTGCGCCACTTAGGAGTATAGAGAACTGAAGTGTTGCCAAATGATCTTTGAACACTAGAACTCTGTGAAACACTGGAACGTCCACCGTGGTTTTGTTGTGACTGTTCATACGACTTAACATTGGGACAGCAGTGTCACTCTAAAATAAGTAGTCAAATGCAAGACAGGGACATAGCCACTGAGTTTTACCATAAAGTCAAATTAAATCCAAAATGAAGGTATACTGTTTAAGATTTTCAAACTCAAACTCATTGATAAGGCCAGACCGGAAGTTTCCAATACCTTGACAGTGTTGTCTGCTTCTCTAATCAATAATAGTGTATGTTTCCATGTTTGGTAAAATCTGGTTAAATCAATTCCACAGGCATTTATTTAAATGGATTTCTGGGGGCTTAAATGTACTTCCACAAATTCTATCCGGCCCAGTCATTGGTTGACCACTAGAGGCCTGTAAAGTTGCACAGTCATTGGTTCATCCCCTGTGAGTTGGTGTGTTAGCGTGCTGGGTCATTGTGCAGTAGTGAGGGGATTGGTTCAGTTACAGCTCAGAGGGATTTTTCCATTCTGAGTTGATCTGTGTTTAGGAACCTGTGCAGAAAAATACCCTCTGGCTTTGTTTTTATCACCCCGCCATCTGATGGATTTGTTGTCATCTTTTGGGTGTGACTGTGTTGGGGGGTAAATTTGTTGACACTACAACAAAAATAAATATGTACTGTATAGCACATATGTTACGAAATCAAAGGGATAAACAACATGTAATGCATGCTACTCACCCCCTCTGTAGGGGGTGAGTAGCAAATTCAGATATGTTATCTTCTTGAAGGGGTCCTGAATTGGTAAAAAAAAACAGCATGAAAACATATATTGAAGGAACAAGTAAATAATGAAGGATGAATTCCCTATATTTTTGGGGACAAGGCCACTGTGTCTATCAGTGTCATGTCTGGTAGAACCCAGACTGACTAGTAGGAGACTTGCTCGTCTAAAGCTGCGTTTAGACAGGCAGCCCAATTCTGATTTTTTGCCCCATTAATTGGACTTTTGACCAACCAGATCAGCTCTGAAAAAGATCTGATGGGAAAAGATCTGATGTGACTGGTCAAACGTCCAATTAGTGGAAAAAATATCAGAATTGGGCTGCCTGTCTAAACGCAGCCTTAGGGGACTAAGATCATTATACGTTCAAACACATGACCCTCTTAAAACAGGACAGGCTCAATAAACAACCCTCAGCCTTCACTGTGGACAGAGCCTGTGGATTACTCAATGATTACTGGAGGATTCACTTCACAGTTGACTAGCCATCCATTGAAAGCTTCCATTAGACACACCCATGACTCGGCTGTGCCATTTACAAATTTGCAGTCTCATAATCAAAACATTTTAACTGGGTCAGGTTTCCAGAATCCCTGGACATACGTTCTTGAGAGTAAGAACAGGAGAGGTGGGACAGATTTAACAAAAATATTATAAAAGTAGTTTTACGAGGCTAGAGTTTGCACTTCTTCTAGTTGGTGATGAGGCACTAAAACAACATCTGACCACATCACCAAATATAACTACCTAGAAGATTACTAGACAGGGAAAAAGTGGCAATATTGTCCAAACTGACAAGTATAAGCTATTTGCGCTTGTTTCGGGCTATAATAAGGGTGAAGATCAGGGTTTGTGAATATAATAGTGTTTATAGGTGATGTAGGAGAAGCAATTATTTGATGACAGAGTCAAACGGTCCTAAGCCACGCCTCGGCTGTGGCTCACAGAAGCAGAACACGTACACAACGGTTGCAAATATCGATAGCAGGAACCACGTTAGAAGAAAATACGGTTGCGTCGTTTCAAAGAAACATTTGCCAAAACAAACAGTCACTCAAATAGTGCCGTAATAAATTCAACCACACAACTACTCACATTGGATCAAGACCACGGACAGTATACTGTGTACTGTCAGAGAGGAAAAAGTTGCGCTGTATTCGTTGTTCTATCTCTATCATGCAACAATAAAAAATGCACCACAACACATTACCTTTGTTTTTACCACACAACCAGTGATCTAAAGTTGAAATAATAATTTAAACATTGTATTCAAAATGATATGAACGAGATAGCAACAAAAAGCAAGCTGTAGATGAAAACAAAAACTACACTCACCAAGTGTCTCATTGCGCCGCTGCTCCTTAAGAAGGTCTACCCTTGTTTACCAAAATGTTTTTAAACTCACTGTAGCTCGCAGGTGTGAGGTTGAGTTTTGGTGTCGAAGTGCTGACTTTGTCAAACAGGCTAAATCTTTGAAACCAGTTGTCCAGGTTGAGTTATTATTGGTGCTGAAGAGTAGGCAATTCCAATAGTAAAGCATTTTTCTCAGCTCACAGCTAGTTATCCACGGATAGCACTCATAATTATTAACTTGAAAATGCCTTTCAAAACTCTTTCCTCGCTGCACCAAATCAGGCATTGCAGGAGTTGGTCTCCCGGTCTGTACAAGATTTAACATTTCATTGAAAGTTAGTCTTGAAAAGGGCGATGCTAACAATTTAGCAACCACATCGTCCTCGATTACTCTCTCTGCAGTTGCCATCGTTACATACAAAAAGCTAGCCAGGTAGCTAGGCTCAAGCATGAGAAAACAAGATAAGGCTCGCTATTGGCTCTGAATTAGTGACGTATACTTAGGCCCTCTAGAGGGCCTTGAGGCATCATACAATTGTCCCACAAGACAATTTGTGATTGGTTGATTCTACTGTCATTCCAAAATGCTACTCTAATTGAAGTCAATGTCAACGACGTTGGCTGGTGCCTTCTATTCAAAGCCTGAGGGCCTAGCCAATGAGCATTGAGCCCAGCTAGATTATTTCTAGAGGTCGAGTCTACAAAAGAAAGATATGTTTTCTCTTAGATATTAATCAAATCAAAGTTTATTTGTCAAATACAACAGTTGTAGACCTTACAGTGAAATGCTTACATACAAGCCCTAACCAACAGTGCAGTTTAAGTAAAAAATAAGTATTATGTAAACAATAGATAAGTAAAGAAATATACACAGGTGGTATACCGGTGGTGTATACAGGTGGTACCGGTATAGAGTCAATGTGCAGGGGCACCGGTTAGTCGGACTAATTTAGGTAATATGTACATGTAGGTATAGTTAAAGTGACTATGCATAGATGGTAAACAGAGAGTAGCAGCAGGTGGGGGACACAATGCAAATAGCCATTTGATTAGCTGTTCAGGAGTCTTATGGCTTGGGGGTAAAAGCTGTTGAGAAGCCTTTTGGACCTAGACTTGGTGCTCCGGGTACCGCTTGCCATGCGGTAGCAGAGAGAACAGTCTATGACTGGGGTGGTCCTGGATGGCAGGAAGCTTGGCCCCAGTGATGTACTGGGCAGTACACACTATCCTCTGTAGTGCCTTGCGGTCGAGGCCGAGCAGTTGCCGTACCAGGCAGTGATGCAGCCAGTTGCCCTCGATGGTGCAGCTGTAGAACCTTTTGAGGATCTGAGGACCCATGCCAAATCTTTTCAGTCTCCTGAGGTGGAATAGGCTTTGTCGTACCCTCTTCACCACTGTCTTGGTGTGTTTGGACCATTCTAGTTTGTTCGTGATGTGGACACCAAGGAACTTGAAGCTCTCAACCTGCTCCACTGCAGCCCCGTCGATGAGAATGGGGGCGTGCTCGGTCCTCCTCCTTTTCCTGTAGTCCACAATCATCTCCTTCGTTTGGATTACGTTGAGGGAGAGGTTGTTGTCCTGGCACCACACGGCCAGCTCTCTGATCTCCTCCCTATAGGCTGTCTCGTCGTTGTCCGTGATCAGGCCTACCACTGTTGTGTCATCTGCAAACTTAATGATGGTTTTGGAGTCGTGCCTGGCCATGCAGTCATGGGTGAACAGGGAGGACAGGAGGGGACTGAGCACGCACCCCTGAGGGGGATCAGCGTGGCAGATGTGTTGTGTCCTACCCTTACCACCTGGGTGCGGCCCGTCAGGTAGTCCAGGATCCAGTTGCAGAGGGAGGTGTTCTGTCCCAGGATCCTTAGCTTAGTGATGAGCTTTGAGGGCACTATGGTGTTGAACACTGAGCTGTAGTCAATGAATAGCATTCTCACATAGGTGTTCTTTTTGTCCAGGTAGGAAAGGGCAGTGTGGAGTGCAATAGAGATTGCATCATCTGTGGATCTGTTTGAGCCTTATGCAAATTGGAGTGGGTCTAGGGTTTCTGGGATAATGATGTTAATGTGAGCCAGCCTTTCAATGGACCAGCCTTTCAAAGCACTTCATGGCTACAGATGTGAGTGCTACGGGTCTGTAGTCATTTAGGTAGGTTAGCTTAGTGTTCTTGGGCACAGGGACTATGGTGGTCTGCTTGAAACATGTTGGTATTACAGACTCAATCAGGGACATGTTGAAAATGTCAGTGAAGGCACTTGCCAGTTGGTCAGCGCATGCTCGGAGTACACATCCTGGTAATCCGTCTGGCCCAGCGGCCTTGTGAATGTTGACCTGTTTAAAGCTATTACTCACGTCGGCTACGGAGAGCGTGATCACACAGGCGCCCGTAACAGCTGATGCTCTCATGCATGCCTCAATGTTGCTTGCCTCGAAGCGAGCATAGAAGTGATTGAGCTCGTCTGGTAGGCTCGTGTCACTGGGCAGCTCGCGGCTGTGCTTCCCTTTGTAGTCTGTAATAGTTTACAGGCCCTGCCACATCCGAGCCGGTGTAGTACGATTCAATGTTAGTCCTGTATTGGCGCTTTGCCTGTTTGATTATTTGTCTGAGGGCGTAGCAGGATTTATTTTAAGTGTCCGGGTTAGAGTCCCGCTCCTTGAAGGCGGCAGCTCTAGCCTTTAGCTCAATGCGGATGTTGCCTGTAATCCATGGTTTTTGGTTGGGGTATGTACGTACAGTCACTGTGGGGACGACGTCATCGATGCACTTATTGATGAAGCCAATGACTGATGTGGTGTACTCCTCAATGCCATCGGAAGAATCCCGGAACATATTCCAATCTGTGCTAGCAAAACAGTCCTGTAGCTTAGCATCTGAGTCATCTGACCACTTCTTTATTGACCGAGTCACTGGTACTTCCTGCCTTAGTTTTTGCTCGTAAGCAGGAATCAGGAGGATGGAATTATGGTCAGATTTGCCAAATGGAGGGCAAGGGAGAAATTTGTATGCGTCTCTGTGTGTGGTGTAAAGGTGGTCTAGAATTTATTTCCCTCTGGTTGCACATTTAACATGCTGATAATAATTTGATAACACTGTTTTGAGTTTCCCTGCATTAAAGTCCCCGGCCGCTAGGAGCACTGCCTCTGTATGGGCGTTTTCCTGTTTGCTTATTGCCTTATACAGCTGACTGAGTGTGGTCTTAGTGCCAGCATCCATCTGTGGTGGTAAATAAACAGCCACGAAAAATATAGTTGAAAACTCTCTCTGCAAATAGTGTGGTCTACAGCTTATAATGAGATACTCTACTTCAGGCGAGCAGAATCTAGAGACTTCCTTAGATTCCGTGTACCAGCTGTTGTTTACAAATATAAACAGCCCCCCCCTCGTCTTACCGGAGTCTGCTGTTCTATGTAGCCGGTGCAGCGTGTATCCCGCCAGCTGAATGGTGTCCATGTCGTCGTTCAAGAATGACTCGGTGAAACATAATATATTACAGTTTTTGATGTACCATTGGTAGGAAATTTGTAATCATATCTTGTCTAATTTATTGTCCAATGATTGTACGTTGGCTAGCAGTACTGATGGTAAGGGCAGATAACTTCTTGTTTCAACCCAAACTGAAGAAATTCAATAGGAAGATCATTACAATTAAGACAAAAAAAATTATAATATATACATATTTGTATCTATCCTTAGGCCCTCTCTGATGGAGTAGAGGGCCCTGACGGTTCCCCACTGACTGTACCTCTGTACTGTGCAGTTAATACTGACCATGAACTGTACCAGTGGGGCGATCTTGGCCGCTGCCACGGGCCACACAAAGCCCTGCTGGGCCTCCCCTGGTCTTGCCATGGTTAGTGTTGAAGTGGGTAATTGAGTCAGAGGGCTAATAATACAAGGCTGGCATTTCACACTAGGCCACACTTACATGCTAAAATTAGCCCTGCACTCCCCTCTTTCTGTCTGCTGTTCCAGCCAGGCAGCAACCCCCTCTGTTCCCGTTTCAGTATGTCTTTGTTTGTCTCTTTTTAAACAACACAGACAGGTGACTGATCCAGGGGGTAAAATGTCCCCAGGAGTGTATTTAGGGGCATCCAGTCTACAGGCTGTAGATTCCATTGAGTAAATATTTGTGGGAGAGAACCAAACTGAAACACGTTACAGTAACAGGGGTACTATCTAAGGATAGGCACATGTAAAGAGCTGTTACGACAGACAGATAGGTCATGTTGTGAAACTGTACACCAGTAAAAATATCCACCTGAGGGTTTGGAAAATATTTCATGTGCAAGCTATGGAGTTTGCATATCTGTCTGATATAGGAGTGAAATGAAAACTGTATAACATTCTTATTGTTAGAAGAAACACTTCATAATAATAAGACATACTATAAACCCAATCAATTAAGTTAGGGATGGCAAAATGTTTCAATGTTAAATCAGACCTTCATACACAGCTGGTCCTGACCTCCCTGGGGCCCTAAGCAAAATTCTGCTAAGGGGCCCTCCTACCTGACCCGTGAGCCATGTAAACCATTTGCCATTGCCACACAGTCACACCTGACATGCCAGTACTCCCACTACAATCCTCCCTCCTTTAAAACAGTTTACCCTCATGGTGTTTCAGAATGGTGTTGATTTTTGACCAGTCCTTCACGCCTTCCTTTATTATCTTGTAGTCTTTTGTAGAAAAGAGCTTACAGCAAAAACAATACACAGCGTTGTTTTTGATTGAGTATGAAAGCCAGCTCCTGGTAATCCTTTCCCCATTTGACAGCTGTCTCTGTAATAAGCCTGAATGGAAACCTATTCAAGACTTGTCTTTAGTGTAATAAAAATCCAGGACCTCTGCACACTAACTCAGTCCTCATAAAGTCTGTTAAGACTGGGGGCCAATCTGCTCGGGCCTTTGGTGGAGCAGCAACTGTTCTATAAAGGTCTGAGCTGCTTGTATCTGATGCTGGCTGTACACCTCTGGTTGTGCTAGTACTGGCTGAGGCTGCCTGTACTTCACCTGGGTCTGTGTTAGTACTTGCTGAAGCTGCCAGTACTGGGTCTGTGTTAGTACTTTCTGAAGCTGCCAGTACTGGGTCTGTGTTAGTATTTGCTGAAGCCGGCTGTACTGGGTCTGTGTTAGTACTGGCTGAGGGTGGATGTGAATCAACTGAGTCTGTGCTTGTACTGGCTGATGATCCAGCATCTCCTCTACTGAAACTTAAGCATAGCACCTGTAAATTATAGATAACAATACTATTATACATTTTATCAGCTGTATCAGGCCCATTCAAACTGGCTCCCCTAGATTTCCTTTTATACATTAAAATTATGTGCGCCTATGAGGAGTGCCATCACTCCCATATATGGACTGGACTGGTCCCCACAGAGGTTTCTGCTGGAAAGCGCAAATTTCATTTTGTGCACGCGCATATGAATGCATGTTCAAATGCGACGCGGTTTTCGTTTCCGAGCTGGAGTTTATAAACACCGTTGCCCGTTGTCGTTTATCAAACAGAATAAATAGTTGTATTTCACTCTCACCTTTGTCAGACACAAAGTCACAGAACACAGCCCTAGAAGTGGCTGGCAAGCAAGCAAGACACAGACAGACCAAGAGATGCACTGCCCAGCTAGGTTAGCAAGACAGACAGACTAGAGAGAGATGCACTGCAAGCTAGCACATCAACTTAACGTTACTGTTATTTGCTGACATCAAACTTGGAGGAGAGAACGCAAGTTTACCTGATTGCTGTTCCCGCAATTCACTCTCATAGTGTTTTTTTTTCTCTTTTCGTTACCAGAAGGATAGTTCAGCTTCATCCTCTCATCAGAGTTGTAAACATTGACACCTGATTTGACACGAGGGGGAGGCGTAAAGGCCCCGCCCTAATTTGCGGGGCCTTTACGCAACTTGCGTAGTGAGCGTATAGGGCCGCCCGGCTCTGCCTCCATAACCTTGAATAGTGAACTGACGATAGAGAACCCTTCTCCCATTCATTAAATTAACACCATCCCCCTATTCCTTCTCCACCCAGGGACCGCATCGACCCGTTCCAATTCAAGTTCCAATTCAAGAATGTGGAGTACTCGTCAGGCCGTAACAAGACGTTCCTGTGCTACCTGGTGGACAAGGGGAAGGCTGATGACGGTCTGATGAGAGGTTACCTGGAGGATGAACACTCAGGAGCCCACGCTGAACAGGCCTTCTTCCTCCAGACTCTCCCAGACTATGACCCTGCTGTTAAATACACTGTCACCTGGTACGCATCTCTCAAATACACTGTCACTTAGTATATATCTCTCAAACATACAGTAAAGTCACCCGATCCATATTCTGTCCAATACACTGACAGTTGGTATGTTTCTATAACCTGCTCTAATACACTGTCACCTGGTACGTATCTCTCAAATACACTGTCACCTGGTTCATATCTCTCAAACATACAGTCACCTGGTCTCTCTCTCTCAAATACACTGTCACCTTGTAACCATCTCTCAAATACACTGTCACCTGGTATGTATCTCTCAAGTACAGTCACCTGCTACATATCTCTCAAATACACTGTCAACTGGTAACTATCTCTAAAATACACTGTCACTTGGTAATTATCTGTCAAATACACAGTCACGCACAAACATACAGTACACACATACATACAGTATCTACGCAGATAGCTGTGGCCTGTTTCACAGGAAGTTAGCAGCACTTAATGAAAAGATTAGAACCATCTTTATGACCTTATCAAATGTGCCTAATTCATCTTTACCCCTCCCCTGTCCCAGGTACATGTCATCCAGCCCCTGTGCGGCCTGCGCGGCTAAGATCGCAGAGGCCCTCCGGGCCAGGAAGACTATCCAGATGACCCTATTTTCAGCCCGGCTGTTTGAGTGGGAGGAGCAAGAGATCCAAGCGGGGCTTAATGCTCTCTCTCAAGCGGGGTGCAAACTGATGATGATGAAGCCCATGGACTTCACCTACGTCTGGGACACTTTTGTGGAGAACGACAACCTAACGTTCACCCACTGGGAGGACTGCCAGGACAACTATGAGTACTACCACGAGAAACTGTCTGACATCATGCAGTGATCACAGTGAGTGTAGTGGAGAGGATAACACATATGCCTGCTATAGGCCTACATATGCACTCTTATGCAAGCTAAATACACATAAAGAGTTGCATTCCAAAACGCTAGATATCCATTTTCTGAAATGTTGGTAAATTAGCTTTTTATTGTTTAAAAATCTGTTACTTCATGGTTTCATAGAGACAAATAATCATGTTTTTTTTAATAATACTATATATCCGCTTCACTCTCAGATAAATAAGTAGTACTGCTAGGTTTTACACAGTGAAGTGTAGCAAATAACTAACAAATAACTTGTGTTTTTACACAAGCATGAAGGTACCCATAAGAAATAATTTCTGATGAAAAAACATGTGAAAATAGAGTTTTGGAAATATACTCTTCACATGCAGGGATGCACATATTGTAAACACATTCAGTCACAAGACTGATCCCAGAGATGATCTCAGAGATGGAACATGTTCTCATGCAAAGCCAGTGAGGGTCCAGCCGGCGCAATAAATCTAACGAGGGTGACCCCAGAGAGAAAAGACAAACAGATACAGTTACTGTTATTCCCCTGGCTGATGAACTGCTGCTTAATGAGGGCAGCTGCTAACATTTAGGAGGAATGGTGCTGAAGACTGGAGGCTTAGCTTCAATCCTGGGGTCCTCAGAGAAAGTCTAAGGGCTCTATTCAATCTGTGTCGCTGCAGCGTTACAGATTACACAAAAGAAATGTAAAGGTAATTTCCGATTGAGCTGACAGATGCAGCGTTTACCATGAATGCATTCTCCTCTAATGTGGAAATATTGCCTTTAAATTTCAATCAAGCTGTAACGCTGAACTTCCGCAATACCAATTGAATAGAGCCCTAAAGGTTAGTTAGAGTTTTTAATTTTACATTTATTTAACTAGGCAAGTCAGTTAAGAACAAATTCTTATTTACAATGACGGCCTACCTACAGAGTCAGCCCCTGGAGCAAATTAGGGTTAAGTGCCTTGCTCAAGGACTTATTGACAGGTTTTTCACCTTGTCAGCTCGGGTATTAGAGATGTGAAGTATTCTTATCTTTTTGATGAGGAGATATCAATACGTTTTGAGTTTCTGTTGATGTCAATATTCTCTCTCTCTCGCTAGAATTCACCCCTGACCTGCCACCTCAGTGATGTGAGCAGTTTGTGTGCTTGTGCGTCAAGCCATCCTGCTCTTCATGCCTTTATGAAGCCAACTCTCTGTCCCAGCTTCCACTCTCCGTTCTGGAGTTGTCCTCACAGGACACATGTGTCTGCTGGTTCATCTGTGGATTAATTGTCAACGTCAAGATGAAGGCTCTGCAATGATGCACTCCTGGGTTATAATTCAAGTATAAATGATCTATTATTTTATTACAATTTAAGTTATAATAATTTCTCCATCTCCTGTGTCCTCGAATGATGTTTCATACTGTATCTGCACAAATATAATTTTTCATATCTGCACTAATGTTGCTTCTTCAAGGGCAATATTCAGGGGGCTAGAATGATATTCTTTGTATGAATATTCATATATATATTGTTAATAATGATACCCCAGACTGTTACGTTCTAGAGAATTAACAGAAATGTGTGTTATTGTTATTAGGAGCAATTTTACTTTTGTGAGTTTGGATGAGATACGTTTAATACCTTTTTTACACGTTTTGTTATAGCAAGAAAACATTCTTGTTACTTGATGGAGTTCGTTTTAAATTATGATTGAATGATAAAAATGCTAATTTTTACAGAAAGAATGAGTAACGATTGTAATGGTTCTTGAGCACACTATTTAACTTCAAGATCATATAGACCTAGCTATAGAAATTGAAGCAAAGTATATTATTTATACACAGTGAAAATAAAGTCTGGAGTTTTAAAGTGTTATTTTTCTCATTTCTAAAGCATTGTCAACAAAAACTGAACTGACAATTTTGAATTGAAATACATGTGTTTGACTGCTTTTTCTTGTTGTGACCTGTAAACAATGTACAACTATAGCCATCTACTAATCCCCTGGTCCTACTAGTTGAAAGCCCAGTAATAACCCATGGAACTCTGAGAGCAGGAAGCATTGGAACTTTGAAAGCAGGAAGCTTTGGTTATTGAGTTATCTAGATAAAGCCTAGCTCTAGCCTACTCTTGAGAGCATCGCCTCTAGTCTCGCGTTCCGGAATGCTGAGCGCCAGTTAGCCACCGTTCATGGAGTAGAGTGGTTCTATTAAAAGACTGGATTGTTCATCACACAATAACAACTCTTCCTGGCACTAAAACACTGGTGATATGATAACGACCATCAGAGTCATGGGAATCAAAGCAATCTGCAGCTTTTTCTGGGTCTCGGTTCTTGTGAAGCCATATTATAGAATGTAAAAGAGCTTTGGAGTAAATTAAGAATCAATTAAGAATGACTTAGCTCAACAGATCAGCAGATAAGGAAAGCATATTTTAATGAGACAACCATGCATGCACTAGTTGACATTTACAACTAGTGCATGACTGTAAAGTACATCTTCACAGAGATCTGACGGCAGAAAAACATGCCAAATCTAGCAGGCTCCAATCAGCTAGCCATGAAGAAGAGACATGGTCCATGTTACAGACTTTCAGTAGCCTAACATACTCATTGACATTCAAAGCAGTGACACAGAATTCGAAATAGAGATGGTTCTGAGCACCTTGATTACCATTTCCATTCAAATAATGAGTGCATGAGTTTGGGGAAGCACTCGGGTAGGTAACGGGGAAGTGCGTAGTGTAGTTAAGGAGTTGAGGGATATATGGTTGCCCTTCAGAGAGTTCCATAAGGTGGGGTCCGAAGAAGCTTCTTTCATAAGTCTCTCCACTGACCCTTTGTGGTTGTTGCTGGTCTCCCCAGACAGAGCCAGCAGGACGTGGGTTGAGTGCAGGGGAGCGGCCCGGTGTGTAGCCCGGGATGGGGTTGGGGACAGCAGGGAGGAGGAGCGGGTCTGGGCGGTGTGGAGCCCCTCTATGGCGGTGGACAACCAGATGAGTCTCTTCAGGCTCTGGATGGTCCTGCCACAGTCATGCATCAGCTGGTGCTCTGTCACCGCTTGCCTGCTGGAGAGAAGAGGAGGGGAGAGGAAAGGAGGGGAGGGGAGGAGGAAAGGGGTAGAGGGGGGAGGAGGAAAGGAGGGAAGGGGTAGAGGGGACGGAGGAAAGGAGGGAAGGGGTAGAGGGGGGAGGAGGGAAGGAGGGGAACAGACATACGAGCAAGGAGGGAGAGGAGTACAGTAACGTGTTCAGACAACAGTGTGATAGAAATATGATAAAGGAGATTAGACTGGGAGGAGAGAGCTGTAGGGTGTAGTTTGCTAGTGACAAATAAGAGACCTGAAAGTAAAATAGACTTCAGCAACCTTTAGTATGTTCAAAAGTGCTACAAAATAAAGGAAGAAACCTTTAGAGCCCTCAAACTCAACTCTGGAACTCAAAGCCAGTTCCACTGCATTTTTTCATTGTTTCCCTGAGACATCAGATGGGTGCAATTAATTATCAGGTAGAACATAAAACAAGCAGGCCCCTGACCTCGTAAGTGTTGAATACCCGTGCTTTAGAGCACGTGTCAAACTCATTCCACGGAAGGCAGAGTGTCTGCAGCTGTTCTGTTCTTAAGGTCTGACATGAACCCCCTCCTCCTACTGAACCTCCCACAGTAAAGTCTCCCGTTACCATGACACAGAGAGTCGCCATTGGAAATGCAGTCGTCTTGACAACACTATCTGGGCCAGGTTTCCCTAGGTGAGAAATGTAGCCTGCTGGTCTGTGGGCGTATAGCAGGTGGAGAGAGATAGAGAAAGGGATATATACAGAGAAAATAAGGGCGAGTGAGAGCGATAGAAATACGCAGAATGAGAGAGAGAGAGAGAGAGAGAGAGATGACATTTGAAATGTCTTTATTCTTTTGGAAGAATGTGAGTGTAATATTTACTGTTAACTTTGTATTGTTTATTTCACTTTTGTTTATCCATTTCACTTGCTTTGGCAATGTAAACATATGTTTCCCATGCCAATAAAGCCCCTTGAATTTAAGAAAGCATGGGCAGTTACAGTATGCATTTATAATGCTGGATTCTCTCACTGTTGAAGACCTCTGACCAGCAACCAACTAGATAAAGACTAGTGGCAATCTCCTTCGGTACATGACTACAGTGCAGCAGTATCTGGAAAGTAACGCTATATAGACAGAATTCAGAAAACTTGGGTTGATGATCAGAATTTCAGTGGTCACCATGTTAGCATCAAAAGATAACACAATGACATTGTCACCGACCCTGTGTTTTCAGATCAGTCTGAGGAGACAAAGCCACTTTATTGAATTGCAGTTTATTGAATTGCAAACCTACTGCGATTCACTGAACAAGAAAATATCTGGTCACAATGGTTTCTTTCACCAATACATGTTTTTCAGAGCATTGACTACTTCTAGGAAGAGAGGAAGTATGCAGTATTCAAACAAGGCCCTGACTGGGGTTGCAAATGGAGGGTACATTACTGGAAACGTCCTAAGTCTACCAGTAAAATACGAGAATTTCTGTAACTTTCAAGGAATATACAGAATTTTATCAGATGACATCTAGTGTCCTTTTTGCATACTCCAGATTATCATAGGTGTATGTAATGATCTCTAGCCCTCGGTGTGGCCTTATAACAAGTATATACAAAAATCTTATATGATTTTTAAATCAATAATAGAATGATAAAGCTGTAAAACATTATCGTAACAATATAAAGTTCTGCCTATCGTAAGGGAGGAGCAGGATGGAACCCTTCGGCAAATCAGATCATGACTCCATCCTGCTCCTCCCTTCATATAGGCACAAACTTTATACAGTGGGGAGAACAAGTATTTGATACACTGCCGATTCTGCAGGTTTTCCCACTTACAAAGCATGTAGAAGTCTGTAATTTTTTATCATAGGTACTCTTCAACTGTGAGTGACGGAATCTAAAACTAAAATCCAGAAAATCACATTGTATGATTTTTAAGTAATTAATTTGCATTTTATTGCATGACATAAGTATTTGATACATCAGAAAAGCAGAACTTAATATTTGGTACAGAAACCTTTGTTTGCAATTACAGAGATCATACATTTCCTGTAGTTCTTGACCAGGTTTGCACACACTGCAGCAGAGATTTTGGCCCACTCCTCCATACAGACCTTCTCCAGATCCTTCAGGTTTCGGGGCTGTCGCTGGGCAATACGGATTTTCAGATCTGACCAAAGATTTTCTATTGGTTTCAGGTCTGGAGACTGGCTAGGCCACTCCAGGACCTTGAGATGCTTCTTACGGAGCCACTCCTTAGTTGCCCTGGCTGTGTGTTTCGGGTCGTTGTCATGCTGGAAGACCCAGCCACGACCCATCTTCAATGCTCTTACTGAGGGAAGGAGGTTGTTGGCCAAGATCTCGCGATACATGGCCCCATCCATCCTCCCCTCAATACGGCGCAGTCGTCCTGTCCCCTTTGCAGAAAAGCATCCCCAAAGAATGATGTTTCCACCTCCGTGCTTCACGGTTGGGATGGTGTTCTTGGGGTTGTACTCATCCTTCTTCTTCCTCCAAACACGGCCAGTGGAGTTTAGACCGAAAAGCTCTATTTTTGTCTCATCAGACCACATGACCTTCTCCCATTCCTCCTCTGGATCATCCAGATGGTCATTGGCAAACTTCAGACGGGCCTGGACATGCGCTGGCTTGAGCAGGGGCACCTTGCGTGCGCTGCAGGATTTTAATCCATGACGGCGTAGTGTGTTACTAATGGTTTTCTTTGAGACTGTGGTCCCAGCTCTCTTCAGGTCATTGACCAGGTCCTGCCGTGTAGTTCTGGGCTGATCCCTCACCTTCCTCATGATCATTGATGCCCCACGAGGTGAGATCTTGCATGGTGCCCCAGACCGAGGGAGATTGACCGTCATCTTGAACTTCTTCCATTTTCTAATAATTGCGCCAACAGTTGTTGCCTTCTCACCAAGCTGCTTGCCTATTGTCCTGTAGCCCATCCCAGCCTTGTGCAGGTCTACAATTTTATCCCTGATGTCCTTAAACAGCTCTCTGGTCTTGGCCATTGTGGAGAGGTTGGAGTCTGTTTGATTGAGTGTGTGGACAGGTGTCTTTTATACAGGCAATGAGTTCAAACAGGTGCAGTTAATACAGGTAATGAGTGGAGAACAGGAGGGCTTCTTAAAGAAAAACTAACAGGTCTGTGAGAGCCAGAATTCTTACTGGTTGGTAAGTGATCAAATACTTTTGTCATGCAATAAAATGCAAATTAATTATTAAAAAATCATACAATGTGATTTTCTGGATTTTTTTTTTAGATTCTGTCTCTCACAGTTGAAGTGTACCTATGATAAAAATTACAGACCTCTACATGCTTTGTAAGTAGGAAAACCTGCAAAATCGGCAGTGTATCAAATACTTGTTCTGGAACTGTTGGGGTGCTAGGACCTAGTTTAACAATTATGCATCCATCCGTGAGTAACTCTGGTCCGTCAGCACTCATCCACTCAGGACCTATTTATTCATACAGGTCTGTATATACATACTCATGTACAGTTGTTATATTATATCACATGCAATATTGTAAGTAATTATTGGACGTAGGCATTCACTCAGGAATGCATATTAGTATCCTGCCAGTTGCACCTTTTCTCATTGCTTTTAGTATATCGAATGTGCAATAAGTGCAGTTGTCTGTAATTAAACCCTGCGCACTAAGGACTGTATTTTAAGGGAATTACTATTATTACCCCAAATGATATCATACACACATTTAGCTATTAAAGTATCTCTTCCTGTCATTTACCTGTACAGTTTGTGTAAACATGCAAGTATTCACTTATCTGTAAATATAACTGTATACCTAACTGTACAGCTAATTTAACCATGCAAAATTTTCACTTACCTGTTAATTTACCCAGTCTGTCTGTTAAGTAAACTATTATTACCCTCGCTCATATCATACGCATTTTTAGCTACTGAAGTATTTCTCTGCCATCGACCTGTATAGTATAGTTAACCATCCAACATCCACCAATGTATAGTGTACATATTCAGCCAACCACTCATACTATGTAATGTCCTTTTATAGCTTTTTTTTTGCACTCCAGATATCTTGTATTTCTATACTTTTTCATACTGCCGCTCTATGTATCATGTATCTGTCTTTTGTGTACTTTCGTTGTGGCATTTTGCACCTGCCCTGTGTTTTGTTGTAGCTGCTTGACAATGAAATTTCCCCCCCGGGGGAGCAATAAAGTACCTACCTACCACTGTATGTACTGATGTTGTTCTCACTGTGACTATTAAAACCTACATACACCAAAAACCACGCAGAACTGAAAGCACAAACAGCTTTTAACCACTGCAAGGTGACTGGGAATATGGTTGAATACAAACAGTGTAGTTATTCCCTTCGTTAGGCAATCAAACAGGCAAAACGTCAGTACAGAGAAAGTGGAGTCGCAATTCAACGGCTCAGACATGTGGCATGGTGTACAGACAATCACAGACTACGTCGCAGACACCAACGTCTTCCTCCCACACAAGCTAAACACCTTCTTTGCCAGATTTTTAGGTCTGTGGGCTCTCGTTCTCCGTGGCCGACGTAAGACATTTAAGCGTGTTAACCCTCACAAGGCTGCCGGCTCAGACGGCATCCCTAGCCGCATCCTCAGAGCATGCGCAGACCATCTGGCTGGAGTGTTTACGGACATATTCAATCTCTCCCCATCCCAGTTGGCTGTCCCCACTTGCTTCAAGATGTTCACCATTGTTCCCTTACCCATGAAAGCAAAGGTAACTGAACTAAATGACTATCCCCCGTATCACTCACTTATGTCATCATGAAGCACTTTGAGAGGCTACTTAAGGAGCATATCCCCTCCATGTTACCTGACACCACTCCAATATATCCACAGACGATGCAATCGCATCGCACTGCACACTGCCCTATCCCATCTGGACAATAGGAATACCTATGTAAGAAGGCTGTTCATTGACTATAGCTCAGCCTTCAACACCATAGTACCCTCCAAGCTCATCATCAAGCTCGGGGCCCTGGGTCTGAACCCCGCCCTGTGCAACTGGGTCCTGGACTTCCTGACGGGCTGCCCGTCCTAATATTTATATATTTATTTTACTTTTAGATAGATAGATAGATAGATAGATAGATAGATACTTTATTGATCCCAGAGGGAGAAATCTTTCTTTTAGATGTGTGTATTGTTGTCTGTTGCCCAAATATCAGTGTGGCGAATGGATCTATAATATCAACAGTCCTTTTTCAGCTACACAACATGGTACAGTTCTGGTGACTACAGACCATTTACTATATAGATATAATAGGGAATTTGATGGATTGAATCAGTACAGTACTGTTACGCTGCAGCCACACCGATTGTTGGCTGTAATACCAAACGTTAGCCACGTTGTAGCGCTGTTGGACCACTTATTAGATCATAATGAAAGCCTTTCTGACCTTGACATTTTTTATTTATTTTATTTAACCTTTATTTAACTAGGCAAGTCAGTTAAGAACAAATTATTATTTACAATGACAGCCGGACTACAGGTTCAGCCCCTGGAGCAAATTAAGGATAAGAGCCTTGCTCAAGGACCAGCGACCTTTCGGTTACTGGCCCAATGCGTTAACCGCTAGGCTACCTGCCGCCCCTAGAAAGAAAGAAAAGGATATTTCCAAAAATGAGAGAGATCCAAAATTAAGAGGTTGATGAACATGAAAATAATTGACAAAGAGGATAAATATTTTTCTGTTCTTGGAAAATCCTCTTCCAAAACCAGAAGGCCTAGAAGATCATCTAAATGATTTGGAGAGGAAGGATCATGTGATACTGTATCACTGACAAAAATTGGTTCAGTGAAAGTGGTTGAATCACAAGACAACAAATCATCACACAAAGAATCACCCGAAACAAATGTATTTCAAATCCCAAATGGCTTTAATTCATGTATATTGATTTGTATATATTTATATATATATATTTATAATAACTTTCACCTCAATTGCTTGATTATCATTTTTTGATCTGTTAAATTCAAACTACAGGACATAAAGACCAAGGCATTGCACATGATCCTATATTACAACAGAGTAAAGAACAATACAGGCTGTGTGCACATCGTGTACACACACACACACACCCACATACATACATTATACACTTGTGTTTCTGTTAATAGAAATAACTCATATGGGAAACAACTGCATCCATTGAGACGTAGACAAGCACACATAGACAGAGAAAGAGAGAGTGAGCAAGAGAAGAAGAAAGAGCGAGAGAAGGGGAGAGAGAGAGAGAGAGTGTTAAGAGGAGAATTGAGGAAATAAATCACCCATATTCTAATCGGAGAATTCTGTTGCATAGTTTGAAGCAAACAGGTGTGACATTTTGGCATGATAATGAATCTTATTTACAAAAGAGGAGATGGAGGGAGAGGACAGAGAATGGATGTGTGTGTTGCGTGTCTGTCAGGTGAGACACAAACTGAGGAGACGCTGCTCAAAAGCCCTTCCAGAAGAAAACAGACATTTACTGTAGAATCAGGCTCATTTACTATTATGTACACACACATGCACAATTAACAATTTCAGCCAATTTAATTATTCCCCTTACTATGATTTTGCTGTTGTTTTTCCTGCGTCAATCAAATCAACAGGCTTGCCCGTTTCAGTACCTCAGCTCTGTGTGGACACGACCATGAAACCAAAACTAATTTCACTTGTAACACCAAACCATTTCGAGTGCCTGTCAGAATTATTCATGATTGCATTAACATCGGTGCAGGTCAGGACGACGAAACATCTCACCTCGAGTGAAATGAGCAACTGTTAACACAGTTGAATGTAACAAAACAAGACTGTGCTCTTTGAAATGGTTGTACAATTATGTACACACCAAGCCAACCAGAATGAGCGATGGATCAACAGAATTACATATGGTTACTCCAACATGCTCAGACCAACCAATCAGCTACCCATCGGACAGGTCTCCCTGGGATCAGAGAATGTGAATATCTCCCTCTCTATAGAACTTCCTGTCTTTCAACAACATAGCTATGAAGAAAGACACCAACTGAAGGCAGTGTTTAAGATGAGGCACACCTGTAATGTACATAGAGTCACAGTCACTGATGATGTAAACACTGCAGGGGAAACTTTATTTCTCTCTTTTATATATTTCTCCTCTGGACCAGCAGCAACCCATAGAGAAGAGACAAGCTAGGCTGCTGTTGACAATAGCAGAATGCCATTATGTGTTACTGAGATGGAATCCTTCTCTGATACAAGAGCAAGTTGTCAATGTGTGTTTTTAACTAGACAAGAGACATGCGGCCCCCATAGCACTTGGTGACCACACACAATGCGATCTGAGCCCTGGTAATCGAAGCGAGTCTGGGCAGATGTTGTAGGACTGTAAACATTGGGAATCGGCTTGAGGCAACAAGACAGAGAGACATACACACAGGTCTCACTGACACAGCACAATCTTATCCAGCCCTCTCTAGAATACAACTAGCGAGATCGAAAGAGAGGCAGAAAAAGACAGAGGCTTTGTGTACGAGCCTTAAATTGTCAACTAGAAGGAACTACCGTAATGGATAGAACCGTTGAATAAACCATTTAAGAATCTCATACATCCGAGATGCGGCAGCTAGAAGAGAGGTTGAATGAGAGAGGAGAGAGAGAGGGAGAGTTGAGGGAGGGCAATGAGGAAATCGATTGACGTGATAGATGTGAAATGATGAGCTGAATAAAGAATGCCTACCTTGTTAAAGAGTGATTCTCCATGGCTTTGGCTGGATGATGGAATAAACGATTAACAGCATGGCATCATTACTTCTTAAAATACTGTGTTACTATGGTGTTATATAGTTGTTGTATGAAGCTTTTGTTGATCTGGTTTTCACATCGGTCTGCTATGGTGAGATATGGGTAAAGTCAGATGGTAGACTGCATGGTTGTTGTGAGTCCCTTACGAATGAACAATGACACAGGATACAGTCAGCAAGTACCTTAGTTAATATCCAGGTAGTAATCGTTCCACACTAGCGATGAAGTACCCAACAGGGACATGTTACCTACAGACAAAGCCATTCATTGAATCATTGAACTGATCTTTGTGAAATTTAATTGGAGTCCCATTCACACATCCACCTCATCCCTCCTCCATCCCATCCTATATTTTCAAGGCAGCATCCTCTCAGTATATGTTTCACTGGGACAGAAACTCAGTCAAAATGTGTGTGTGTGTGTGTGTGCTAGTATGTGTGAGTTTAATTTTGGAAGCAAGTAAACATTTTGATGTCTCATTCCATACTTAAACATGCAGAACATTGAACACATTGAACAGCTAGCTTGTTTCCAAATGCCAATATGTTTTCTCTAGTACAGTGTGGTTTAGGCTACACAGAACACGAACGTACCAATCCTACCAGGTTGGACATATTGCTTTAAACCACCAAATTGTTTATACGTCATGCATGCCACATAGATATTATGTTTATACAAAAATAACACCAGTGCCTATTACTGTGTATCATATCAATTACAGAAAGTTATTTTTCTGTCTTTTCGCAATTAGATACAATTGAAAATGTATTAAAACACAAGAACTGGTTTGGGTAAATATCGGCATATGTAAAATAAAGAGGTTATGACTTTAAAATGTGATATTCCAGTTTTCAAACTTTTTTTATTTACAACTACGGAGAAGCTGCCCCAAACCCAAATAAAAGAAAGCTATCTAAGAAAGACTATGCTTTAGAGAAGCAATGCCGTCCATTACAGTCAACAGTTATTGCACAACGCCTTAGCATGTTCATTTTGTCACACAAGTCATAATTGAGACCTGTGCAATAAGAGAAAAAGTCTTACAGATTGGTCAGAAGCCGCAATGGGCTTGTTCAACAGAGAAACCAAACTTTGTCAGGACTGTCTGACTGGTCGTTCTTTAGTTCTCCATCCACCTCAGACATACAGACCTGTTGGTCTGCTTCTGTTGTGCCAAGGTTAATAACAAAACATAAAACAAACAAAAAGATTGGGGTGTTTCTAGCAGATGGAGTATCTGTTCACCTGTGGAATGGAAGGGCAACCAGTTCAATAAGAGATCACAACAGCACAACCATGGCAATAGAAGAGGGACAATCTTATCGACGCTTCAAGCTCTTTGCATTCTCTGTCCACGTTTACATGCAACAACATTTGATATTTTGGGGAGATGGAAAATAAGGAAACACATTCACCTGACAACAATAGTTTAAAACAATCTGGTCAAAAAGAAAAAAAAAAGTATAAAAAAAAACAACAATTGTACAAAACAAGACTTTGGCAGAACATTCTTAAAGCTTTGCTAGGTGATCACTGACTGACTGCCCCCTTTTCATCAAAATCATCCCATGGCAATATTTACACAGTATATTGAATGTAGAAGTGCAATCTTCTAAATAGATTATCGCAGAAGAAAATAAAGGGTTACCTGTCTAACATTCTGACCTAACCGTCTGCGTTGTGTGCGCAAGCGTTGGAAAATAAATGTCCACATACATGTGATTGAAACATCCACAAGGTCCACACCACCATATAAAATCCACAGAAGAAGAAAGTCGAACCAGGAGAGATTAATATTAAAAATAAATAAAAAAAACCTAACTAGGTTTCCCCCTTCTTTATCTGTGATGAGTAGAGAACACAGGATTTTGTGTGACTCAAAATAGGACAACATTCTACAAAGCAAAACAAAAATAAAAAATTATCTGCATTTGAGGTAAAATAACAACCCAATGTTTATCTCCCAGGACACATTACCTAGCAACAGTAAGCGAGCTAAATGTCCATGAATGTTTCATGTGTGTTTCAACCTGTCCCCAAATGAATATAGTTAATTAAAAGTAGGTTTGGGTTGTTTAACCTGCGTCACGATAGACAAAATCAACATGCACACGATGACGTGCGGAAACGGTTTGGTCATCACGTAATGGACGAACGGACACCACAGCAAAGGCATCTCGTTTCTGTTTACGGATACAAACAGGAGGAGGAAGTGATGTCAATACCTGTTTAACAGTATACTCTAAACAGTTTCCAAAACCATTATATTAAAAAAGGTTAATGCTTGATTTGGATGAACTCGAAATTCATGCCCTCTTTTTGACAAGTAGACTAACCCTAAGAATCTAAGAGCAACGATCTAAGAGCAACGATCCTCTCAAAAAATAAGTTAAACTCGCAGTCATATTAGTCTGAAAGAACAGACACAACGTAACAAATATATTTATATAGAGATTAAAAATCATATATACTCTCAATTCATTTAGCATGACGTCAATGTTCTGTTTACTACCGTGTTCTATTTCACTCGCTTTCATTGGACCCCATTTGATTTAAGTTACTGAGAGAAATAGCAGAATTTAAGCTACTGTCTCTTTAAGACTGTATATAGTGAAGGAAAGGGCTGGTAAGACTAGATGTATGTCCAATCGCATGGCCTACAGTGAGTAAACAGTTTATTTTAGCTTTGTTAGCCCCAGCATCGGAC
The DNA here is from genome assembly GCA_023634145.1 of Thymallus thymallus. Lineage (NCBI taxonomy): Eukaryota > Metazoa > Chordata > Actinopteri > Salmoniformes > Salmonidae > Thymallus > Thymallus thymallus. Next base: position 29,645,726 of record CM042410.1, on the reverse strand, counting down.
AACCAATCAGGGTTTACAAATGTGGCATAAATATACTGTATGTAGAAACATATTCCCCTGTTGATTAATCTCATTCATGGACTGTACTGTCACCAAAACACTTCAGCCTATACATATATATTCCAAAATATTAAAAAATACTAAATATAAAAATACAGAAGAATTGTAAAAAATGAACCAAACATTGAGTTTATATGAAATCATGCAAGAAAGCTTCCCAATAATGATGTACTAAGCAAGGAGACCAGAAGAGGGAGGAGCAGCGCAAGCAGGCTTACTTCAGCAGGCTATGTTCTGTAAACATCGTTGTAGTCCATGGCACATACATCGGCAGTGACACGTTCTTTTGCCTCCATTGTTTGGGTCAGAGTGGAATAGAAAGGAAACCTCAATAACGATGGTGTACAAAACAACGACAACCTATAAAATATGGCTCTGAGTAAGTAGAAAAGGTGTATCATCAGAGGGTTCTATCGAAGTAAGTAAGCTAGATATGAAAATAAGGTTGAAAATACAGTCATGTGAAAAAGTAAGTACACCCCCTGGAAAGTTTTTTTTACATATTTTGACAGACGGATATGTTATCTTCACTTCAACACTATTGACAGATAAAGGTTCCCAATTTAACAAATCACACAAAAAACAAACAACTTTTAAAATGTTGTGCAATTAAAATAAACAAAAATGCCTTTTCCTTATGGGGAAAAAGTTAGTACACCACTACCTTTCTCATCCCATAAAATGGCTAAAATTAGAATTAGGTACCAAAACAAGTGCAAATGATTAGAAAACATTAGAGAGAAACTTAGGAGGGTCCAGCCTTCCATAAAGATTAGAAACTTGGTCTGGTTTGGTCTTAACCACATGGGTGTGTGGTAACACATCATTCAAAGATAAAAACACCTACCCAAGGCCCTCAGAGGAAAGATTATTGATGCCCATAAGTCTGGGAGGGGTTACAAATCCATTTCCAAGCAATTCGAAGTACATCATTCGATTGTACGACAAAAATTCCAGACCACTGGCAAACTACCTAGGACAGGTCGTCCCACCAAAGTCAGCCCAAGAGCTGACCGAAAGATGCTCATAGAAGTCTCTATGAACCCCAGGGGGGTCAGGAAGGAAGAAGCCTCTGCTCTCAAAAAATAATATCAAGACACAACTGACTTTACCCAGATGGTTACGACCAAACCAGACCAATTTTCTTATAATTATGGAAGGCTGGACCCTCCTAAGTTTCTCTCTAATGTTTTCTAATCATTTGCACTTGTTTTGGTACACCAAATTCTAATTTTAGCAATTTTATTTGATGGTAAAGGTAGGGGTTTACTAACTTTTTCCCCATAAGGAAAATACTTTTTTTTATTTTTGTGATTTGTTAAATTGGGTAACCTTTATCTGTCAATAGTGTTGAAGTGAAGATTACATATCCATCTGTCCAAATATGTAAAAAAAAAAAAAGATAACTTTCCAGGGGGTGTACTTACTTTTTCACATGACTGTATGGCAGTGGTACATCGATAGTACATATCCTGTTGAGGGCGTCACACTCTCTGGTGGCCGGAGGGGGAATCAGCCCAAGTTTACACTCTCAAACATCATTTAAAACAACAACATACACCACTGAATACAGGAGCTCTCATGCACATCTC